>CM048854.1:7377729-7767729 GCA_026545225.1 Cornus controversa | reverse complement strand
AGTTGTAGAGGTTTTTCTCGGCGTTCCATAGCATCTTGAATCATCTCAATCGGAGCTCGGATGAGAGAGTTATGCCCAGATTACGAAGCGATGTCGAAACTGTCCAAAATCGCCCAATTAGCTTTGTTTTGCACTTAACGCCTCCATTGGCATCCTAAATCAAAATATAAGAATAATGAGTACATTTAGGCACCAAATAAATATAAAAGACTAAACATTAAGGGAGAAAAATATGACATTTTGCATTCTCATCATCGTGACATAGTAGTAGACTAAGTTTTGCAGAGTATGGGTGCATTAAGATAGTTGGAGTGGTAAGAGTACAGACTACAAAGTATAGAAGTAGAAATGTGTGTCTAGGGAGAAAATATTGTATTGAACCATATAGAGAACAATTAATGGAGAAACATGATTGAGATGGTGTGATCATGGGCTGAAAATACTACAACAGTACCTCTAGGACAGCATAGTTATAACTTATAAACTAGAGGTTTTAATGTCCTAGATGGAAAACTTCTAGGACTTTGATTGAAGTGGTCAAAACAAAGAGAACTTAGCGTATAATACACATGCAAACATTTCTAACAGAAATTCTGTTGATATGAAATAGTTGGGATATGGCTTGGGTGATGATGGCATTGACAACAATGGTTTTGATATAGATGAATGGTGGATGATGACTATAAAGTCTATATTGACAATGGGCTTCTTTTGCTGAGTTAGATCAATCAGTTTTATTCCTTTAAACATTCATCTTAATGTTTGTTTATCATAAGGTTGTTTTACCTTTTAGTTACTTTAATCCTTGCAGCTACAACATTAACTGGTCTGCATTTTGCTACCACAACCTTGATGACAACTTTTCTTAGATGGCTGGGGTACATCCAACCATCTCATCTACCCCTTTCAGAGCTTTTGAGATTTGTCCTCTTTGCAAACTTCTCTATTGTTGGAATGAATGTTAGCCTAATGTGGAATTCGGTGGGATTCTATCAGGTACACTGTAATATTCTCTGAGTTCCTATTGTTATAATTTCAGCATTTATATATATTATTAAACTGTCAGATTACTCATCCAAGAAAAAAAAAAAAAAATCAGATTGCAAAGCTGAGTATGATCCCTGTATCCTGCTTATTGGAAGTTTTTTTCGACAAAATCCGGTACTCAAGGGACACAAAGCTCAGTATCACAGTGGTTCTCCTTGGTGTTGCTGTCTGCACTGTTACCGATGTCAGTGTTAATGCTAGAGGTTTCATTGCTGCATTTATTGCTGTTTGGAGCACATCTCTGCAACAGTATGTAAGTAGTCTATTCCTGTACTTAATTATCTTATTCATTTTTGAAGCATTACAATAAAACTTCTATTGTCATCTTATTAGAGTTTGCCTGAATTATCTATGTGGACACATTTGTTACAGCATGATTCAAAATGCCTATTCAAAGAAGTCTTTAAGATTATTGATTGTGATAGTAGTTTGCGTGTCTGGTAGACCTTATCTTCTTAAACACTCTTTGAGTGCCTTAGATGGCATATTTTATTGAAGTTCTGTCTTCCTTCTTTGAAGATTGTATCTAGTAACTCTATTTTTTTTATATGCAGTATGTACATTTCCTTCAACGCAAGTACTCACTCAGTTCCTTTAATCTGTTGGGACATACTGCACCAGCCCAGGCTGCATCTTTGCTGTTATTAGGCCCCTTTCTGGATTATTGGTTGACAAACAAGAGAGTTGATGCGTTTGACTACAACATGGCATCTTCAGTAAGTACTGCTACAACATAGCATCTCTGCTGTTATCTATAGGGAGAGAGATGTATCCTTTATCAAGTATTACTCTCTGAGTTAACTACATTAACTTCTTAACTAAAAATTTTGGGGAAGGTTTTCAAAAAGGTTGGCTCCATTCTACTCTTTATCTTCTAATGTTTTGCTTGAAATGTTATATGGAACATACGTTGCTGTATTCAAGGTCTGTGGACTTTCAAGAATCACTAAACTATGGGCTTTCGCAAACTCCATAAGATAGGCTAGTTGAGTTTGTACAATTTCTTTTTTGGCAAGTGTCATGATACCAACTATAGTTTTTCCTTATATACTTTTTCATTCATAAAAAAAAAAAGTGTCATGATACCAAATTTAAGGTTGTTAGTAGGAGGTGCTGAAAAGCACTTGTTTCTTGTCCAAGGCTGCAGTGTACTCATTGTCGTTGGTAATTATACACAATCAAACTGGTTTCAATTTTTGACTATACTAATTCCGGGGCTTTATCAGCCACTATGCTTTCGCATTGGAAACTAAGCTTTGTTAGATAACGATGTACGCGTATTGTTTTCATATGATGTTACAATTTTAGTTGGCTGATGAGAAATTTGTTATAGAATGTGATGTATGATAATTGCGTTGTACATATTTTTGGCCTTTCTTGAATCAATATAATTTGCAACTTTTGGTCACTACTATTTCGTGACATCTGTTGACTAATTGCTCGGTAGTTGAACAACATTTTAATACATAAGTTTTGGGTCCTAGCACATGTTTGTTCCATAAGCCTGCATTTTTGTGTCTTCAGAAGAATGAATGGTCTCTCACAGTGAAAGTTGTCTCTGTATATTGGTTTGGTGCAGGTGTTTATAGTCCTTTCATGTACTATTGCAGTAGGGACCAACCTCAGCCAGTTCATATGCATAGGCAGATTCACGGCCGTGTCCTTCCAAGTACTTGGCCACATGAAGACGATTCTCGTCTTGATCCTGGGTTTCTTATTCTTCGGGAAAGAGGGTCTCAATTTACACGTGGTCGTCGGCATGGTCATAGCCGTAGCTGGAATGATGTGGTATGGCAATGCTTCATCGAAACCTGGCGGGAAGGAGCGTCGAAGCCATTCAATTTCTAGCAGCAGACAGCAGAAATTGTCAGAATCTTCTGAAATAGATGAGAAGGTCTAAGCGGCATTTACTGAATTTGATAAGTTTACCATGCATAGAGGGGATTTATTTTTCAATCATCTGACGCTAGGTACACACCCTTCCCAAACAACCATTTGAGTTTCGATTACTCATCATTCTGTTGTAATTTTTATATATTTCTTTTCTCGATATTAAATCCCTTAAAGGGTATGGATGATACTTTGAAATAGGTTTAGATTCAATTCTCCCATTTTGTTCCATGGTTATAATATTTATAGTGATTTATTTTTTTGCTTGTTACTTATTCTTCTTTCTTCACATCCAGTATCAAATCTCTCTCTCTCTCTCTCTCTCTCTATATATATATATATATGATATATTATGTCGTGATTGGACTGGACTGTATTCGCCTGAGCTGAAATATATGGTCATAGTCCAAATGATTGTAAGAACTATCTTCGTGCAGTTTAATGTATCCCATGATATATATATATATATATATATATATATATATTATTTAAAGGTTTTCCTTAAAAAAATAAGGAGAAATGAGCAGGTCGTGGAACGAACAACTAGAGCAATTCAACTAGTGCTAGTGCTCAGCTCGAGTTGGTGAGAATCTGGTTTGGCAATTGCAGGTGACCTTTCAAACGTGTTAAATTAAAATTGAATACCCTTAAGCTATGTTTGGACGCTGGAATTGGAATTGGAGGAAATGCAACATTAAGGCTACTCATTAAGGGCATATGTACATAATTATTTTGTTATTGCAAAGATGGTGCATGAGGACACATGTACAAGATTGTGACACTTGGCCTAACATGTATTTCTTAGATATATACGTGGGTCTCTAAGAAATGAAAGTGGGAAAAAGAAGGTAAAAGGTGATGGTATAATCCCTAATGAATAACATCTTACTGGTTGGTATTTATATATAAATATATATAGATGTTCAATACAATAGTATATATATATACATATATATATAGATGGTCAATGGAATAAATTACAGCTCTTAGTTCTTTTGTTTTAATTATTTAAAAATAAAGGTTGGTAAAGAAACACATGTTGTACATGTGTCTTATGGCATAGAATCAATAAAGCATGGATACTTCACTGATGATGTCATACTCGTGTCAAACACTATAGAAGTGCTCTAATATATATATATATATATATATATATATATATATATATTAAGGACACTTCTCGGATACCTTAAACACTCATCGAACACATGTCGGACACTTCGTAACTATAATTGAGAAGATAATATACAACACGCGTGAAGCATGCCTATCAAACACTCTTTCACTCTCTCTTGGCATATTTTTTTCGGAATTACATATACTCTCTCGTCTCCTCAAAACACTCACCAACCCCTTACATCTTTCCTCTCTCTTTCTCTGTCTTTTTTCCTTTAACCATACCTCTATTAATAAAGTTAATAAAACCAATTCCTTCTTAAATAAGGATTCTCGTACCTTGTCTAACAAAAAGTTACTAATTCAATTAGAACTCTAAAATAGAAACCTAATTCTATTAAGAATATAAGCCACAATTCCTAACAATTTCAACATTGGCTCAAATTCCATCAACGCGATCCTCCATAGCTCCACCTTGACTGAAGATTCCCCCACCTCGAATCAAACTCTATCACACAATCCCCATTGGTGTTCAGTTGATCAGGCATGGCATGGCAACCCACCAATCAATCATCATCATCATCTCTACCTCCATACTCTCTTCTTTTCTCACTCATTGTTCCATTCTCTCTTCTTCTCTGGTTGCCTATTTTTGGACTAAAACGCAATGAAAATCCCTTACTGATTTTTTGGGCTAAAAACAACAAACCTCCCTTCTTCATACCATCATCTTTCCCCATATTACAAACGAGCATTCTCCAGCTTGTTCCAAGACTTGTTCCTTATGGGCTTCACAATATCATCACCTTCATGTCATCATCAACTTTGATTATATCTCCATAACTCTTTATGATTAACCTTCTGCTCTAACACACCACCAATCTTCGGCTTTGATCTTTAGGACCAACCATGGGCCTTAACCCACCATTGGCTCTGATACCAATTATTGGAAATTAATCCCCCTTCACTCGGCATAGCGTAAACATATCATCACATCACAATCATGCAAGTATATATAAAGATAATAATCAAACACATCCACACATAACATAATATTTTACATAGTTCACCCAAATTTAGGGCTACGTCCATGGAGAGAGATATTTCACTATAATTGAGAAGAGAATATACAACAGGTGAAGAGCATGCCTATCACACTCACACACACTTTTTCACTCTCTCTTAGCATCATTCTCCTGGAATTACATATACTCTCTCATGTCCTCATAACACTCACCAACCCCTTACATCTTTTCATTCTCTCTCTCTATCTTTTTTCCTTTAACCCTACCTTTGTTTATAGTGTCACGCCCCAAAATCTAAGCCATTGGAGTTACCCCGGTTCGTGCCCGAACTCCAGGTCGTGAGGTGCCACACTAGACTGTTCAATGCCCCATAACCCCAGACCAATACGATAATCTCAAATTATAGCCAACATTTTCAGCTCTGATCCGAACCACCGAGATCACCACTCATTGCGGAAGCCTTTTTATTCTCATTCTATCAATTCCCAAACTGGAATGTCACCTAAGACTAATTAATCTAAGTCTTAGTTTCATAGTCTCGCGGAAACATCTTCTCACAAATCCGTGTTGTTATATCCTAAGCCATCTTCACTAATGGAGCCTATAATAATCACTGAGTACAACCATTCACTCACCTCAATCAACTCAGCACTTTGGAGGTACGATACATCGTAACCCAGGTTAAGATCCATCGTAACCTTACGATGCATCACACATCTATCGTAACATGTATTGTAATGTTTTAGATTTGACAACAAAACTCCCTCAATTCTATAATATATCATAATGCATCCTACGATGCCTCATAATATTACGATCCATTGCAACTACTCAGACACCACTTCCTCCATACAACACTTGATCTAATTAGTAACTAATTTGCCTATTGTCTCTTATACACCTTTTTCCATAAACACACATACATCCACAAGTGTCCATAGAATACAATTATAAAGATCAAATTGCAAAACATCATTCAAAATGGATCCATGTCCAACATACATGCATTACATTTGATTATGTAAACATTCAAGGTTTAGACATCAAAAACTACTTGTTCCCAACTGTATAATCATTTAAATACAATCAATAGCATTTGGCCCACATTCCTGACATGCTTCACACAAAATAATAAAAAATAGTCTCAAGTTATCCCATGCTCCAAACCTATTCAAACACTTTCCCAAGGCTTCGTTACCTACTTTGTAAAGATCGAGTCCAATTTTGACCAATTTTCATTTTATTCATCATTTTTTTCATAAATAAATTTTAAATGATATTTAACATATTTTAAATTTGGAAAATATGTTTGGGAACTTGTTTAGAGGTTCTGAGAAGTTTTGGGAGCGCTTAGGTAAATTTGAGAATTTTAGGTCGGCGAGGCCTAAGACTCAGGTCAGGTGGGTTCGGGAATCTGAAATTTTTTTGAGAAATATTTATTTTTGATTTTAGACCAAATGAAATGTTTAAAGAGTTAAGGATATGATTTTGGAGCTGTAGGATCTTTTAAAATCAAAAACGGAAGTCAAGAGGGTACATTAAGTGGCCCAAGGGCATTTTGGTCATTTTGCACCCTATATATTATAAATATCTAAGGCTAAGAGTTTCAGTCACAGAAACTCACGCCCAACTCTCTCTCTTCTCTCCCATTTTCATCTTTCTTCCTTCTCTCTTCATTTCGAAAGCCTAAGGTTTGGATCTTTACGATTATGTATACATTATCAGAAATTGAATCAAGTAATAATCAAGAACAAATATCCTTTGCCAAGGATAGATGACTTGTTTGATCAAATAAAGCATTCAACGTGCTTTTTAAGGATTGGCTTGAGGTTGGGGTATTACTAGTTGAGGGTAAGGGATAAGAATGTTCCGAAGACAACTTATTTGACTAGATATGGACACTATGAGTTTCTAGTTATGCCATTTGGTTTGACGAACGCACCGGCAGCATTCATGGACTTAATGAATCGAGTCTTCAATGTGTACTTGGATAGGTTTGTGGTAGTATTTGTGGACGACATCCTCATGCATTCTTCTTCTATGGAGGAACATGAGATCCATTTGGGGACAATATTGCAGATTCTGAGGGAACATCGTTTGTATGCCAAATATGAAAAGTGTGAATTTTGGCTAACAAAAGTGAAGTTCCTTGGACACATGGTATCAGAAGGAGGAGTTTCTGTGGATCCTTCTAAGATTGAAAGCTTTTCGGGGCTAGCAGATTACTACCGGTGATTCGTAAAAGGCTTTTTGAAGTTAGAGATGCTGATGACTAAGCTTATTCGTAAAGGAGTTAAGTTTATGTGGAATGATGATTGGGAGCATTCTTTTATGGAGCTAGAAAGTAAACTTACTAGTGCTCCCATATTGATAATCCCTAAATGTAGTTTGGGTTATGTGATCTACTATGACACTTCACGAGATGGATTGGGATGTGTGTTAATGCAAACTAAGAGGGTTATTGCATATGGTTTCCGACAATTGAAGACATATGAACAGAATTACCTAACTCATAACTTGGAGTTAGAGGTGGTAATTTTTGCTTTGAAAATATGGAGGCATTATTTGTACGGGGAAAAATTTAAAGTTTTCTCCGATCATAAGAGCTTAAAGTACCTTTTTACGTAAAGGATTTGAATATGAGACAAAGGAAGTGGGTGGAGTATATGAAAGACTATAACTTTGATCTTTAATATCACCCGGGAAAAGCTAATGTGGTTGCCGATGCTTTAAGAAGAAAATCACATGGTACCTTGGAAAACATTGTCATTCGAGAGTAAAAAATGATGGAAGAGATCTTAGAAATGGAATTATATTTTAGTGAGGGTGGTGAACCAACAACTTTGTTCACATTCATTGCATAACCAACTCTAATGAGTAGGGTGGTTGAGGAACAACGAAATGATAGTGAGATGTAGAGCATTCACACACGAATTTTGGGTGGTGAGATGGTGGAAGATTGGATTGTTCATTCCAATGGTAGTTTGAGGTTTAAAAGGAAAATGGTTGTACCATTGGCTTGTAGGGACGAGGTTCTTATAAAGTTTCATAGCTCTAGACTTGTAGTGCATCCCAGTGGTACTAAAATGTACCATAACTTATGCCGACTGCATTAGTGGAAGGGTATGAAAAAGGATGGCATGTAGTTTGTGGCAAGGTGCCTCACTTGTCAACAAGTGAAGGCCAAACATCAAAGACCAGCGAGTTTGTTGAGTCTGTGTCTTCCTCCAAGTGTGCATAAAATATTCTAACAAGCTTCGGGTAAGCGGGTTTTTGAAGTGAAACAAATTTTCCCCACCTGATGGCATTGAACAAAGCATAGGTGTTCAAGTGATGTTTAGCACAAGTAGAGGGATTAACAATCTTACCTTTGGCCACACGCTTGTTGATGAAATCCTTTTCATATATTGCTTTGATTTCAGGGGATGTAAATAGCTTGAGATTGGGTGCCACAAGAGGAGTCAAACTCTCACTGGGATCATGTCTCCCTTTGGTGCGTCTCTCTTCTGTTAGTCGCACAGTTGAGCGTTTCCTTGTGAATGAGCGTGGAGGCATGGTGAGATATAGGAGTGGAGAAGAGTGGGGGATTGAAGAATGAGGTTATATGGAGGAGATGAGACCAGTTAGAGAAAGAGAAGACAGAGGCAAAATTCAGGGCAAAAAAGGAGTTGCAGAGGCTAGGGTTAAGTGCGGCCTGAAATGAGAAGAGGATGGAACTGATATATATAGATCGACACTTTCAGGCGGCTGAAAGTTGACTTTCAGGCGGCTGAAATGTGATTTTCAGGGGACTGAAAGTCATGTTTCAGTTAGCTTAAAGTTTATTTTCAGGCAATTGAAAGTGGTATTTCAGTCGGCTGAAAGGTCAGTTTCAGGCGGCTGAAAATGGCAGAGAATGAAGCTGAAATGTGAGATCAAGAATGGATTACCTCATTCTCTTTTGCCATTCCAATTTCTCTCCTAATTTTACAAAAACAATCTTCATGAAGAGGTTTTGTAAGAATATAGGCCAATTGGTTTTCGGTATTTACAAAAATGAGCTCAATATCACCCTTTGGCACATGATCTCTCAAAAAGTGGTGTCTAATCTCAATGTGTTTGGTCCTAGAGTGTTGAATGAGATTTTTGGAAATACATATCACACTTGTATTATCACACCTGATAGGTATGTGATCAAATGTAAGTCCAAAGTCCTCAAGTTGTTGTTTAATGTAGAGTGTTTGTGCACAACAACTACTAGCGACCACATATTCGACTTTCGCCATTGATAATGCCACGGAATTTTGTTTCTTACTAGAACACGATACAAGAGAATGTCCTAGGAAGTGATAAGTTCCACTAGTGTTTTTTCTATCGATTATGCATTTGGCAAAATCGGCATCCGAATAACTTATGAGGTAAAAGGATGTAAACCTAGGAAACCAAAGTCCCAAATCAATTGTGCCACTCAAATATTTAAAAATTCATTTTACGGCACTTAGATGAGATTCTTTGGGACATAATTGGAATCTTGCACATAAGCAAACACTAAACATGATGTCCGGTCTACTTGCCGTCAAGTAAAGAAGACTTCCAATCATTCCTCTATACTTCTTGATATCAACCTCTTTTCCCTTTTCATCCTTATCAAGCTTAGAGGTGTTACTCATAGGAGTTTTTGCATGTTTGGCATCCTCCAAGCCAATTTTTTTTAGCAAATCCTTAACATATTTGAATTGGCAAATAAATATATTGTTTGATTTGCAATCCTAAGAAGAAGTTAAGTTCACCCATCATGCTCATCTCAAACTCATTTTGCATTTTAGAGGCAAACTCTTTGCATAACTTCTCATTTGTTAATCCAAAAATTATATCATCAACATATGTTTGAATAATCAACAAATTTTCATCAATGGTTTTTGTAAAAAGTGTATTGTCAATTTTTTCTCTAACAAAACTATTTTCTAGTAGAAAACCACTAAGTCTTTCATACCAAGCTCTAGGAGCTTGCTTCAATTCATACAAAGCTTTTGATAATTTGAAAACATGGCTTGGAAGGTCATGACATTCAAATCCCGGGGGTTGTTCTACATAGACCTCTTCTTCTATGAAGCCATTCAAGAATACACTTTTCACATCCATTTGATATAACTTAAAGTTCTTATGTGAAGCATAGGCAAAGAGCATTCTAATTGCTTATAGTCTAGCTACCGGTGCAAAGGTTTCCTCATAATCAATTCCTTCTTCTTGGTTAAAACTTTGGGCAACAAGTCTAGCTTTATTTCTCACAATAATGCCCGATTCATATTTCTTATTTCTATACACCCACTTAGTGCCTATGATGGTTTGGTCCTTAGGTCTAGGAACTAACTTTCAAACTTGATTCCTTTCAAATTGACTAAGTTCTTCTTGCATAACTAAGATCCAAGACTCATCATTTTCGACCTCAAGAAAATTCTTTGGCTCTGTTTGAGACACAAATGCCAAATGATTACACACATCTCTAAGTTGAGATCTTGTACCTACACCCATGGATGGATCACCTATAACTTGGTCAAGAGGATGATTGTGGACAATTCTCCAACTTCTAGGGAAGGCATCATTTGGATCACTTTGGGTGATCTCATCATTGACTTCCTTATTTTGAGGACTTTGTGAAGGCTCACATATTTTGTAACTAATTTCTAGTCCATCAACACTTTTCTTAAGATCAATAATTTCATCATCCACATTATTCTTAGGAGCATATGGAAGAGATTCATCAAATACTACATATATAGATTCCTCAACTACTAGAGTCTTTTTATTGAAAACTCTAAATGCCTTACTTCTTATTGGATATCGTAGGTTATCCTTATCATTAAGCACAAAGCATTTTCACCCAAACACTTTAAGATACCCAATATTGGATTTCTTACCATTCCATAGCTCATAGGGTGTCTTGTCAAACTCCTTTTGAATAATAACTCTATTTATGACATAGCAAGAAGTTCTTACGGCTTCAGCCCAAAAATATCTAGGTAAGTTGTGCTCATTAAGCATGGTCCTAGCCATTTCTTAAAGAGATCTATTCTTTCTTTCTACAACACCATTTTGTTGAAGAGTCCTAGGTGCCAAAAGATTGTGATCAAAACCATTTTCATCACAAAAATTTTCGAAGTCTTGGTTTTCAAATTCTCTACCTCTATCACTTCTAATGGTCTTAATTTTGTAGTCCTTTTTGTTTTGAACTTTTCTACAAAATTTGGCAAAGATTGCATGTGTCTCATTCTTGTGAGTAAGAAAGAAAATCCAACAAAGTCTAGTGAAATCATCAACAATAACAAATGCATAAAGTTTTCCACCTAGACTAGCAACCCTTTCCAAACCGAATAAATCCATGTGGAGTAGTTCTAAAGGTCTAGAGGTTGTGATGTCCTTTTTCCTTTTAAAGGAGAATTTGACTTGCTTCCCTAATTGGCAAGCACTACAAGTCTTGTTTTTTATGAACTTAGTCTTTGGAAGCCTTTGCCTAAGTCTTTCTTAGACAATTTTGAAATCAAGTCCATGCTAGTATGACTTAATCTTCTATGCCACAACCAACTATTATCACTAGAGGAAATAAAGCAAGTAACATTTTGATCAAGTAATTCACAAAGAAGGATAGTGTATAAGTTACCATGTCTATGAGCAATGAAAATTTGTAAACCATCTTTTTCAACTATGCAACTTCCCGATTTAAAGATAACATCAAAACCTTTATCACACAATTTATTAATGCTAAACAAGTTATACTTTAATCCTTCTACAAGAAAAATATCATCAATAGAGGAAAAGGAAGATATAGCTATAGTGCCAACGCCCATAATTTTACCTTTTGAATTGTCTCCAAAGGTGACATTGCCTCCATCATAGGGTTTGAAGGAGATGAATTTAGAGCGATCTCCCGTCATATGCCTTGAACATCCGCTATCAAGAAACCACTTGTCTCTGGAGACCGAAAAGGATTTCAAGCAAACCTACAAGACAAACTTAGGTGACTTCTTTTGGTACCTAAAGCATTTTGGGTCCTATTGGGTTAGTAATCATAGGAAATGTTCCTTTTGGAACCCAAATCATCTTAGTCAATTTTCTTCTTCTAAATGGACAAGCAAATATCTTATGTCCCATTTTCCTACAAAGATTGCATACAAAGCTATTAAAGCTAAATTGAGATCTTTTGACAAAGAAGTGATTCAATGGTTTGAACTTGCCATTCTTGGAAGTAGGCCTTTTGATCAAAGATTTTTGTTTGTCGTAAGGATTGTAGTCAATCCCTTTTTTGTCATAAACATCTCTTTGTCTACCAAAAAGAATAGTTAAATTCTTTCTTCCTTTGGTGAATTTTGTAAGAATATCCACTTGATCTTCAATAATTTTCTTCAAGTTATCTATTTCGAATTGAGAATCATTTGAACAAAATGTGTTTGAAGAAAAATTTTCTCTTTCACTCTTTAACAAAACTTTTTCACTTTGGATTTTTGAAAGAGATGAAGACAAGCATTTATTTTCTTTTCTCAAAGAATCATTTTTATTTTGAGCATTAGAATTTTTTTGAGAAAGAGATGAGTTTTTCTCTTTAAGAGTGGAGTTCTTCAAAATTACTTTTTCTAGCTCTCTATGCAAATCCTCAAAAGCACATTGCAATTCATCATATGAAATCAATGGAGAAGTTTCAAGGTTAGAATTTACCTCATCATCAATTGCCATAAGACAAAGATTTGCAACCTCATTGCTTGTGTCGCATTCCGAATCGCTTGAGTCAGAATCATCCCATGTGGCTTTCATAACAACTTTCTTACTTTTATCTATTATTGGCTTGCGACAATCTTTTAGAAAGTGTCCCAATTTGCCACAATTATAGCAAGTAGGAGGTTCCTTTTTACTTGAATCTCCTTTTGGCTCATCTCTCTTGAAGGGTTTTCTCTTGGGGAAAGGTTCCCTTCTTAAGAACTTCTTGAATTTGTGAGCAATGAATATCATGTCATCCTCATCATCACTAGACCCACTTTTATCAATTTCTTTCGAATCTTGGAGAGATGATTTCAATGTTAAGGTCTTCTTCGGATTAGCTATTTCTTGACGACTACCAACTTGAATCTCATGAGTCATAAGAGATCCCATAAGGTCTTTAAGACTCAAGGTGTCAAGATCCTTAGCTTCTTGAATAGCCGTTGCCTTTGCATCCCAACTTGTAGGAAGACACCAAAGCACCTTTCTAACATTGTCGGAGTTAGAATAAGTTCTACCAAGATGAGACAAGCTATTAACAATATTAGTAAATCTAGTAAACATTTCATTAATAGATTCACTTGGAAGCATGCTAAAAAGTTCATATTCACGAATCAACATACTAATTTTGGTAGCTCTAACTTGCTTAGTGCCCTCATAGGTCACTTCTAATTTGTCCCAAATTTCTTTGGCCATTTTACAAGCCGAAATTCTATTGAATTTGGACTTGCTTAAAGCACAATACAAATTAGTGATAACTTTAGCATTGATTTGAATTAGTTTTCTATCACCATTGGTCCATTCTTCCTCATCCTTGGGAACTTTCCTATCTTCAATATTTTTCATAGGAACTAAAGGCCCTTTACAAATAACTTCCCAAACTTGATAATCAATGGATTGGAGAAAGAATGTCATTCTAGGTTTCCAATAATTATAGTCGGTGCCATCAAACCAAGGTGACCTATTGTTTGATTATCCTTCCATATGAGAGTCACCTTGCATGTTTGTCATGATCAAACTCTAAGACGGTTAGGTCAAAAACTAGAGCCCTTGCTCTGATACCAATTGTTACTTAAGTAATGACCCTAGAGGGGGGGTGAATAGGGTCTTTGGCAAACAATAGAATCAAATCCCATAATTAAAAAGATATGTAATGAATAATGAGATAATGATAGAATTAAACAAACACAATATAAATAAGTTAGGGATAGAGAGATTCAAACACAATCAACACAAAGATGTAGCGTGGTTCAGACACTCCTACTCTATGACTCAAGATCCCTCTTGAGATTTTCCCCAATCCACTATGGCTCTTCCTTGTTGGTGGAGAGCAAACCCTAACAATAGAGACCTCAAGCTCCTTCTTGCTAAGTAAACTTCTTCACTTAGTCTTCTAGGGTTCAACAACCATTTACAACTGATGTAGAACAAAATTTTTGATACAAATAATATCTCTCAAAGAAGAAAACTCAATTTCAAGCTCTCAATACTATAGTTAAAGTTGAATCACAAGTTTGAAGCTCAAGTGTATTGAATGATGGTAGATTGCAATGCATGTTGCTCAATAAATGCTCAAGAGTGTTGGTGTCTGATCATAAATGTAGAGCATATCAATATATATAGAGCCTTTGCAAAATATAGTTGTTGGAAGGTAATTGTGAGCATTAAATGCATTGAACTAGCTATTGTATTCAAATTCAGCTACTTTTAGTCGGCTGAAAATCAAGTTTCAGTCAGCTGAAAAGGTGCTCTACAAATATCAAAGTGTACTGTCACTTTCAGTCGCCTGAAAGTGCATTTTAGCAAGTTGAAAGTGCGTTTTCAGCAAGCTAAAACTAAACTTTCAGCAAGCTCAAAGTTGAGTTTCAGCAAGCTTAAACTTGACTTGTCTTTAAAAGGAATCTCAACAAAGTGTAGGAAAGACTTTTGATCTTAGAAAAAAGTCCCTAAGGCTTTAAAACTAATTTCTTAATGATAAAATGACCAATAGATGATATATATGTGAATGCATCATGGTCATGATATGCAAGTGAGCTTCAAACAAGTTATTCAAAAATAACTTTGACAAATTAAGTCCTATCTCTCACCAAGCTATGACTACCCCATTTCTTCATGCTTGAAAATGTCTTGAAGCTTTGAGGTACTTCCTTCTTCTTCAATGTATGCTTCTCTCATGTCATTGTCTTCTTTCATGATCATTCCACCATGTGAATGCTTTCTTTGTTTGTGACAATTATCTTAAGCAATCACTCAATTTAGATGTTAGTGTTTAACATCATTAATGATTTGTTATCATCAAAATTACTAGATTGTCCTTAGGTTAAAACCTTTAGGTCAACAAAGAGAATTAGAGAATTTGAAGTCTTTTCTTGCAAAGGAATTTCAGATAAAAGATATAGGAGCTTTGAAATACTTCCTAGGAATGGAATTTGCCAGATCCAATAGAGGGATATTTGTCTCTCAAAGGAAATATGTGTTAGATTTACTTATAGAGATAGGTTTACTTGGTTGCAAACTGGTGGAAACACGTATGAAGCCCAATTTAAAGTTGCAGGCAGCAAGTGCAGAAAAAGTGGTGAACCGAGAGTAATTCCAAAGGCTAGTTGAAAACTAATTTATCTTTCACATACTCGGCTAGATATTGCCTTTGTAGTAAGTGTAGTGAGTCAATTTATGCACTCACTAGGAGAAGAACACTATGAAACAGTTTACTGGATTCTCAAATACCTAAAGGGAAAACCTAGAAAAGGTTTGTTATTTGAAAACCACGGCCATCTAAGAACTGAAGCCTATACCGATGCTGATTGGGCAGGTAGTGTGATGGATAGAATGTCTACTTCAAGTTACTGTACTTCTATTGGTGGTAACCTGGTTACTTGGAGGAGCAAGAAGCAAACCGTTGTAGCAAGATGTAGTGCAAAACCTGAGTTCGGAGCAGTTGATCATGGAATTTGTGAACTGTTGTGGCTGAAAAGATTCCTTGAAGATCTTAAAATCTCAAGTCCAATGCCTATGAAGCTTTACTGTGATAATAAAGCTGCAATCAACATAGCTCACAATCCTGTCCAACATGATAAGACTAAGCATGTGGAAGTTGATTGACATTTTATTAAGGAAAAATTAGAAGGAGTGATATGCATGCCCTATATTCCTACAGGAGAACAGGTGGCAGATATCCTAACTAAAGGATTACCTAAGGGACTTGACAATCTTATATGTAAGTAGGGAATGCAAGATATTTTCGAGCCAGCTTGAGGGGGAGTGTGGAAAAAGATCTAGGTTGATTTGTTAGGAAATTAGTTAGGGAGGATTTTTAGGAATTAACTTTTTTAATTTTTAAGTAGTTCCTATATTATAGGAATTATGATTTGTATATATCTTTTCCTTAGAATTTGTTACACTTCTCTATATATAGGCCTGTAAACTAACAAATCTGAGATAACAAAATGAGAATATGAGAATTCTATTCTTTTTCACCTTTGTGTTCAATTACTATTTAGAGCATTGAATCAGTATAATTGAAGTGTAATAAGAATTTCAACACTAAATCACAGTTAAAAGACTAAGGTAGGATTGTTAGAAAATAGAGATAAACATGGTATCAAGAGTAGATCACCTTAGATTACGAATTTTTAGATTTACAACAACAAAATTTGAATTGAATGTTATTAGGAATTGTGTCTCAAATTCCTAATCCAATTAGGTTTTATTTTAGACTTATATTTTATTTAGAAATTTTTTTGTTGGGGTGTACTTGGGCTCCAAGAAATTGTAATCCTTGTCGAACAAGGATTTGGGTTTAAAAACCTATAAATAGATACCTATGTTATGGGTTGAGACTTATGAGAGTAAAAAAGATGTAACCTCATTAGCGAGTAGTTTGGTGTTTATGAGAGAGTAGTGGGTGTGAGGGTCGTGTAACCTATACCTTACATGACCCATGGAGATGTGGTTTATGGATTTGGTAGAGTGGTTCAACCACAAATAGGGAGCAAGGAGTAAGGGTGGCAATTTATGTTTCCATGACGTATTTGTGTCGACATGATATGACCTGCGTAACCTATTCAATAAGTGGGTCAAGACACGTTTAATTAAAATCTCATACTATTACGGTCAATTCAAACATAAACCCGATACATTTAGTTAATAGAGTCTAATCAAGTTATAAACAGATTGGCAGGTCCAACACGAATAAGATGCATTTAATTAGTGTATCAATTCGTGTCAACGAGATTATGACCCAAACAAAATTTAAGTCAAACCTACACTCACTTATCCCATGTTGTGTTAGTGTGTCATATCAAGTATTGCCACCCCTAGCAAGGAATCCCGTGGAGTCATACATGCAAAAGGCTTGAGTATCAGCCACCATAACATAGAGCAGAATTGTGTACACGGCCCAATGCTATGGTATTCTTTATTGTTATAATTTCTCTACAAAAGTATAGTGGAATCTCTTTGAATTCATAGGCATAGGTCGAGTTGTGCTGAATGACATTAAATTTTGTGCTTTTGTGTTATTAGGTTATTGTCCGTGATTAGATCTTTTAGTAAATTAACATATATGTATAATTTAAAGTATAAACAAACTTCATATTATGCATCTACTAATATAGATTTCTTTTACATAAAAAACTTCATAAGAATGTGACTTAAAAATCAGAAGATATACATTGAAAAATTATTTATAAACAGAAACAAGCAAATAAGTAAGAGTATATAATCTTTAATGTATATGATTTCCAAGTGCCAACGACGGGAATACTCATTTCCACTTTCTAAGTTGTCAGTGTATATAATTTTTGTGAATATGAAATGTTTATCTTCTGTTTTAATATGTATTTCTGACCATAAAGATTGCACAATGTACAAATTATTACACTGATACTTCCGACAATGCCCTAAAATTATATTTTATAGGCCATTATTCATAATTAATCACATTTTAATATTCAATAAAATTCATTAAAAATCACTAAAAACATGGTTTCTTTAAATGTTGGAGTTAAAACTTGTGTATCAGTTCATTTTGATCATGTTTCTTAGTCTTGAAAATTTTTATGATCCCGATGGCCAATACCAGTTATGTCACCCCTGTTACAGCCCAAAATGGTGACACCGCAACCACGACTACAACCTCAACCACTTTTTAAAACCATCTTAATTATTAAGTAATATAGAATCTAGCATAAATACCTTACATCCACTTATTTTTGTGAAAAATTCTGGAAACTCATTGGTCTTATAAGTAGCAACACAAACTCCCTGAGTTTCCTACATCAGGGCAAAAAAAAATATTGTTAATTAGTAGCTTGAATATATGTTCATTGGCTTCTCATGATATTCAGACATAGAACTAACAATACCAAGTACTCAAGGGTTCTGGGAATATCCAATATTGATTTTACACAGGCAGAGATTACTGCTATAAGAGTCCTTCCAAGCTCTGTGAGATCAGAAGATATATCCATTGCTGCAAAATGGAATATCAATAAGCACAACTTAAAGAAGGGGAGTTCATATTTCAGTTAAGTAGAGACTTCTAAAAACAAATTTGTGCATCAGCTAGTGAACACACCAAACATTTTTAAACAATGAGTAATAAATGTGTGACTTAAGGAATTCTTCACAAAAAAATTAATGAAGAAGGGGATGTGCTTATATGTAGTGTGTTCTCTTCAAATGGTATGAGGTCTTTTGGGGTAAAACCCAAGAGCAAAACCGTGCGGGTTCAGGCCTAAAGTGGATAATATCATACCATGTGTTGGAGTGGGGTATTACAACAGCAATTCACTTTTTCGTCCCAAACAGAACTTGAAATCCTGAAACTTTCTTGGCCAAGCCTGAAATTCCTGAAACTCAGCCTGGCCCGAAATTGTGCCTAAATCTAATCCTAAATTTTCCCCCGAGCCTAAATTAGCAAACCAAAAAGCCTGAATATGTCCCTAACGCTAAGTTGGAAAGATAATATCCTGGTGGTCTGAATCCCACTAAACCACTTTAGGTCCATTCAAGGAGGAGAGCACCTGTTTCTAAGCCTGAAACAGTCCATGAATCCGAATCAGAAACTGAACCAGGTACTGATTTTCATTATTTTCCATATTTAAATTTATCCATTGCTGTGAGAAAAGGAACTAGACAATGCACACAACACCCAATTTCTCACTTTGTATCCTTTTATAGATTATCCTCACAACACCCAAGGTTAATGGATCCCTAGAGAGATACAAGGCTAGGCTGGTTGCAAAAGGATAGACTCAAACCTATGGAATATATTAGCAAGAGACATTTGCCCTTGTAGCTAAAATCAACATAGTGTGTGTCCTATTGTCCTTAGCTGCTAACTTTGATTAGTGTTTGCAGCAATTTGATATTAAGAATGTTTTCTTACACAGTGATTTGGAATATGAGGTATACATGGAACCTCCACCCGGCTTTGATGACAATTTTGATGGCTATAAGATATGCAGGTTGAAGAAAGCACTGTATGATTTTAAATAGTCTCCTAGAGCATGGTTTAGGAGATTCGTGAAGGTTATGCTAGCAATGGGATATAAAGAGAGCAAAGGGGATCATACTCTCTTTATAAAGCACTTGGCCATAAGGAAAGTTACAGTCCTACTTGTTTATGTAGATGATATTATTATAATAGGGGATGACTCAACTGAAAAAGAGACGCTCAGGAAAATCCTATCCCAAGATTTGAGATTAAGGAACTCGGGAAGTTGAAGTATTTCTTGGGGATTGAAGTAGCACACTCTAAAGTGGGTATCTTTGTCTCTCAACAAAAATATGTGTTAGATCTTCTCAAAGAAACTGGAAAACTCAGTTGTAAGGCAGCAAGCACACCTATTGAACCAAACCATAGGTTGGGTGAAGAAGAAGATGACAATACAGTCGATAGAGGAAGATATCAGAGACTAGTTGGAAGACTGGTCTTCTTATCCTATACTAGGCTGAATATAGCTTATGAGTGTGGTTAGTCAATTCATGCATGATCCTAAGGAGAAATATTTGCAGGTTATTCATAGGATTCTATACTATCTTAAGGCCACACTGGGAAGAAGAATCTTATTCAAGAAGAATGATGGAATTAATCTTGAAGCTTATACGGATGCAAACTATGTTGGCTCTATAGTCGATAGGAGATCCTTATCAGGCTACTGTACTTTTCTTGGAGGGAACCTAGTGACATGGAGAAGTAAAAAGTAGGTTGTAGTTGCAACATCAAGCGCGAAGGCTGAATTCAGAGCCATGGCACGTGGAATCTGTGAACTCCTATAGATAAAATAATTCTTGATGATCTTAAAATCAAGTGGTAAGGACCTATGAAACTTTACTATAACAACAAATCTACCATCAACATTGCACACAATCCGGTACAATATGACCGCACCAAGCACATTAAGGTAGATAGACATTTCATTAAAGAAAAGATGGACAATTAACTAATTTGTACTCCTTACATATCATCAAAAGATTAGTTCGTAGATGTTCTTAGTAAAGGGCTACCTACGTCAAGCTTTCAAGACATCACAAGCAAGCTGGGAATGGAAAATATCTATTCACCAGCTTGAGAGGGAGTGTTGGAAATTTGTAAATTTACCAGAATTATTTAGGAGATATTTTTGATAACTAGATACCGTGTATAGTTTCCTAATTTTCCTCTAATTATCAGTTTGAATAATTGTTTCCTTATTCCTAGGGATTTTTCAGATTTTTAGGAGATGATAGGGGATTCAAATATTCTAATTAGGTATTCTTTTGTGTATAAAGACCATGTATTGTACCTATCAGAAAGTAAGAATAGAAATTAAAACATTTTCTTCAAAGGGCAACCTCTTTTCTACTGTGTAACAAGTCTTTATCAATATAATTTCAGTATATTATCATTTTGAAAATGATTTCTCATGCTTTTCCCAGATTCTCCATTAGAAATATATGCTCTGATAGCAATTGGAGTAATCATAGTCTATCAGTTGTAAGTTGGCTATTTTCATATTTTTGTTGTAGGATCCTTCTCTAAACAGGTTATCTCAATTTTATAACTAAGTTAAGTTAGAGAAGAACTGCATTCTCATGAATCCTCTAAAATTCTCACTTTCTAATATATATTCCAACAATTTAACAGCTTTATAAAAATAAACCTTATCCCAGCTTTCTGGAGTTGCAAATACTAAGTTGATCTATATAACAATTTAGGGAAAAAAATTGGAAGAGGATTTTGTTAAACTCAATTTATGTATTCTTAAGATGAAATTTTAATAGACACAACCCTACCAAGTGTAGATTATCTTCCTTAAGAAGTTCATCTATGAATGAGAGAACATTTGGATCACTCATTGAAGCAAGACCTTTTTTTCCTCAGAATTAATTCAACAAGAGATCCTTTTCATTTTTCGTTTTCATATTGTTTTATCATTCATCTATTTCCTAACATTGTATTAAATATAGTTGAATCATTTACAATAATAGGTAGTTATTTGTATTAAGTTTATTTTTCATCCACTATACTGTTATGGACTCAACCACCATGTCCATCAACATCTCTCTGAGAAATAAAAAATTTTATTTCAACATAATATAAATAACAAAATAGAAGTCCTACAAATCCATATGTCATATACCATTGTCTCCACTACAACCATTGTAAAAGTAAAAAAGCCATTCCTTATTGTTGGTCCCTCACCTATACAAAGTGCTACAAATATTATTGCAAAAGTAAAATCTCACATTATAATTAGATTGCACACATGCAAAGTATGACAAATGATGAAAAAACAAAAAAAATAACTTCCAAACAATGTGTGCCCAAGATATATACCACATGAATATGGAAGCTAGTGTTAAGTTCCAATTACAACATGTGCAATATTCCGACGAGCTGTCTTTTGAGCTTTAGTTCCCAAATTAGCCAGCCTCTCTAGTTTTTCCATTCTCAAACCTACATGTATAATTGGTCTGCTAATGTGAGAGACAATTCACTATTAAGAACTGAGCTGACAACAGTGTTTTCTTTTTTTGGTGTTTAGTTTACAAGCTTCCAGTCCCAATGAGGTATATTCTAGAAATGTAGATGAGGATTCTTTTTTATATATAAGTAAAATTTTATTAAAGAGCACTCAAAGGCGAGTGTGCCCAAAGAACAAGTGCACAAAAGGCCAAAGAAGCCCCACCACACGCTTAAACTATCCACAGTCCTCCAATGAAATACAATTCCACTCATTGACCAAAAATATAAAGAACTCCAGAAGAACTATTTTAACACCCAAATAGGAAATCCTTCTCCATCAAAGGACCTCATGTTCCTCTCTCGCAACAAACCCCACCATAAGCAAAGGGGGTCGCCCTCCAAGCATCTCGGACTTATCTTCCCATTATACAACCTCTCCAAGAGTCAAGCATGCCCATCACGGAATCCGACACAACCAAAATAAAACGTTCGCACCTCAAAACCCCCATGACGAGAACCCACCCAAATCCACTCATCAAGTTCCTCTCCCTCCACTTTCTGGTAGTACAACAAGGTAAAAAAACTAACAATATCCTCTAACTCTGAATCTGAAAGATGGCACTCGAACTACACATCCTAAGTCATTCTTCGGTTATCAAGACGATAACAAATAGCGACAGAAATATGCTTGTCCACTGCAATCCTGGAAAGTCTCAGTAATGTGCACACAAGGGGTCTATCTCCATTTATGTATCCACATAAAATCGAATAAGTGTAGAGATTGTGACCAATTTTGGTTGATTTTGCATTTTTCGAATCATAATCATCATAAATGCATTTTGAGTAGCATTTAACATGTTTTGAGTGTAAGAAACATGTTTGAAAAGTGTTTTAAGGGTTTTGGTAAGTTTTTGGGAGATTTGGAGGAGTTTAACTTTTTGGATAAACTGGGGCCCGAGATACGACTTAAGTGGGCTCGAGAATCCAAAAAATGGATTGTGACTCCTTTTTGAGTTGTGGTTATATTTTGGGCAAATGTAACTTTGATATATGTATTAGATTATAAGCCTGTTGGGTATGAAAAGATAATAGATTAGTTTATGTAATGCTCGTGATAGAATTTAATTCAGATGATGATGTTTTCATTTTGAATGGATTGTGGTTATGAAAGAGAATGATTCATTTTGATGTATGATTTAATCATGAATATGATTTTGAGTAGGTGATTGATGTTGGTACATTTCAATTATGTTATGGATAATGTATGAAAGGTTCTAAGATGATAGAATGTGGATTAGGGTCCAAATGAACCATGTATAGGGTTGTTAGAGGTCCTGTGGAGGGCATTTCGATCATGCGAAATGCCCATTTCGCATGATCAAAACCCCATTTCGATTGTGCGAAGTGATTGTGAATTATGATGATTTTTAGGGTCCAAACAAGGGCAATTTCGCATAATCGAAATCCCCATTTTGATTGTGCAAAATCATGCAAGTCTAGGGTCCCAAGAGGGTGACATTTTTGCACAATCGAACATATTTTTGCACAATCAAAATCCCATTTTTGTACAATCAAAGTTACTATTCACAACAAACTTAAAAATTTGTCCAAACTTTGATTTGACGTAATTTATTCATTTCAGATCGGAATTGAGTGTGGTTTTTTTAAAAAAATTGAGTATTTCTGGATTCTCTATCCAATGGTACAAGTTTCAATTTTAGATTCTAAACACATGAAGTGTTGAGTCTTGGAAGTGAGTGATTCACGAGAGTGTGGATAAATAAATCCCCACTAAGGTGATATGATTTGATGCAAGGCCTATTGGGATTGAATGAGGTGGAGTTATGCACACCTCTAGGCAATAATAGATTTAAGCTTTCGCGGTACTTGAGGGTAATGAGAGTTCATTAGACTGAATGGTGGGTTAACCTCCGGTCTTTTAGGAGTCGGGAAACTGGGGTATGACAACATAGTATCAAAGCTTGATACAGTCGCATGAGTGTGGTTAAGGTCATTTATGGGATTAAATGAACGGGTTCACACTGGGGATTCGGGTCAGTCCAGGGGAGTCCTAGTGGTCCGAATTCTGGGGCGTGACAACAAGCCTCCCACTCCTCACCTCAAATCAAATATGTTATGAAAACTCATTCCAACCCTTCTAAGTGAATATCCAAACCCCACCCCTGCTAAAGAACATACTTCCTTAAAGCCCCAACCAATATTCTTCTCCTCAACTATGCTTGAAATGACCCTCCTCAATCTCGAACTCTCCAGCCCAAACCTCCAAAGCCATTTTCCCAACATAACTTTTTTGAACAAACCAAACCTCCTAATACCCAAAGCCCCTAGTTGAATAAGATTGCACACCTTTCCCCAATTTACTAAGTGAAACATGAATTTACCAACTATGTTGCCACTAAAAGTTTCTTTGCAACTTCTCAATCCTCTTCACAATAGAAGAGGTAATTTAGAACTGTGATAGAAAGTAAGTTAACAGACTTGAAAGGGTACTCTTGACCAGAGTTAAGCGGATCCCAAATAGACGCCCTCCTCGATGGACCCCCAAAGCCAAGTAAGAAACCGAGAAGAGGATGCATGTAATACCCCGCTCCAACATATGGTATGATATTGTCCGCTTTGGGCCATAGCCCGCATGATTTTGCTCTTGGGTTTTACCCCAAAAGGGCTCATACCATTTGAAGAGAACACACTACATATAAGCACATCCCCTTTTCCACACCCAGGCGATGTGTGATTGAGCACCCTATACCCTGTCAGTATGGTAGCTCAGCCCAGTGTCTATCTTTGCATTTGCCCACTCACACCCGTCCATAAGGGTTACTACAATTCACCCCCTACGAGGCCTGACATCCTCATCGGCACACTTCTGGCTGGGTTCAAGCTCTGATAGCAACTATAATAACCCGCTCCAACACATGGTATGATATTATCCGCTTTGGGCCACAGCCCATACGATCTTGCTCTTGGGTTTTACCCTAAAAGGTCTCATACCATTTGAAGAGAACACACTACACATAAGCACATCCCCTTTTTCACATCTAGGCGATATGGGATTGAGCACCCTATACCCTGTCAGTGTGGTAGCTCAGCCTAGTGTCTGTCTTCGCACCCGCCCACTCACACTAATCCACAAGGGTTACTACAATGCATCTGTTAAGTTAGAGTAGGGGCATCAAACTATTATCAACCAGTGTTGCATATGTAAGAGGGGTGCAATATTTATGAATCATCTCTTCTTGCTTTGCCCAGTGGCTAGGGATTAGTTGGCCTTGATTCTTGCCTTGTTTGGTGTGCATTGGGTCATGTTGTATTCAATGGAGAGCATGCTTAAAGCTTAGAGAGGTTATATAGTGGGAGTCAAGCTCAAGATGGTTGCCTCACTTTGCTTGTAGTGGAGCTTATGGCGGGAGGGGAATAGGAGATCCTTTGATGGGGTGGAAACTCCTACTTAGGTGCTCAAATTCTCTATTATTTAGTTCTTTATTCTTTTGGGTACATGATCAGAATTGTAAATCTGTGAAAGATCTATGTTTTTTTTTGGAGATAGTTTAAGGGTATAGTGGTTTTTTTGCCTTTGTACAGTTGTACTCGGGATGCTGCCCCCTTTTGAGAACCATTAAATAAAACTTTACTCATAAAAAAACTAAATATTAATATGGTCTCAAAGTGTATTTTGGTCTAGGATCTTGTTCAAACCAATGGTAGATTGTGTCATTTGGTTTAATGGGAAGTACATTATTGTGGTAGTTACTGGTCTTCTACTACTTCTCCCTTTTGTTCTATAATTTGGAAATACTTGTCGGACACGAAAACTTTATTTTGCAGAGAGTTCAGTTCAAGATTGGGTCAAGTTCTAATTTCAGTTTGTTTTTTAATCCTTTGTTCAAAGGCCAATCTTTGATTCAGAGTTATGGACATAGAATTGTTAGGCATTTTGCATTACCCCGGAGTGCTTTATTCAAGCATATTATGGTCCAGGGATCTTGGAGGTTGCCTTATTCCGATGCATTGAGACAGGTTTAATGACATTGTTTATGTGGAAATCATCATGGCACTGATGAGAATAGATGGAGGTATGGTGGTTTTTGTTTCAGGAATGTTTGACCTATTTTTCACTTGTAAGTCTCGAACCATAATTAGAACTCTTTTGTACCTCAATATGTATGGGCGTTTAGGGTTTGGAGTGGGATTAAGAGAAAAACACTGAAAATTGTAAAAAGGAGAGTGAGAAAGCGAGTGCTAAAGTTTAGGGATTGAAACTTGTAATCTCTTGATTTTCGCATTATGAAAACTTTTGCCGTGGACGTAGGCACATTGCTGAACCATGTAAATTCTTGTGTTCTATGTGTGGTGCTTGTTTCGTTTTCTATCATGTTTTGTGATTGTTGTTTAGTTCATGGTTGTTTGTCATAACATTTGGGATCAATAAAGAACCCATTGGCAGACTGTTACACCATTTGATCTTTGATGGAGTGGAGTGAAACTAAGAATGGCTAATCTTACTTGTTTGGTTCTGCTGAATAAACATTTGTCTTTAATTGACTCGTAGAAGAAAGGTTTAACTCTCACTTATGTTTGTCATACTTGTATGTTCTTGGACAACTTAGTTGATTATTTGTTTGTCTAATTATAGCTTTAATAGATATGTTTGGAATTGGTTTCGCTCTTTGTTGGACTAGAATCTCCCTATTCTGTATTCTCTCTTGGGTCTGGTTACTTGGTTTAAGGATCATTTTGAATTGAATGCCAATCAAGGGGTGCAACTAGATGTCAAGACGGGAAGTATAGAGTAAGTTGATAATTTTCTCCACATATTACATATGACATTCATTCTGTCACATAGTTTTCCAAAGCTTTTGTGGTCATTGTAATATGCTTGTTCTTTTTCATTCACATTAAGTTCTAAATATGTACATACATATACATATAGTACATATATAAGAACCCCTTTCTATTCCATTTCTTACATATTGCTGCAAAGTTTTTATCTTATCTCCCATCCCCCTCTCTATCTTGTTTATCATATCTTATTATTCATATATATACTCGTTTAGTAGACAAATTTCTTGGTTCTCTCTCTATTTTTACTTGATTTATTTTACGCATTTGAGATTATACTAATTTTCGATGGCTAAATTGAGTTACTTGGGTATCTTCTTGATTGCTTGATATATTTTGTGCAGTGGTTTTATTTGAAAATTGTGCATCGAGGTCATTCTGATGTCTTTTGCTCAACTATGATATTTAGGCACTAAAATTTTGTGATCTTTTTGCTTAATTGTTTTATTTGTACATTGATTGATTTTAGGGCTTTGTTCATTGAGAATTATATTCACCGTTTGTCTTTTTGCTTGATTTATTTGTAGTATAGTGTATTTGTCTTCCCATTTTTGTTGTGTGATTCTTGATCACTTTGTTTGGTTACTGAGTTTGGTGTGTATGATGTTTTGCCTATATTGTATCCAAATCCTTGCAGGGCTTATTAATAAATAAATAATAAATAATGAGTTTATTGTGTCATACTAATAAATAAATAACAAATAGATCAATGTATGAGAAAATGTCACGATCGTTTAAACATTCTTGAAACCTATTTTCTTTAATCGACTTGTTGTTTCATATGGAGATCAAAATTTCTTGCTTCTTGAATTTTATTACAAGTGTCATTTACATTTGAGTAGTATATAGTTATAGATATGTTTTTTGCATATTTATATATTTTTGTTTCATATGCCTCCATGTATCCTGAAACCAGAATATTTATTGTTCATGATTTAGCTTTTATCATTGCATAAGTACAATCTTGAACAGTTAGATATGGCCTAAAGAGGGAATAATCCGATATTTAAAGCCTAGCCACATAACCTAGATTTTTCAAGATTCCATTTAAGGTGTTGGTGTTGTAAATGTATTAGACGATATTAGGTATCATATACATAAATGTATTAGACGATTTTTGCGTTCAGAGGTAACATTGCATATATCTGACTTTTTTTTCCGCAATGAGTTTGTTCTTTTTGTAAGGATCAAGTGGGTATTTACAAGTAGATGAGGCATTACATTGTTCATAACTAAATAGTTGCAATAAACCCCTCTCTGGTTCAAAATGGTGCACAATATCTCCCTCTTTTTTTTTTTCGGGTGCAACAAAATCCTCCAATTTACAAATTGGTGCAATTTGCCCCTACATATATATATGTACGTACATCCATATATATATATATATACATATATATATATATAACTCTTATACACAGACCAAGATTCAAACAAAAGTTTGAACAAATTTCATATATCAAATCTAAGATTTATATATATAAACACATATTCACATTATATAAACAAATTCTTGTATATATATATATTATATATATATGCATATCTGGAGATTAATCCATCACTCTCTTTCTATTTTCATCGTGATTATTACCCATCTCCTCACAAATCACAGACTTAAAAATGTATTATGCATCAACTACATCACATGAAGAGAGATGAGAGATAGGGGATGAAGTGTGGCAGCACATGTGAGAATGAGATAAGATACACAAGACAAAGAGAGATGGAGGATTAAGCTAGCCTAGCACCACATATGAGAATGAGATAAGATTTAGGGCTGAAAGAGTGAGCGGTGGGGCATGAAGATAATTTAGGATTTTTTAATTCTAAATGTATTTGGGCATATAAGTTGGTGAAGTAAACATGGACTTTTTGCATGGGGTTACACATTTTGATGAGGGCTTAACTATACGATTTAATGGGGTTTTATATGGGTTGATCATAAATATATATTTATAATATATACTAAACATGAATAATGGAAAAAATGATAAATTTATGAGCATGCACGAGCTTATGTTCACAAGCCCACTATTATTTGAGTTCTGCTTGTTTATTAAACGAACCTAGAAACCAAGCAAACTCAAGTTCGACTCATTTGCTTATCGAATGAGCACAACTATTTGTGAACAAATCGGTTCATTTGCAGCCTTACCTGCACCCCCATCCCCACCAGTCCCATCCCATTTAACCTCCCACTCAAATTATTATTTTTATAATTTTTTCACTCAAAATTTTAAAAATAATATCTAAGAATATAAATCAAATAAAATTCTTCTAAAGTTTACACAATTGTACCAAATTAAGCAAATAAACATTAACATTTTTCCAACAAAAAAATTTAATTTGTATTTAACATAAGGTACAGTATTTTTGCATTATAAACTGGGAAGGGAGGGGCAAGGTGACCTTCCCCCATCCCCGCCCCACACTCATATGGTTTTCACTATACAATCCATCCTAGCCTAAAACCATTAAATGGGTCTCTAAACCATGTTAAAGAGGGTGAGACGATCTATTTTGCCATCCCTAGTGGATGGGACTTGGAGTGACCAAGTGCCATAACAACAGTTAAAAAATGGCAATAATTTGAACCCTTGTGACAACTACTTTAAGGGCCTTGATTCACAATCATACCTAGTGAAAATGTTGTAGAAGCTTTGAGGGAACAATTTTCTTTTCTTGAAGATTTCATGGCTGCCCATAATCAGATGATGTGGTTTCCTTGTCAGCGTGAACAAAACGAAACTTTGTCGAGTTGCATAACCTAATGAGCGAGTTTGATAAGTTCATGATAGAATAAAGCTCAAAATTTTATATTAATGAATGTCCTTAAGAGTAACTTTTTTTTTTTAAATTAACCAGGGTATCCAAGACTTCGCCCAGACTAATCCTTAGGACTCAGGAAGGCCGCCTCCCCACTCCAAACCAGGTAAGTCACGAAATTATCTATGAAGACCGGCTCCAAAGAATTGTTTACACTCAAGAGTAACTTGAATAACATAGAGGACAAAGTGGCTTTTGTCAAATAAATACTTCATTGCTAAGCCAGTGTTGGTGATGTTGCATTAATACCCTCAAAGCTTTTTGCTATTCGAAGATTAAGTATTGAGTTATTTGTGAAGGCCAAGGTACCACTAATGTAACACTCGGGCAAATTATTAATTGTAGAGGAGGGATCTGCATGCTTTGTATCCTTTGTTTTCGTGGGTCAAAATGAGAAGGATGAAAAACAAGAACACAATATGTTATATATGTTACAAGTGAAAACAAGTTTTAAATAGATAAAACAATCTATCAGGTTAAAATGGTGAAAATCAAGAAAGTTCCAGATTTGGTAAGGTTACATTTTTAGAGCATTTGTCAATGTGATACTACCAAAGTGTAAGTTAAAATTGTAGTGTCAAGTATTTTATTAATGTTGTCCAAATGGAAGAGGCTAGTGTAATTTTTGAAAACACCAAAAAGATGGATGTATTTTTGATAAATCTTAGCAAGTTAAGCCTAATTCTTCTAAATGAAAATATATCAAGTAAAGGGCAATCGCAAGTGATTGCAATATAATTGTGACATTGCAAGTTTTTGTAAAGATTGTTGATATTCACCTTTCACAAAAGTTCTTCCTATTATTCTAAATTTAAATTACGAAAAAGTCCCTAAACAACAAAAAAATATTTTCTAATGTTATATTTGCCCTTCTTTGTTACCCTATGATTCATTTTATCTTTTTCCTCACCCTCTCTCTTAACTGAGCAACACGCCCATCCCTCGAATCACCAACAAAAAGACCAAACACCTATCACCCATACCTTTTTTTATTTAAAAATTAAATCCATCTATACAATCGTCTAATTGAGAATTATGGGAGAGACACTCTTCTTTGCAATTGAAACAAAGAGGATAACATTATTAAATATTTTTCAGTTGAGTTTCAGATTAAAACTTGTTGCTTATATTTTGGAACATGACAATGGTAGCATTATTAAATATATAAATTAATAAAAAAGAAATATAACTTTTCTTCTAGATAGCCCATACAAGTGATTTTTAGTCACTGCTTGTATGTTGCAACAGTGATAAAAAGTTAAAATAGATTTTTAGTCACCGCATCTAAGTCTTTTTAAATAAAACGATCACAAGTTTTACTTTGGGGTGGCCGTGCTTGTTTTTTTTAAGAAGATAGTACTAAGCACTTCCACATGTCTATGCATCTATTTTCAAGTCCTCTTTAAAAATAATTATAAATCTTCAAAGAGAAGCTTTGATGATATGAAAAATGTGAAAGAGTGTTGATATGAAGAATGTGGTGTTGTCTTGTAATAAAGTGAGAGAGAATGATAAATATGATATTAGAATAATATTTTGTGGGTTTTGAAATTTTTTTTTCTTAAGGAGAATAAGAGAGTGAAGTGCGTTTTAGGGGTGCACATGGTCCGGTTCTGTCCGATTTGGTTCCAAAATATTCAAAACCGTACGGTTCGGTTCCACTAAAAAATGGAACTGAACCAAATCAAACCGTGAAGAACCGGTTCGGTTCAGTTCAGTTCGGTTCCACAGTTCTAAATTAAAAATAAAATTGATTTAATTTAGACTTCCAATAATAGGTTCAAAAATGGATTGAGATAGTATATGCACCACAATCACTGTTGCACGAAATATCAGAGATATACACAACAATAGCACAACTATAATCCCAATCCCAATCATAAACATATAGAAAATTTCCAGAATTATTTATACTGATCCAAGGTCATTCCAGGTTAAGAAAAACTCACTAATCTAAAATAATGGTCCGTTTCATTTTTAGGGTTGTTGAAGTTTTTGTTCTAGATATTACTGCCTTTGATTATTCTCTTAGTATAATTGATGTTCACACACCAGTGAGTTTTTACCACACCCTGCAATGATAATGAAGCCATTACAACACCAGAAGATGATGATGAAGCCAAAGAAGAAGAGACTACAAAGGAGCAAAGAGGGGAAAGATATAGACCCAACAAAGACATCATCTTTGGTCGCCGTTGTTGGTTGTGCGTGAAGCACAAGTGTCGCCGAGGCCCGTGAGATTTGCATATTTGGTTTCAAACTTTCTGTGAATTGAGATTGAGAGAGAGAGAGAGAGAGAGAGAGAGAGGGGGGGGAGGGGGAGGGGATGGACAATCGACGGCGGCCGAGACAAACGACGGCGGCGAGGTGGGGATGAGCAGCGAGAGAGAGGAGGAGGAGGAGAGGTCGCACGTCCAACGAAAACTCAGAAGGATTAGAAAATAGGAATGAACAAATGAGAGAAGAATCTAGGGTTTAGTTAGTAAATTATAATATTATAAAATACAAATTATATATATATATATAATACGGTCCGATCCGGTTTAGTAGGACTTAAAATCGTAACTGGACCGTTACTTCACGGTTTCAAAATATGGGACCGTGACCGAACTGAACCGTAAGAAAAGGGATCGAATTATCCGATTTGGTTCAATTCGATTTAGTTTTACGGTTCAGACGGATTTTTGTGCACCTCTGGTGCGTTTGAAGGTATGCGAAAGTTAATTTTACCAACAAAGAAAAAAAAAAACTGCAGGGAACAATTGTGGACCAAGCTACTAAATCCCCGCTTAAATCATTGCCATTAAACCACCACTCAAATTAAAACTACAGTCAGTCTACAATCCCTTACTAAAAAAAAAACCCTCTCTCTCTCTCTCTCCCTCCCTCCCTCCGTCTCTCTCTTCGCAAGCCGAGTCTCATCAGCCTTCTACTTCTTGGATATTGGATGTGGGATACGCGCAATTGGGGCTTTGGCTTGAAACTACCAGCGCCTTGTTGTTAACTTTAGTGTTACCGAACCTTGTTCGGCTTCGGATGACTCTCTATCTATAGCATCTTCTTCAGGGCCCAACACCTCTTCTACTTCTGAAATAGCGTTTGATACAGCGGTTGCGTCGGCCTCTCCGAATCTCCAGTCTTTCTCCCCTGAATATAGCGAGAGAGGATCTATAAAAATGAGAAAGAGAAAGTGAAGCTATACCTAGAGGGAGAAAGTGATGGATTCAGATCAGGGGAAGCTGTTTATCGGAGGAATTTCTTGGGAGACGTCAGAGGATGTGTTGAAGGACTATTTCGGGAACTACGGTGAGGTTCAACAGACCGTGGTGATGAGGGACAATCTCACCGGTAAGCCCAGAGGGTTCGGGTTTGGGTTCGTTGTCTTTTCAGATTCTTCGATTCTTGATAGGGTTCTTGAGGACAGACACATTATTGACGGACGAACGGTGAGATTAAACCCCGATTCTCACACTAGGTGGATTCTTTCTTGATCTTTATTTGCCAATTTTTCTGTTTATGAATGTGATCTGTGTTAAATTTTTTATAGTTCAGTTCAAACTAACATAAAATGTATATAATATAAATAATTATTATATATATGCACCAGCATATATATATATATATATATTCACATGTTCTTGTGCTTTTGTGTCATGGGTTTCAGTTGTGATCTTGTTTATGTTGGGTATTGAATTGTGAGTTCATTTTATCATTGTGGCACCACACAAGCACCCACTCTCTTTGCAGCCGACACAAGCACACGCCCACTGTTTTGGATTTTTCTTCACTTTGCAGATGCACTTTGCACACACTTCACACTTTCTTATTTCCTTTTGCCTTTAGTCATGTATTGCTCACGTCCTTTTTTTTCTTTTTCCATTACATCGCATACACATAAATCTTATGCCATACACACATATGTGCATAACAGCCACTCATATCCTTGATGAATGTATATGCTAACTCACACACAACACAAATTTTTTTGTTTTATTTTTCTTTCAATTGTGGGTGGATATCCCAACATGATGTCATATATCATTTATCTAGTTTGTTTATTTATAATAATCTTTTATTATATTTATCAGTTCCTTGGTTTATGTATATGTGTGTGTTCTATTTTTTGGGTTTTACGTTTGAATTTTTAATTTGTTTGTGATTATCCTTTCTTTTGTTTTGGCGATTTCATTTTCTTTCCTTTTTTTTCGCTGGGTATTGATGCTTCATTAATTAGTTCATGCATAATTTTTTTTTTTGAAAGGTCAGTGTGTTGCATTCATTCAACAAAAGTCTTTACAGATTGACTTGGGGCATACCCCAAGGGGGCAAACAAAGGTGGAATCCCCACTGCCACCAAAGCAACAAAAGCCAAATAAAACATCTACAAGCAAAGTAGAAACACTGCAATACAAAAATAGACCAACCAAACAAGCACCTAACAGCGCATAGACTACTGGCAGCAGCATCCAATCTGATCCCAAACCACCCAACAGATATAACTCTCCAACACCAATAGTATAGGATCTCCATGTTAAAACCAGCTGTCTGCCTAACCAAAACAATGACATAGAGCACACTAGATTGCCAACAGATCCGATAATTGACAGCCTGCCATATGAACCTACCATTCCAAATAAAATACCAAATCAACAACACAAAACAGTTAGACATAGTGGAAACTTTAACCAAAAAACCCATCACCATCAATATATCTCAATCTGCCCAGGTACACATCACCTACAACAATCCTGCCCCCAAATATAACGGATAGGCCTGGTCTTAACAGCTTGACAACCAAAACTAACTGTCCACCTAACCAAATCAGTGACAAAAAGCACACCAGATTGCCAACAGGTCTGAAAGTTGACATCCTGCCATATGAACCTACCCTTCCAAATAAAAACCATATCAGCAACACAAAACAAGTAGTCATAGTGGAAACTTCAACCCCAAACCCATCATCAACAATGCAACTCAATCTGCCCAAATACACTCCACCCACAACAAAATCCCGCCACCCGATATAGGATATAGGCCTGGTCTTAACACAACCAACCCAAACATTCCCCACATAAACCCCAGCTGGGCAATAGAATAGCAAGAGCAGAAATAATACTGCCAAGACAACACAAAACAACAACACCTACTATAAAGAGATCCTACATTCACAAACATACAGTCAGTCATATTTAAAAAATAGAATCAGGGAGCATCCGTTCCTGCTGCAACCACATATTAACTTAGATCTCTTAAAACTCTCCAGTGAGAAGAGTTTAAATTTGACTGTTTGGATGAGCACTTTAGTAATGCTTTCACAATCCCTATATTCTTCACAAAAAACTCTTTTATTCATTTCCTTCCAGATTTCATACACAACAGCAACAAGAGACATCCTATTAACAATGGATACTAAGGATTTGCCTTTAAGGGTCAAGCTAGCCCAATTAATAATAGTATCCCAATTCTGATTTGGCCACTGCATAGCACATTTCACCACCACAGACCCCCATATTCTTCTTGTAAAGCTACAATCAAAGAATAAATGATCTCTGTCCTTGGTTCTACTTCTGCAGAATACACAGCAACCTGATTGCACTAAACCAACCTGCAGCATTCTTTGTTGAGTCCATAATATATTCTGAACTTCCATCCACAGCAGCACTGAATGTTTAGGAATAGCCTCAGGAAACCAGACCACATCCTTCCATTTTACTATCACCTGCTTTCTCCTCAAGATTTCCCAAGCAGTTTTAACTGAAAGCATCCCCTTACCAGGCACCCAAATAACTCTATCACCTTGACTAGGAACAGGTTTAAAATTTGCATGTATACTGTCCCTGAAGTCCCTCAGCTTCAAGATTCTTCTCCAAGTCCAAGTACACTCAGATGGCACTTTCAGATTCCAGAAACACCTCTGTTTAATCAAATGCTTTTTAACCCAATCAACCCATATAGAATCAGTATGAAATTGAACCGCCTTCCATAAGTTCTTAGACATAGCAGCAACATTCCAGACTGCCAAGTCTTTCACCCCAAGCCCCCCTTCCGAGGTAGGCAAACAGATATTCTCCCAGGAGACTTTGTTTCCTCCCTCACTAAGAGCAGACCCCTTCCATAAAAATTTCCTTAAAATAGCTGAAATCTCCTTCATGATAGCCTTAGGTAATATAAAGGTGGATGCCCAATACACTTGAACTGAGAACAACATTGTTTTGATCAATTGCAGCCTACCTGCATATGATAGATACGTACTAGTCCAAGACTTAATTCTGGCTGTGATTCTACCCACCAATTCATTACAATATCCACCCTTTAGCTTAGATGAAAGCAAAGGAACTCCTAAGTATCTCACTGGAAGTTCTCCTGGATTAAAGTTCAGGGTAGCTTGCAGCTCCTTCATTAAACCAACACTCAACCCAAAATGAAACATGACACTCTGTACATTATTAGCCACCAAACCTGAAATTGCCCCAAACTCAGTTAATGTATCCTTTATAATTCCAGTAGAGGACAAATCAGCTGCTGCAAATACCATAAGATCATCTGCAAAGATGAGATTTGACAATTTCTGTGCTGAACACTTCCAATGATAGGTAAACTGACCCTGTTCAATTTTATGTCTTAACATACCAGTCATAATCTCCATACCCATGACAAAGAGATATGGAGACATAGGGTCCCCCTGTCTGACGCCTCTGCCACTTGCAAAATAGCCCTCCAAGCTACCATTAATGTTTATAGAAAACTTAGTAGTAGACACACAATTCATTATCCACTTAACCATCAGCTCAGGAATCTGAAATGCCCTCAATGTTGCCTCCAAAAACCCCCAGGACACTGTATCATATGCCTTCCTCAAATCTACCTTCAGTGCTATTCTTCCAGGTCTAGTATGTTTGTGATAATTCCTCAGCAATTCTTGAGCAAGTAAGATGTTATAAGTTATACTCCTACCAGGCACAAAGGCACCCTGATTAGGACTGATGCACTCAGGTAGCACTGGTTTTAATCTATTAGCTATTATTTTGGCTAAGCAGTTATAAACCACATTACAAACTGGGAAAGAAGGATTCTGCACTTTAGGAACTAAAGTAATTACAGTCGAGTTTACCTCCCTTAACAATTTCCCAGTCAAGAAGAAGGAATGGATAGCCTTCATAACATTTTTCTTAATAAGATGCCAAGTCTTCTTAAAGAACAGAGCATTGAACCTATCACTACCTGGGGACTTGTCTTGTTTGAGAGACCACATGGTAGCTTAAATTTCTTCGTCAGTAACAGCCCTCTGCATATGAACAATCTGATCTGAATTTAGAGGTTTAGCAACAAACTGCTTCAAATTAGGCACAACTCTCCCCTCATCAGCACTGCTCAACTACTTCTTGTAGAAACTGACAATTTCCTCCACATACAACTCTTTTTGATCCAATTTCTGACCCTCCTCAGTAGTAATAGACCAGATAGCATTGTGAGCCCTTGTTTGATTCACCTGCTTTTGGAAATAAGATGTATCCCCCAGTTTAAGCCACTGGACCCTAGATTGTTGTCTATAGAAAACCTCTTCAGCCTTTGCCAGATGATGGTACTTCTGCACACAATCCCTCTCCTCCTATAGTAGCATGGGATTCAAAGGATCACAATCCACTTCCTTTTGAATTTTATCTAGATCAGTTCTGGCCACTTTAACTTTTAGAGAGAGATCATCATAATGCAGCAAATTTAAAGCTTTCAGTTCAGCCTTCACCAATTTCAACTTCTTAGTAACTACATACATAGGAGTGCCATTGATTCTGCCACTCCAAACTCTACTCACAATGTTATAAAACTCAGGATGATCAATAAGAAAATTATTGAATCTAAAAGGCTGCTTCTTGTTTACCGTCATAGCAACATTCACTTTCAACAGAGTTAGAGAGTGATCTGAGATGCCTGGAGTTTCAAACACAGCTTCAGAAACAACATACTGTCCCAACCATTTATCATTTACCAAAACTCTATCCAGTTTCCGGAAAAAAGTCCCATTCGACCATGTAAATTTTTAACCCAGTGTGCCTTAGATCCGTTAACTCAGCACCTTCCACACACACACCAAATTCCTTCATACTTTCTGTCCACCCTACTGAGCCTCCAACTTTCTCATGCTTATATCTAATGACATTAAAATCCCCTGCCAAAAACCAAGAGTCATCCTTATGAGCAATAGACAACACCCTTATATCTTCCCACAGCCTCCTCCTTTCAATAATATCATTGGACCCATATACAAATGTAGCAAAGCACATGAAACAACCATCCTTAGCATGAACTAGTCAATGCACAAATTGATCAGAAACTCTGATGCAAACCACTTCCAATACATCTTTATTCCAACGCACCCAAATCCTACCACTTTGAGCTGCACTATAATTATGATAAACCCCCCATCCAGGGATAACACAATTGGATATAAGAGGTGGACTCTCGTTAGAACTTAAGCAATCACACTTGAGTGTTTCATGTAAAGTTTTCGAGTTTTGGTTAAGTAATGGTTCCACAAAGGGGGCATGGTCCAACTCAATTGGTCGAAGGAGTTCGATATTGGCCACGTGCCGACTTGGAAATTTCTCTTGGTCTTCACAATTCAAAGCATTAGCTATTTGCTCAATTTGAACTTCTAGCTTAGCTATGGATTGTGAATGTGAATTCATTAGTTTAGTGTGTTCGTTAAGGTTGCCAAGTGTAGCCAAAAATTTAGCCGGATTGGTGATAGATTCATAAAATAGGAATTCGTAGTTCACGGACAGGATAATGAATTTGGGTCTCAAAAATCCGATATGATCCGTGAATCCAATTCGAGACGATCCGTTAGAATATACCATATATATATATATATAACAATCAAGCATAAAAAAATATCAATCAAGTATATAATTTTTCTAAAACATATTGAGCCATGGTTAAAAAATTAATATTGGGCCTTAAAAAATAATAATATTGGAATATTTAGAACAAGCCCAATCCATCAATCCGATATGATCCAATCCGATAGTTCATGAATTGGATTAAGTCTTTTCATAGATCGGATCAGATAGAACTTTTACCAATTTGTAGACCACGGATTGAATTAGAATTAATGCCTAATCTGACCCGATTCATGGTCACCCCTAATTAAAGATATAGGATTGCTTTTAACTCCAAAGCCAAGTCATATGCCATTACCTCCCAACATTATTTAGCAAGCATGACCATGTTAAATAATTTATTTTATAAGTAGTGTGTGTGTGTGTGTGTGTATTTTGATTGCTTTCCTATCCATATAGATACATTATTGGATTGGATGAATCTAAAATCGCGGCTCAATCGAATTTCTCTCAAATTTGGTTTATAGGAATGCAATATCCTACCTCGTTCTAGAAAATGTCCCTTTCATATTGGTTTGCATTTGGATGTTCTTTTTTTTAAACAATTTGGATGTGTTAATGTAGTACTTCATACATGACACAAAATTTCAAATATCATCCTACCAATGTCCATTGATGCCCCCACATTTACTCAACAAACTTGAACCACGTGTACAGTAGCACCATAAACCCAACACATATACCTCCAAATTTCGTATATGAATCTCCCACATACCAACCACGACCTCGACCATGGCAAAACTATCCTTTCACTCAGATTGCTTTCTTAATCCTACGACTTATGACTCACCACCATTCTTTTACAGAATCCCAACCGTCCAACAAAACCTTTCAATTAAACCGTCTGATCAATTGCCATCCCTCATCCGACCGTCCATTATTAACAAAATTGAATTTCAAAAGGTCGAAGACGAGGGAGTGAATTAAGAGGAGCCTCCTCAGCTCTCTCTCTTTCTCTAACCCAAAACCTCATCAGTCTGTCTACAAATTGACATTGTCAGATTCCGACAAATCTTCAATGCTTTCCGGCGACTATCAAAGCTCTATAACCAGAATAATATTGTCATTTTAAGTTATTCTCAAGTCAAACGCTTGTGATTTGTTGATTTTTTGAGTGGTTTTAGTTTTACACGGAGATCAAAATCGATTGTGTTTTGAATTGTTTGATTTCGTTTATTATGTTTAATTTATAGTTGTATTCGAGTTTAATGTGTAATGGAGCAAGATGAACTGTCTGTGACTGCATTGGTCACAACAACCTGATTTTCCGCCCAAAAAGCTCGCGAGACAACTAGATTTCATGGCGATTTGTAGAGCATCGGCGAATGTGATATTGCCTATTTCATTATGATTTAATGAAAATCAACAAGATTCTTATATATATTATTTTTCTGTTATTTGTTTTTTGGTTTCTAGTTTTTAACTACCCTTTCTGGGATTCTTTCTATTATTCAGGCTGACTTGATTTCATGGTTTTGATTTTGGATTTTGTCTTGGATTTCAGGAATTTCATTGAGAATTTCTAATGAATGTTTTACAGGCTGGGGATGTCAAGCAGAATATCATAACATAACAGCCGCACGGACAAACCACCGTGCCCTTGATGACATTGGAAATTTGGTTCATGCTTGAGGTGGAATTGATGGCAAGCCACTCTCTCAAATCTCTAGTCCCAAAGAACAAGGTTTGTGTGTTAGAAGTCTTGTTATTGCTATCTTTAAGAGTTGATCATGTAGTGTTAAGTAATTTGCAGTTCCTCTGATGAGTGTTCTTGGTGACTTGGATTTGCAGGAGTCGGTCATGGTTAATTTGGAAGGAGCCATTGTTACTCCCATCTATTATTGCACCATGCCCAACAGGTGAACTTTTAGCTGTCACTTTCCATTTTATTTTTCTCCCTTGAGTTAGTACTATATAATTAAATGTAGTGAATTAAGTCGTATATTATTGAAATCTTTAATTTAGTGGTTCAATTAGGAGTGACAATGTAATGTGCTTGATTAATTGGTATATAATGATGTTATTTTGTTCTAGTTTTTTGAGTTTGGGGACAAATACATAGGAAAATATGATGGTAGTGTTGGGGTGGTGAAGAGCTATTATGCGTCTGTGAGTGGATACATGAATGAGTTGTTATGGGCAGCTTTGTAGCTATACAAGGCCACCGACAATTTATAGTATTTCAAGAACGTTATTCACAATAATAGAGGCAAACTTACACTGAATCTATGTGAACTATCCAACTTTTTTTAAAAACAATCTTAACAATTTTTTGTACCAATCAATTATTACATCTTTTAAAAAATGTCAAACTACATCATTTCAGTTGACGCCATCGAGTGTGATTATTATTATTTTGTGTGTTTTACAAATTAATCTTAAAAGTCTATTAATTAAAAAAAAAGCTGAATGCTATGAAAAGTAAAAAATGACCTCGACTTAATACGAGGCAATGCGTAAGCTGGGTTGCAATTGTCAATCTCCACACTCCATTCTCTACCCATATAAAGAAATGACTAAGAAAATTTGACTGAGCCTCTCGGTGGTTATGACACTTTCTATTTCTCTACACACTCAATAGACAAAGAGCTAGCACAAAGGAAGTTTTATGAATAAGTGGAACTCTAGATCAGTAGCAAAAATTGTAAATCTGGAATTATAACACTTCAGCTTAGGAATGTCTCCTCTTATCATATTTTTGACTTCTCATTTCGCTATATAGGAGATTGGGATTTAATGGAGGTTGTGAGAGGTTTCAAACTACGCATAAGGACGTTCAGTTTCGTTTATTTTCATAGTTTCATTTTTAGTATTTTTTATAAATTTCGTATTTTCATTTTCTTTAACTTATAGGGATTCTTATTTAGGATTTGCCTCTAAAAGGCCGTATACAACAAAATTAAGCAACTTGTGATTATTAACTAATATCTTGGTTTCAGAATTCTCTCTCCTTCCTCCCTCTCCATTAGCCCCAAGGGTGGGTAGCAGACATGGGTGCTTTCCCAAAACAGTTGGCTAGGCAGGGTATGCATAGCAAAATAGACCCTTGGTTGTGCTAAATTGCGTTGGGTACGATTGTGGTATTGGTGGGCTAGAGGATCCAATAAAAAACATTTTTGGGTTCCAAGACAAGACATAATCATAACTGAGTAGCGCATGTTGAGCACATTAGTTGGTAATGCTTGACACTTGTGGGTGTTGCATGGGCTATGTTCCATTGCACTAGCTTTGTGGCTCCGGCCATCTAATAGGTCCCTCTAAATACATGTTGCATGGCAAGGGTTAGTCATAGTAGTTAAAGGCAATTAGTAGCATTTGTGGCGGGGCGGGGCGGGGCGGGGCGGTACTCATCCCAAGCTATGGGTTAGGCGTGGTTCACTTCACATACATCTATATGGGTGACAAAGCCGGTCGTCAACGTTGCGGTAGGAGGTTAGTATTTGGACTCTCTGTTGCATGCTCTTCTTCATCACTTTAATTCCAATTGTTGCCACTTGTTAACTTCATTTCATGTCATTGTATTCTCATGGTATTGAACTCTGCATGAGTATTTTTTATTTTTGTGTGTGTAAAGTATAAGTTATTGGGATTAGTATTTTGAGTAACCCATTAGTAGTCACAACAGAGACTGTTGTCAATGGTTGGATTCATAACATGGAGGTTGACCACAAACCAGGTTTTAAGCATTTGTCACAAAAGTTGATCACATCGTTAAATTTTTTACATGACATCTGACTCTTAGGGAGGGAGGGTTGACAACATTTTCATTATCCCTGTTGAACCAAATCATTAAATTTCTTCCTTTTTTGGTGGCTTTTGTAGATAATTGTAATGAAACATAAACATTTAATTCAAATATTGAAATGTATTTAACTTATAGTGTGATGTGGATTTTGGATATAATTTTCTAGGTTTATCATTAGATGTCTTTTTGTACCTTCTGCTCTATTGACCAATTGATAATGCAATGTTGAAGTGTCTTAATCCATTGAAATCAAGCTTGTATACTTGTGTACATGAGTGTGCATGTGTTCCATCTTCCAAAGAACCCAAATAAAAAAAAATGTTCAGGTGTGCCACGCCTGAATTCAATTTAGTACTTTGCTCGTGTGTTTGTTTTTCACGTGCAAACAGGGCATCTATGTCCATAGTTGTTAAAGGTGCACTTAGGCTCCAAAAAATCCCAGGCTTGTCAAGGTTCAGCTAGAGCACCTCACCTCAACCTAGTATAGACGAGCCCGCTTTAATCAGGGCTCACATAAAGCCCTCATACTCACACCTTTAAGTAGGCACTAGGCCCGAACAATCGCCCCTTTTTATTTATTTATTGACTATTAAATTAAAATGTATTAGGATCATATTGTGTGTGAGCTTATTCATATTATTTTGGTCTTTGACAAGTATGCATTGCATATTTTAATTATTCTTTATATACTCATAATTAATATGTATTATTATCAATTTATCACACATATGCCCTACTTTGATTTGGCTCGCGCCTTATATTGTGTGTGAGCTTTTAAAAACTATGGGCATAAACTATCTCTCCTCCAATCTCTTCTGTCTCTCCCATTACAATGCAAACAATTCAACACCATAATATCACCATTCTCAACACCAAATTAATCTATATATAGTTGTTCAAGATTGTGTTTCTTATATCTTCTACCTCTGGTTTTTGTTACTAATATTAATTTCTCATATAGTCTCTCTCGTCTCCCTTTTGTCTCTTGTTTTTTTATTATACATATATATTGAACAAGCTGAAATTTTCCTTAATCAAATAGTTAATATATTCATATATTCTAAGATTGTTGTTCTTATATTATATTTATTGCACTAGCTAATTCTTTTATTTTATATTCAAAATTTTAAAACATTTGTATTTAGAGCATGTAGGTATCTTCATATATATTTGTATTGAAAAAATTAGTTGGAAATATGAACATTAATACAAATAACATTAGTATTCAATATATTAATTGTTTAAATACTAATGCTATTAGTATTCAATATTCGTTGAATATATGAATATATTATCTGATAGAGGAGTGCCAGGGACAATAGTGTACGTGACTGTCCCTCCACAATCGCAGTTGTGATTGGTTGAAAAACCAATCACAACCACCTCATTAATTGCTTGTCTCCTCTTTGTATGGGACATTGAAAACATTTTTTTAGTACAAAACTGCCCTCTTAACAACTCTCTGAATGGATTTTTTTTCCTTTCTTTAACTATACTAATAGCTTTCTCTTTCTCTCTATAGACACACACACACATACACACTCACACATAAATATATATTTCTATGTATACTCGATTCTTGTAGATTATATTGATTTGATTGTATTCTATAATTAGGATGTTGATGTTGCGATTGTTAAAGCTACATGTCCACCCAGAGATAGACATCTCAGAAGTGAGTTTTCTTATTCATAGATCCAAAATTCTCTTTTGTGGGTTCTCTATTTTCGGCCAAAATATTTGAATATTTTATTTTATGGTCTATTTTTTTGCAGAAATTGCGATTCATCCTCAAGCCGATGTTGCTCTTGCAAGATGATTGTCGAAGACGCATAATTGGACGGTATGGATATTACTGTTTTCAGATTCATGCTGGTTTGTACTTTGCGCCTATTATTTAGATTTGATTTGTGTTTTACTTGAACTTTTTGTGGTTTTTGTTTGTGGAGATGAATTGGGGTTTACTCATCAAATGTTGTTTATTGAACATAATGGAATTTCTTCCTTCTAAAATACTACGGTCATATGGATCAATTTTAAATATGATGTGGGTTGCGAGGGAAAAATCTTTTTCTTTTTCTTTTCTAACTAACGAACATCTGCATATGAATAATATGTTTCATAATATTTTTAAGTCGAGAGTTTCAAATGTGAAAATCTGTTTAGTACTGCCTGAATCTTCATCACTACATTTATTTAAATTGTTTGATTAGTATAAAGAACCGAACCACTATTTAGCATATATTTGTTATATGTAGTTTTTGAACTTGGAAAGTGGCATTTGGGCTTTTCTTGATCATTTAAAACAAATGACCATTTTTATTTTTTTGTTTGAAAGGTAAGGGATTTGGCTTATATTATTTCAACAAAAGTCAAATATACAATTTGACAAGGGGCATACCCTAAGGGGAGCCAAATGGAAACCCCAAATCAACCATGTGGATAAGAACCAAAACAAACCAATACTAACAAACCAACAAAATAATTCCAACAAAACTCTACGAAGGAAAACTACCTGGCACCATACACCCTGATTCATATATCTAACAAGCTGGTCCATATAGGGAAGCGAAGACTGGTAGATGCCCACATAACAGCTCCTCCTCCAATCCTCTAGCACCCAGAAAATCAGCACATCCACACAACAGCTCCTCCTCCGAAGCCACAAAACCAGCAACAGCAAAGCCACAAAATTGTACAACATACAAAATTGCACAGTAAAGCTCCAGCCATAGTAACAGCAAAGCCACAACACTGTTGAAGGTGCTGCACGCAGCAACTGCTTCCCCCACCCTCCCTCACCCTAAAAATTAGAGCATGACTCTGCTGGCAATGATCTACAAGCCGAACCCCCCAGCAATATTGCTCAGCCACCCTCCACACATTACAACTGCAAAGCCACAATACACAAAACTGGTGAATGTGCTTCACGCAGCCAACTGCTCCTCCAACCCTCCATCACCCCGAAAAATAGAGCATGACTCTGCTGCCAATGATCTACAAGCTGAACCCCAGCAAAATTGCTCAACCAACCTCCACACATTGCACCTGCAAAGCCACAATACAAACAGAAAAAGCTCCAAGTAGTAGCTCCTCCTCCAACCCTCCACCCCCCAGGAAATCAGGACATGATTCATCTGCCAAGGATCTAATTGCCGACCCAACCGGCACATTTCCTCAAATAGCCTCCAACCAGTGCACCTGCAAAACCACAGAACTATCACATTGTTCCCTATAAGCCCAAGAGCACTCTCACGGGACAACAGCCAATAACAGCACGCAGATTCAGACCACATCAGATTATCAACCATCAAGCAACAGAATCTAACCATATCCCCCACAGCCCAACAACACTCCCTCCAATTACCCACATCATAACACAAGTAATCAAACCAACACACCTTACCCATTAACAAAAATAGAATCTGGAAGTCTCCACTCATCCTTAATCCAAGTATTTGCACGGGAATTAGCAAAATTCTTCATGCACATCATCCTACTTCTGACCACTTGAATTATGCCAGCTTTAATGGTCTCAAAATCTTGAAACTCATTAAAAAAAGCCTCTTATTCCTTTTCTGCCACACCTCATAAACAGTAGCAGCCAACACAAGTTTATTTACAATGGAAATCAATGTCTTCCCTTTTAATGTTAAGACAACCCACTGAATAAGACCATCCCGGCATAAGTCCGGCCACCGCAAAGCACACTTACTGGACAGCTCTCTCCATAACCTCTTTGTGAAGCTACAATCAAAGAAAAGATGATCCCTGTTCTCTACTCTCTACTATGCTTCTGTAAAAAATGCTTGTATCAGTAATCACAGTCCCCCATTGCATCAATCTATACCGAGTAAAAATCCTATTCTGAATTACAAGCCACAACATGAATGTATGCCTAGGTATGGCAGCAGGAAACCACACAACATCTACCCAGTTTACTGGCCTCAGTTTGTGCCTTAACTCTTCCCGAGCAGACTTAACAGAAAATTCAGAAAATTCACCCTTACTGGTCAACCATAGAACTTTGTCCGGAACACTAGTACAAGGATGAAAACCTTTTGATATACTACTTCGCAGGGTCATCCACTCCATGGTGTTTGTAGAAGGCCAATGCTAACTATTATTCTGAATAACAGCTTCAACCCTAGCATCTTCTCCCAAACCTGAATCAGTTATCATCCTTCTACGGAATTGAGTATTTAAAGGCCCATTAGGCAACCAATAATCATACCACAAGGATGTAGATTGCCCATCCGCAATCTGATGCTTTATGGCACTTCTAACCTTTCCGCTGAGATTCAAAATCTGCCTCCAAGTCTAGGTACAATCTGAAGAGACTTTAATACTCCAAAAGTTTCTACCCTTTAGGCGATGTTGGTTAACCCAAACAACCCAAAGAGAGGTGGAATTTGGCTGCACCACTCTCCAAACATGCTTGGCCATAGCTGTAGTATTCCAGACAGTGACATCTTTTATACCTAAACCACCCTCCCGCTTAGAATAACACACATCCATCCAAGCAATCTTTTCACCTCCCAACCTCATATCAGGCCCCTTTCACAGAAATTTCCCCACTATGGCACTAATCTCCTTCATAACAGCTTTAGGAAGCACAAAAGTTGATGCCCAATACAGTTGAGTAGAGAACAAGACAGAATTAATTAATTCCCAAAAGAAAGGTACTTACTAGTCCATGATTGGACTCTTCCTGTAATCTTATGAACCAGGGACTCACAATGCTTAGCCTTAAGTTTCAAAGAAAGAAGGGGGACTCTAAGGTATTGCATAGGTAATTCCCCCTGATGGATGCTCAAGGCATTTAGAATCTGTAGCTTAATATTTTCTGATAACCCAGCACAAAACATCATACACTTAGCATTAATTTAGCTTCAACCCTAAAATGGCTCCAAAGTCATGTAAAACATTCATTAGGAGGTTGACTGAAGTGGGATCTCCAATAGAGAACAACAACAGAACATTAGCTAAAAAACAATAGATCATCAGCAAAAATTAGGCTGGAAATAGCTTGTGGAGCACACTTCCAGTGATAGCTAAAACCATTCTGAGTTATACTCTGCCTCAACATTCCTGAAGAATTTCCATGCCCATTACAAACAGGTAGGGAGACATTGGATCCCCTTGTCTTAAGCCCCTTCCACTAGCAAAGTATCCCTCCAAGCAACCCGAGAATTTTGGAGTAGTCATGCAAGCCATGATCCACTTAACCATCACATCAGGTAAGTTGAAAGCCCTAAGAGTAGCCTCCATAAAAGGCCATGAAACACTATAGTAAGCATTCCTAAGGTCTACGTTCAAAGGAACTTTAGCTGGCTTCAAGCTCTTATGATTGTTCCTCATTAGCTCTTGAGCCAACTTGTGTTACCTGGACTCGTCGGTGTCGGCGAGAGTACCCGTGTCGACACGACATGACACCAACACCGACACGGGATATGGGTCGAACTCCTCATTTTCTCTATTGGACATAGCTGACCACAAAAATACACAAAAGTATGTGTGGGTTGATGCTTGTGAAGGATTAGAAAATTTTCTATGATTTATTTGTTCAATTGGCTGCCATTCATGGTGGTAGGAAGCTCTTTTAGTTTTAACATTTTTACACACCTTTTTTACTTTGACATAGATTTAGTTACTTTTCATTTTTACACATTCTAAAAAAAGGAAAAAAAAAAAACAAATTTAAGTTTAATCTTTCTGACTTTGGTATTTCAAGTTCAGAGAAAATGGTTTTTATGCCGTGTCCAAGTACCCGTGTCTGATTTTTGGACACTTTTAATCCGTGTCCTCGTGCCCTATAATTTGATAAATAGACGAATCCGACCCCTAGACACGCACCCATATCCGATACCCGTACCTAAGTTCGGGTAACATAGGAGCCAACAATATGTTATCAGTAGTAGTCCTCCTTGGAATGAAAGCACCTTGGTTAGAACTGATGGCTTTTGCTAACATAGGTTTCAACCTGTTTGAAATGATCTTGGCAATACATTTATACAAAATGTTGCTGACTGAAATAGGCCTAAAATCTACCACATATGATGGGTTATTCACCTTAGGAATCAGGGTGATAATAGTTGAATTGACCTCCTTTAAGAACTTCCCAGAACCAAAGAAAGCTTTGATAGCTCTAACAACATCATTCCCCACCACATGCCACATCCTCTTAAAAAATAGGGCATTAAATCCATCACTCCCTGGTGATTTATCATTTTTTAAGGAAAACACTACTTTTTTAATCTCCTCTACGGTCACAGTCACAGGTAGTTGCATCTTTTGACTTTTCTCCATAGTTATAGGATTCTACACATATTGTTCCAAACTTGGCACATTTCCCCCCTCCTCGTGGCTACTTAAAAGATTCTTGTAAAAAGTAACAATTTCATTTACCACTTGGTCCTTCTGATCTAACATTTTACCGTCATCTGTAGTGATTGAGAGAATACAGTTGGTCCTTCTTCTTTGATTAACAATCTTATGAAAATAGGAGGTATTTTTATTCCCAAGGTGAAGAAGCCATTTCACTCTGGATTGCTGCCGATAAAACACTTCCTCTGCATTTGCCAAATTCTGAAATTTTTGCAACTTCTAGCTTCTTTCTTCTGATACTAGAATTGAGAGGCCATTCATCCAAATCCTCTGGTTAGCATGTAGCTCCTCCCTTAGCCTCCTTAACTCTTTTAGATAGATCAGAATAGTGCAAACTATTTAATCTCATTAGCTCAATTTTCAGCATTTTTAGTTTCTGAGTGATCTGAAACATTGGAGTGCCATGGACAAATCTATGCCACACTTCAGTAACAATAGGGCCAAATTGAGGGTGATCCATTAAAAAGTTATTGAGCCAACAATCATTCACCAAAACTCTAGTTTTGTGAAAAAAGTATTATTTGTCCAAGTGTATTATAGCCTAGAATACCTTAAATCTGACAGTTTAGCCTATTGAATACAGTAACCAAACTCTTTCATGGTTTCTGACCACTCAGTTGTACCTCCAACTCTTTCATGTTTATATCTAACTGCATTAAAGCCACCAGCTAAGAACCATGGTTCATCTCTAGTTCTGATTGCCAAATGCTGAATATCATTCCATAAAGCCCTTCTTCCAATAGGGCAATTAACCCCATAAACAAAGGTAGCCATACATTTGACAGTCCCATCCAACAATTCTACCTTACAGTGGTTAGAAGATTGACAGACAGCCACCTGCACCTTGTTGGCATTCCAAGCAACTCAAATTCTCCCACTCTTAGAGTCCTCATAATTGTGAAACAGACTCCATCCCTTGGCAATAGCTTGCAGAACAGTATTCATCTTATGCTCTTTGATCTTAGTCTCAACCAAGCAAATAATAGGTAACTCAAATTGGTTAATCACCCTCCTAACTTCCACCTGTTTACTAGGGTTATTTAAACCCATAATATTCCAGATTCCAAAAATCATATTAACCAACTAGGCACATAGTCAATTACAATCCCCCACCATAGTTTTAGGGGGAATCATAACACCTCTTTTAGGCTTCAAATTAACAGGCTTATCCAAACTCTTGGCAGGCATACCCATATCATTTCTTAGCTTGTCTAAAGACAGTTTACTAACCTGGGCCACAACATCATACTGCTCAGGTCTATTTTGCCTCAATTCACTCATGTCACCATCCTTAGTGGAATGGTTCTGATTGGAGCAACCCAGACCTGCACCTGTTCAGCATTATCCATCCCATCCATATTACCCGGCATACCCAGGACCTAGGACCTGGAACTGGAACCTATTCAGTGATGTTGTCTGCTGCTGCTGTTGGTGGCTAAGACCACCATGACTTTGGTCATCCTCACTTGCCTTCCTAGTTACTGTGGTCCACCCCTGTTCCTGCTCCACATCCTTTAAAACATCTGGGATAATTATTGCTGCCTTTTTAGCTGTGGTCCTCCCTGGTCCTGCTCCACATCCTTTGCAGCCTCTAGAGTAGATACTGCTGCCACCTCCACTTCCTGCTTCCTATGACAATTTTCACCACTATGCCCAAAACTGCGATATTCTGTGCTTTGAAAATGTGTGAGGGTGTACTGCCTTTCGGCTCTTTGTGTATGTGATTTTTTTTCTAATTGCATTTTTGTTGCGTTTTTTCTCAAATTTGTGTCTAATTGGTTTTGCTTTGAATTAAACTTCCCTTTTGGGAGTAAATAGTATATATTCATGTGCTTTTCCTTTTTATACTTGCCCATCATTTTTTGCTTATTGATTTGTGGTTTTTTTTTCTTGTTTTCGAAGACGATGATCCCATTGCCACTCTTGGCTATATCAATTGATCAGACTTCTATTCCATTTCACAAGACAAAGCAAGTGGGAATTTGTCCCCCCGGCTCAAATCAAGTTTTGGTAGAAGGAGGGAGTCCCGAACTTTCTCCTAAGCATTTACTTTCTGCATATTTTTTAATATTATTGCTTCAAGTTTCGTGTTTGCTTAATAAAATAACTTGGATAATATTTCGTCACCGTGTTTGAAATATTCCTACTACTTTTGCTTGATAAAATAATGTGGATATTATGTCCATTGGATAACATTTCAATGCAAGCTCACAAATATATTTTTCAGGATGTCATATTGGGAAAGTTGTGGTCCTTAGGACGTCTCCCAACCCAACTCTTCATGCATTAGAAAGATAGAATAATAACCTAGGTCAGCTCAACCCCCAACCTGGGGCAAGTTCCCAAACCCTTTTAGGCGTTCAAAATAACCATTTTCATGATTTTTCGATCTTGATCTTTGATTTTTTACAAAAAAACATAATCATCTCAAACTCAAAATTCACCATTCTTAACTATTTCTTCATGATTTTCATAGGAATTACCATTTTCAACTCCTTTTCCATGACTTTCTAAAATTCATCTCTTCAAAATTTCTAAAAAATGCCACTTTCATTAATTTCTATAAAAATCACATTTTTTAAAGTCAAAATAAGCTTTTTATAAAAAAGCCATCCCTTGTGTTTTTAACTCGCCTTCTTAAATATCACTATGCCTTATCCAAAATACATTTTCTCAAAAGCCCTTTTCCAAAATTCAAAATTTAAGATATCCCCAGCTTGCCATATTGTAGGTGCAAATTTATGGGTATCGTTTCATTCCCAAGTGTTCAAACTAACAAGTGAATTGCATTGTTTACAACTCAAGCACAACATGGATTGAGTGTAGCTAAAACTACACGACCTGATTTCATCACTTGAGCTCAGTCATCATAGGTGAAATTTTTTAAAGTACATGTTCAATTCATCTGGTAGATATCTCTATGTCAAATGAGTTTTTGAGATTAACAAGTCAAAAATGAAGGGATGAGAGGCCATCATATTCTCTATCCCAAGTTAATACAAATAGTACCATTGATAACCCTTTTGAGCCAGTTTTATTCCTTTTATTAACCCAAACTAGGGATCACGATGACGAAGACAGTGAGATGACACTAGGCAAGTGCTTTAATTCCTAAGTGATTATAGCTAAAATGACAAGAGGCTCTCGTTTCTACTATCCTATAGTGATATATATCCATTGCTAACCCCTAGTGCCACGATGAATGTTCCTTTCATTATACCCACTGATGATCACACCCCACACTGGGGCATATTTTATTGAGACATTACATTAGACTAGTAAAAGTTTTGATGACTATGCAATCCAAATTAAAATGAAGGGCGGCCATCATTTCTATTTTCATCATACACTATTATTCCCATTGATGAACCTTTAGAGCTGGTTACATCTCTTCTTCTAAACCTACCAAGGATCATTACAAGTTCGTTGTTCATTTGTAACTCAAGCTGGGGCAGCTTTGGATTGAAGAAGAAGACAAATTGCAAGAAAGCCGAAAGCAAAGAAGGCCTAGTGATTAAAGAATCTACCGGGGCGAGCCGTAAACCCGGACGTCTTGAGTTCGATTCTTTAATCAACGAAAGCAAAAAAAAGAAAAAAAGAAAAAAGAAAATAGATGACCTAGTGATTAAAGAATCTACCGGGGCGAGCCGTAAACCCGGACGTCTTGGGCTCGATTCTCACTGGGCATCATAAAAGTAATGTAAAGTAAAGGTTTTCAAAGAACAAATCAACATAGACTTCAAATTCAATTGATGCCCCGGTTGCATGTTACCAAAGTATAAGAAGATTGAAGATGATCCTTGGTCTTTTATCCCATTTCACATTAATTTTGAGCCTTTCATACCTTTTTCTTCATCCCCTATAAGCCCATAGACCACATTACAACCCATGTAAAGTCCTCTCCGATTAAGGAGGATTGCATAGTTAAAAAAACTTTTTCTAGACTAACATAGAAAACTTGCCCTAAGCATTGGGGCAGTTTTCCTTTTATGGTGATCACGGTTTATGAACCCCGCATTAAAGTAATATCTTTGAGCCTTAATATTCTTTCCTTGATTACCCTACACCTAGCCCACATTACGGTCCAAATCAAAGACCTCTTCGATTGGTGAATATCATTTAGGATTGAAAGCTCTCGCAAATTAAAGTCTCACAAGACGAGCAACATTTTTCGTCATGCCCCAAACTGGGCAGTTTTTGAGTGCTCCTTAGTTCATCACCCGATTATGCGTCATATTTTGAGCCTAATATAACCTTTTTTTCTCAAACCACTTTACCCAAGGCCTCATTACAACCCCAAGTAAAGTCCTCTTTGATCGATGATGATTTGTTAATCAAGAAAGCTCAACATCATGTGGTTTGATACCGAAGGAACAATACATGTCGACAAAAAATATTTCTCAAATGTTTTTAAAAAAAGGGTTCATGGGTGCTTGAGAATATAGACAGTCAATCAAATGTCGGTTTGAACATAGTTGAATGAATGCTACTCTTTAATTGACTACCTTTTCAAGGATATCCTTTTTCAAAGTAAATTTTTAAGAACTCTAAACAATTCCTTGCAAAATATCTTTTTCAAAAATTCTTTTCAAATTTTAAGTCCAGTTTTTCAAGAATCATTTACAATTTTCAAAACATCTTTGGCAAGACTCTTCTCAAATTGCTTTTAAAAGCTCTTTTCATATCACTCATAGGTTTCCTTCAAAGTCATTTATGAACAACCCATATTCTCGTATTTGACACTTGGGACGAACTACGTTCGACCTGATTCCCACCATGCCACTCATGGTTGAGATACGTAGGCAGCCCATAATTCAATTGGGTTCGGTCATACTATTATTTACTTCACTACTTTCTCCACAGTTCATATAACCATTTACTTCACTATTTAACTATTTATTTTTTAAACCAGTCATACTTTTATTTTGGTTCTGTTTATATAATATGAGGATACTCTCTCTTCGTGAAAATTAAACTACTTGTGTTTCAAGTGCATGGTTTTTTAGTTCTGGTTAATTGTGAATGTGCTCATCACATAAAATAGGATTCTTACAACTGATATCATCTCACTAGAATATAGGAAAAGGGTTGGTGACTTATAGTTATTTAGTTATTTATTTTTTTCCAGAAAGTATCATTGTGAATCATATTTGTAGCTTACTGATTTTCTTTATGCTAGTCCCACAGATTATGGTGTGCTTTATAGGGGTGATAGTAGATTATTCTTTTATGAAATTTAGTGGTGTTTCTTGTAGCTTACCAATGGATTACTTTCTTTTAGATATGTGGCATTTCTTGGTGTAACTTCATATTATATTGAAAAGAAGTGGTAAAGATTTTTAAACAAGCTTTTTGGTTTGGTTATCAGGGTCAATCCCGAGAAGATATGGGTAATGAAAAGGCTGTTGAAGCTTTTAAGAAGCTTCAAAACGCATATGAGGTAAGCTTTTTGACTTTCATTTTTATCCTTTTTAAAATACATTTCTTTGTATTATCTAGTTTGTTATGTCTCACTGTGAGCTAGGTTACCTTTTTCTAGGTTCTACTTTATTCTTTTAACGGAAAAGCATAAGATGATGAATTGTGGAGGAAGGAGCTGCTGAATTGTTTTTGTTGATTTCAAACTGCTTCTCAAAAGGTTTGCATATCTATCTTGTTCCCATCTTCTTATAGTTTACTTAAGCTCGAGTATGCATTCTTTGGCTATCTTAGATAGATAGCATCAATCTCAAGCATTCTCTATCTTGGCCACAACCCCACATACATGTGTATTGAATAAAAATGTGCCAGCTGATTCTGTTAGATATAGAACATGCAAACATACAGGATATCCGTTTGGCATTTGACTTATTCACTCGACTTTGGTTGTTGCATTTGTACTCTGTCATTGCCTTAAATTGTTATGGTATGTAGCGCTTTTTAGTAGGTTCAGTCATATATTTCTCACTTTATGTGAATTAGCATGCCCACCTTAGCTTCTTTTTTGGCCTTGCATGATTATGTTCTAACTGCAAAAATGGTAGTTTGCATAACAACTTTAAAATTTGAGGTCTGTAACTCGGATTTTCTTTGTGATATGTCAGAAATTATAAGATATGAAAGTCATATATAACCTTCTGGGTAAAATATGTTACACGTTAAAGTGTATTTCTGGAGGAGTTTAGTGATCTCTACAAAGCCTTTGGCCTGGTGATGAAGTCAAACGATATTTCTTTCTTCCCTTTATGTTTTGGTAATTAAGTTGAGCAATATTTCTATTGGTTATAACCTTCTACATTGTTTATTTTTGTTTTTTGTCTTTTTTTCTTTGCATAGTTATGAGTCTAAACAATATTTTTTATCATTAATGACCTTCTGCATTATATTTCTAGCTAGTCCGAAACAATGCCTCCATTAGTTCCAAAGTTTATACATCCTTCCAAATTTTCCCACACCAAATGCGAACCATACTTCATGGCTGCCTTCCTCCTGCTCATATAGAGTTCTTGCGAGCCGTGACTCTCAGTATGTTCTTTCAAAAGGTCCAAAAACTCAGAATTTTATGTTCTTTCAAAAGGTCCAAAAACTCAGAATTTTATCACTTTAGCCGTAAGAGCCTGGTTGAGTGTCTAGTTAAGTTTAGCAAATTTTATATGACAAGTTGGCTTTGTTTATTGTCACCAGATTCTTGCTATTAAAAAGTTTGCTTTGAAGTTCAAAATCATTCTAATGATACATCTCCTTGTTAGATTTTCAATTTATTTGATTCCAACCAAACCTTGTAAGTTGCAAATTAGGGAAAAGTATTAGGATAATAACATGAATCTTTATGTGAGATTTGTTAGAATAACCTTTGCTCAATCATAGTTCAGCGCAACTTAACAAAGCTCCCAAGTCTTTTTATTATATGAATTTTGTTTTATAAAATGGTTTCATATCGTGAATGCATTTTCCTTTTGGCTTTTCTCTCGTTTTTATGTCACTTTTAGTTTGAACCATGTCTCTAGTACATCCATTGATCTTCATTGCACATCACCACTCCATCTTACTAGTTTAGATCGTCTTATCTTGTTGTCCAAAATAAGCTTTGCATGAAAGCATTAATTTTTTTCTTTTTTAACTTGATTGCTACTTATACATCTTATTTTGTTTAATTTAATTTTTATACTTGTCTCATTCTTTGTTTTTTCTCTCTTTTGGACCTTTTGGATAAAAAAATGTTGTTTATTGACATCCTAAATGATGTAGTAGCAAACATAGCTGCCTTGTCTTTAACTTGACACAGCCCAGTAACACTTTTCTCCTTCTAGGCTATGTCCTTCAATCTTCCCCTTAATTATGGATATGCTTCATAGATTACAAAATTAGCAAGTTTTGCAATATTTTGGCCATCACATATCAATATTCTTCACTTCTTTTCCTGGTTTAGTGTAGTAATGTTATGTGTATTTTGACTTGGTCCCTAATACCATATCTTGAGATTCTAAAGATCAATCAGAGTTTTTACTTGGAATAAAATCTCTCAAAATTTCAAAACTAGATCTCTATTGTTGAGGAACTTGCATCATAGATCCATGATATTACACTGTTATGATTATGTCGTGTGGCACATTGGCAGAAGCCCTTAAAAATATTGAGGAGTTCATTTCAATTGCACCGATGATGGCAAATATCTTAAAATTAAAAGAATATGGAAATTTTGATAATTCAGATATTGCCATAATCTTTTTAATGAAAGTTGATATATTTGGGGAATAAAATTAAACACAGAAAAGAAGACATCATTTGGCATCTATCTAACTTGTAATTTGATTTCAAAAGAGTCAAATAACTGGACTGTTGTCAAATTCTTACTAGCTCTTCGATAAATAGAGCTGTTGGAATTAAGTTTGTCTTTTTCTTCCTACTAAGTACTAATCACCCACTTGCCCCCAAATTAAAAGAAAACTCCCATATTTTGCTCGCTCTAGAACTTGTTGTCCCTTCTCCGTAGAACCCTCCTACTCCTACCACTCAACTTTCTAGAGGGGTCAATTACAAATGGAGTGCAGTGCACAAGTGAGTCACCAACATAAGTTTTCCTTCTGGGTAGGGTTTGTTCCTGATTTTGAAGAACCTAAGGGATGGTTACATCAACATCCTTTCATAATTGAGTCAATGCAAAATATGTATAAAATTTGTTAATGCTTCATTAAGTGAATTTTGTGCTGGTCCATTTATTAACTCTTCCATCTCTTCTGTTTCTCAACACACCACATAGATACACCTAGACTAACCCTTGCTTTTCTCGTTAGTTTTAGCGTGTCGTTAATGTTGTGTAGCTATTAGAATTAATTCCCTCATGTGATGCTATTATTATTTGTTCATTTTTTTTCTTATGGAGATTATCATTTCTTTTTCTTTTTGGTTCAAAGCAGGGCTGGGCAATCCAACTCAATTAAGTCTTTCCAAATTCTTCGATGAGTTCAGTGCTTTCCATGCTTGGTGTTCATATAACATTATGGAGTCCTGAAGGTTATACTATAAGCACTCCAATTCTTTCATCTCATGTCATATATTTAATCTAACTCAGTTGGTTCGCGTGATTTTCTTAACGAGTAATATTTATTTTGGAGATTATATTTTTTGAACTATAGGAAATGGATGATTGCAGAGTTTGGAGAGTCTAATTTTAGTTTCTGAACTTTTTGCAGGGTCTGAGAGATATAAAGAGATGTTGGGAAGGCACTTGCCAATTACTTTGGGGCTAAATTGCTTATATTTGACCTACATGTATATTTGTTGTGGAAGCTTAAAGAATATGATATATCACTGGTGGATTTTATCTTGTTTCTTGAATGTAAGCATCTTGTTATTATTAGACTATGTTTATACAAGGCACTCTTCTTGTGTTCTTGATGATCCTGTAAGTTGAATTTGCTGCTTAGGCTTATGTTAGATGACAGGTTTAATCAGCTGATTGATTTGTTGTAGATGTTTCCCGGCATATGCTAGCTGATATTAGTCTTATACTCTCCTCTTATCAAGGGCTTGATAGTGCTATTGAGTCCATCCAGCATTCCAAAGAACACCAAAGGTAAATTTTCTTCTCGATTTGTGTGTTTGCTTACTATTTGCAGATGCGTAGTTGAATAGTTCATATAATTATGTTTAGCTAGCCAACTTTATAAGGGAACTAGGCAAATAATCTCCATGGACCTTGTGGATTATAACTGCATGGATCTTATTATGTTGTATCTATAGCTGTGTCTTAAGCTTGAGGTGAATCCATTGTGGAACTTTTTTTTTTTGGTAAGTGATTGTGGAACTTTTTTTTTTTGGTAAGTGATTGTCGAACTTAATATAGGGGGAGATCCTGCTAGATTAGGGTTTACATGAATCTGATTTATTAGTCGAATTTCTTGATTTTGTTTGCTCCTAATTTAAGCCTTTTAAAATAAAGCTGCTGTTGAGAAGGATGTCACTTAAAAATTTATTGGTGGAAGAGAAATGAGCATGTTAGATGTTATTAGTATTGTAAGGGTATTATTGTACTTTTGCTCATCTTATTATATAAGTGTGAGGGGTGTGGTGTTTTGACTACACACCTCTTTTTTCTTATAATTCTCTCCTCCCTCTTCTTTTCTTCTCTTCTTCTTCTGCTTCTCTAACCCTAAAACAAGCTTGAAGGATATGGGACTAGAGAGGATTTTTTGGATGTATGGGAATATCTGTAGAATCATTAAATCTTTTTTGATATCATGTAAAATCATTTTATTTTCTTGTGATGGTTACGTCATTTAGAATGATTTGTGTTATAGTGCTTTGGATAAATAGGTTGACTGATTCCATTTTTTTTTTTTGGACAAGTAAAAATTTCATTAAAAGGTGCTAAAAAAGGGGAGCCGCTCCCAATAGAAAACACAAAAAGCCGCAAACGGCCACCTATACTTTCAAACTATCCACAAAATTCATAAGTTAATCATCTGATTTACATTTCCGCCCATTAACCCAAAAAATAATGCTATCAAGATTTTGTACTTGAGAGACCAAACAGAAGATTCCTCCCCATCAAAGGACATCCTATTCTTGTCATGCCACAAGCCCCACCATAAACAAAGGAGAGTGACCCTCCAAGCATCATGGACTTGGTTATCCACTATACACCCCTCTCTAAGCCTCTAACATATCCACCGTGGACCTAGGGAACGCCCAAGTCATACCAAACACTGCCAAAAGCAAAGACTAAACTTCCCTCGACACTTGACAATGAATGAGAAGATGGTTTACAGTTTCCTCTGTCTTCTTACACATACAACACCTATTCACCATTATCCGCCCACTCCTTCTAAGGTTGTCAATAGTGAGGCTCCCTCTTAGGGCAACTATCTATGCAAAGAAGGCCACATTCAAGGGGGCTTTTGATTTCCATATCACCTTCCATGGGAAGTTAGGGCCTAGAATCACCAACAACTCTTGTAGAAGGATCGAATCGTGAACACTCCATGTGAAACCACCCAAACCATCTCATCTATCCCCTCACCCTCCACCACTTGGCCATATAGCAATGCTAAGAACTATACTACTTCTGCTAGCTCCCAATCATGGAACTCTCTCTGAAAACGCACATCCCAAATCATCCTTCCACTATCAAGCTAATAACAGTCAACAACCAAGGCATGCCTCCTATTCGTAGCAATCCTATAAAGACGAGGAAATCTGTGAGCCATAACAATGTCCCCACACCAAAGATCCTCCTCCATCAGTCTAACCTTTCTACCACTCCTAACCCTGAAACGAATATGTTTGGAAAACTCATCCCAACCCTTTTGGATAAGCTTCGAAACACCCACCCCTTTCATCTCCCTAGACAACCAACCAACACCCTCCCCACTCTGACAGACAACAACCCTCCATAATCTGGACACCTCTCCCAACCGCCATAGCCATTTAGCCAACAACACCTTATTAAACAAATCCAGCCTCCTAATCCCCAACACCCCCTTTTGAGTTGGGGTACACACCCTATCCTAATCCACCAAATGGTATTTGAACTCATCTCCCATACCTCCCCACAAAAACTTACTCTAAATTTGCTCAAGTCTCTAAACAATCGATGTCAAAAAACGGATATGAAATATATTGGAAGATTCGAGAGAGTACTTTTCATTAGGGTTACGTGTCCTTCTTTTGAAAGATATTGCTTCCTCCACCTAGCAATTCTCCTCTCAAAGCGCTCAACCATAGGATCCCAAATGGAAGTTCTTCTCGCCACAGTCCCTAAGGGCATTCCCAAATAAGAAATCGGGAAAGAGCCATCCCCACACCCTAAAATATCAGCAAAATCCTGAATCTCGTCAACAACCCCAACTGGAACCAATTCGCTCTTTCCAATGTTGTTTTTTAATCCCAAAACTGCCTGGAAGCAAGCCAAGACATATCTCAAGAATCCCAGTTGATCCTCTCTCGCATCACAAAAAAACTATAGTATCATCCGCAAAGAGTAAGTGAGAGATGACCAACTAGTTGGGATCCCTACCCACCGAAAAACCTCCAATGAAGCCCAACCTTTCTACCCTCCTCATCAGCTTGCTGAAAGTCTCCATAACAATGATGAAAAGAAAGTGAGTGAGTGGATCACCCTGTCTAAAACCTTGAGAGCTAGCAAAAAATCCAGCGGGGTGCCATTCACCAAAACTGAGAACCGCACCGTTAAAATACAAAAGTAAATCCAACTCCTCCATCTATGCCCAAACCCCATCCTTTCCAACCAGTGTTATCAAAGGCTCTAGGCGCACTAAGGCGCTAAAGGTCCTTTGGAGCCTAGGCGCAAGGCGAGGCACGAGTCTCCACAAGGCGAGGTGTGAGTCTGAACGGAGTGAGGCGCACAATTTAAAAGTTAAATTACTATAAAAGAATTCATATCTCAAAATCAATATTTTTAAAAATTCCTATGAATTATGAAAAAATAAATTCATCAACCTTTAACTATAAAATGAAACAAAGCAAAAACCAATAGGAATTAGAAGGAAGAGAGAGAGAGAACATAAAAAGAGAAGAAGAAAAGTAGCTTTTAAAAAAAAAGAAAAGAAAAATTGTTTTTTTAATAAAAAAAATAGCTGAAAATAATTTAGAACAAGATCCAAAGGAGATGAAAAACAAAAAAAAAAGAGAGAAGATTACAACCAGAGAGAGAGAGAGAGCAAAAAAAGAAGAAAGAAAAATTGTTAAAAAACAATAGAAAATAATTTAGTACTACAAGATAGCATTCAGAGAAAGAAAAAAAAAGAAAGAGAGAGAGGAATTAAACGAAGAGAGAGGAAGAAGAAGAGCATGTGTATCTGATCGTCTCTGCAACTCTCTACAATGAAGGTTGTCGACATTGTGACGTGGAGTTTTGTCGTCGTTCATGTCTTGCGATCGTAATGGGCTTCTTTCTTCTTTTCTTTTGAAATGAAGACAAAAGTCTCCTTTCTGAATTGGGAAAAAGAAAAAACATACTTGTATAAGGCGCAGCCCAAGCGTGCGCCTAGTGAACATCGCTGAGCCTGGGTTGACAACAGTCGCAAAGATTGCGCCCGGAGCCTAGGTGCACCTTTAACAACATTGTTTCCAACAAATACATTAAGAAATTCCAGCTCACATGATCATATGCCTTCTTAATATCTAGTTTGCAGGTGTCCCACTTCTAATCCTAGCCTCCACACATTCACTGGCCACCAACACTGAATCAAGAATCTGACGCCCCCCACCCCCCAACAAAAGCATTCTGGGACTCTGAAATCACCGCATCAGTGACGCTTCTCAATCGAATAGCTAGAACTTTCGCAATCAACTTATAAATAGTACCCATCATGCTGATCGGCCTAAAGTCCCTAGCCTTAATAGCACCACCCTTTTTGGGAATAAAGGCAATAAAAGTTGCATTAAGGCTCTTCTCAAAGTGTCCATCTGAATGAAAAATACTAAGAGCTACCATCACCTCTATCTTAAGCACCTTCCAATTCTATTGAAAGAAAGCCATCATGAAACCATTCGAACTTGGAGCTTTATCCCCTTCACAACTCCTCAACCACCTCATCCTCCCCAAATGATCTCTCCAACCATCCCTTATCCTCTTCAAAAATGCCATCAAACTCTAAACCATCCACGAGAGGTCTTCAACTAGTTGTCTCCATTGCGTATACAACTGCCGGTAGTAAGAAGCAAGGCCTTTCTGTGTATCCTCCTATCTGGTCAACAAACTCCCATCAATGCTAATCCTGCCAATGTGGTTGCCACGTCTGTGGGCGTTTTCTAAGCGATGAAAATACTTTGTGTTCCGATCCCCTTCTTTTAACCAAAGCTCATTGAACTTTTGTCTTCACGAGATCCCCTCCACTGCAATTTCCCCCTCCTATTCACCTCTATATCACTAAGACTCCCTTCTCCTTCCTTCTGATCCAACTCTATAATTTTGTGAAAAATTCAGCTCTTACGCCATTCCAAGTTACCGAAAACTTTCTTGTTCCACTTCTTAATATCACCCTTCAACAACCTAAGCTTGGTTGTCAACTGAAGGCTCGGACTTCCCTGAACCTCATATTTTGACTACCAATTCCTGACCCTTTCTTTGAAATCTTCTACTCTGAGCCACATATTTTCAAACCGAAATGAAGCCCTCCTCCTCAAACCACTACAATCCAAAAGAATAGGAATATGATTCGAAGTTGGTCTAGCCAAAGCCACTTGAGTCACGTCCGGGAACTTCTCCTCTAACTCCCTATAAATTAATAAAGTAGGGGACTCACGACCACTGGATCAAGTAAAGTGAGCACCCTCCATCGGAAGATCAATAAAGTGATAAGCATCAATAAAATTTGAGAACTCCATTATAGCCGGACTTATCCCAAAGAACAATAATACCCCCCGAGGTTCTCAACACCTCTAGAGCCTCCCACTCTACAAACCTACCCCCCTGAAGGCTCCTCATCACCCTATCTGTCGAGATTGCCAATTTGGTTTCGTGTAAGCAAACCACATGCGCCTCCCACTCGCGAATTGCCGCCTTTACCACATTTCTTTTGTTCGGGTTATTGAATCCCTGGACATTCCATGTCATTACTTTTAGCTTTATAGGCACACCATTTCCTTCCCCAACCCGTCCTCCCTCATGTACTTCTCCCCCTTCCTTCTCCGCTCCTCCCTTCATAATTGACAGAAGAAATAAGATTCTTGAGTTCCCTCACTCCCTTCCACGAAAGACTCTTTTTTTTGTTTTTCCAACTGCCATTCATTTTCCATATCTTACTTCCCCGTCTCCCCTCACATCGTTAAGGCCCAACAGCTTCCCAGCCCTTCCCACTCCTTCCATAAACCAATCTTTATCCCTTGGAACTGCTGCCAAAGGAGTATCAACAGCCACCTCGTTGCTTTCCCACACCGGCGCTGGGAGATACAATTGATCAATTACAAAATCAACTGTTGCCATCTGCGTAGTGTCGCAAACCTGCAAGTCCCCCACCCTCCCAGTTTCAATTCTACTATAGCCATAGTTGTTAAAGGCGCAAAAAGGTGCAAAAAGGCGCGAAGGCCTCCTAGAGCCTGAGGCGTGAGGCGCAAGGCGAGGCGCGGGCTTGATTGAAGTAAGGCGCAAGTTGAAAATAAAATAAAATTTCTAACCAATAATACAAAGCTAACAGTAACGGTTGCTCAACAGTCTCAAACTACTATTTAACCAAAAACATGAGAATATCAAACTACAAAATAAGAATATGTAATTTTCTAATTTTAGGATTTTGAGTGTTTTTTTGTGAACATATGCTTTAGCAACTGTTATACGCAATAGAGAAATAAACTACAAAACATAAACAAATTAAGAGTTCATAAAAATTTAAAAAAAGAAAAAGAAAAAAAGAGAGAGGGAAAAGAACAGAAAGATCATAAAAAGAAAAAAAAAGTGAACAGAGAATAAAAAAACCAGAGCAATAAGGATGAAAAACAAGAAACACAAAACAAAGAAGTTGGAGGAGAACTTGTCTCACTGTGTAACTTCTAGAAATCCTTAAATCGACTGATTGAACCTTTTTATTTCTTTTACCGTTAGGGATTGTATTATATGGTTAGAGTCTACTGGAACACAAAAATACATCACATGCTAACAAGTAGGGAAAAAAAAGTATAAGTGTTTTATGTTAGGCACCTTAGGTGTGACTTGTGCCTGGGGCCTTAGATCCAAAGATGTGCACCTTCAATGCCTTAGATGCAAAGGCGCGCGCCTGATTGAAGGGGCCTGGCCTGGCCTTGGTCTAGGCACAACTATTGAGCCTTGAGCCTGAGACACGCCTTTGACAACTATGGCTGTAGCCACTATCCTTACTAATTCTACCATCCATAGATTCAGATCCCATAATTCCTGTCCTATTTCTACTATGGGTGCACCTTGGGTTTGTCAATCCGAACCTAACCCGAGCCTAGCCCGATTTTGCATGGGCTTCGACAACCATTTTTATATTTAGGGTTGGGCTTGGGTTGAAAAATCTCAACCCAACCTTAATTAGGTTTGGGCTTGGGTTGAGGTGTCAGCAATCCAAGCCCAACCCGAACCTGAATTCTAATTCTAATTTTATTTTTATTTTTAATATATTATATGTAATATTTAAATTATGATAATCTTTTTCTTTTTAGCTCCCTTTGTCTAAATCTTTTTTTTTTTTTGTACGTTAACACTTTTAGAGGATTAATTTTCTAAGAATTTGTTTGAAACTTTTTAGAAAGTTGCATTAAGGTTTTAATTATGTTTACGTTTAGGAGTAATCTAATATGAAACTAACTCAAAATTACATTAAATTTTTTGTGTGGTCATATGGGCAACCCGAATTATGGCCAAATGCTATAAAATTACTGATATGGCTTTTGCATATAAAAATGCACAGCAATGGTATCAATGTCAGCAGCCTCATTTGCATTTAATCTCTTCAATGTGTTAGCTGACCAAGCCCATATTCTTCTTCTCTTCCTTCACACCCCCACCATTTCTTTTTCTTTTTCTTTTCTTATTCTCTACCCACTCATTCTCATCTTCTCTCATTTCTTTCTTTTCTCTCTTTCTTTTTCTTCTCATTCTTTAACTGACCACTCTCTATTTTCTCCACCAATTCTATTATTTTATTCCCCACTTTTCTTTTCTCATTCGGCAGCGATATACATATAAATAGATATATGTATATTATTTTTCCCTTCTTTTTCTCTTCCCCCCTTTTCTCTCTCTTACCTCTCTTCTCTATCTTCTTCTACTGATTCACTCTCCTCCTAATCGGATGCCCGCTCTCTCTCTTTCTTTCTCTTTTTTTTTTCAGTTTCTTGGTTGACACAACACACACATAATACATATATCAAATAAAATCCCTGGTTTGTGTGTGGATCAGGGTCTACTGATGGTATGCTGATTGCTTCATGGTAGTTGGATTGGATTGTATTGGCTATAATGTTTTTGTTAGTTTAATTGGTTGCCATTGGTACCGGGTGCATGGGTGCTGGATGAAGAGTGTGGGATGTGGGTGTATCGGTGGTCATTTTGGTGGGATAATGCTCTGAAAATTGTGCATGGTTACTGGACTGTGTGCTCTATGTGTGTAGGAGGGTCAGTTTGGTGGGATGGTAGTATGCAGATTGTTATGCACTGCTCTACCATCTGTTTTCTTCTACTGATGGTATGTTGCTGCCTCATGATAGTTGGTTTGGTTTGTAGTGGCTATGAGGTTTCTGCAACATTAATTGGCTGTCAGTGGTACATTGCTGGATGAGGAGTGTGGGCTGTTTGCGTGTTGGGGGATCCCCGGGATCAATTTGGTGGGATAGTACTCTTGGTATGTAGTACCCTACAAAATGTTTTACTATGGTTTGTGTTTGGAATGGGGGGTCTACTGATGATAGCTTGCAGATTGGTATGTACTACGCTAGTTGGGCTGATCTCTATTGGTTATAGGTTATGGTCTTCGCTTTTGTATAGATGGTGGATCTGGGGATTCCATAATTGTTCATCCCCCTTGGGGTATGCCTCAAGTCAATCTGTATATTGACTTTTGTTTTTTGAATCTAAACCTAAGTACCTTTCAAAAAAAAAAAAGTGGACTTGGGTTGATAGTGGCAGATAATGATGATGATGATGACCTGGACATTAATGGTGGAGCATAATGTCAATGGAGTGATGACTGCAACTAGTGATTCATGGCTTTGGTGGAGCTTGGTTAAGCTTGTGGAGTTCTGGCTTGTGCATGATTGTGGCTCCGGTTAGTTTTCCTTGAATGGTCCTGGAGTAGGTTGAGCCGTGGTTGTAAGCAGTAGCGGTAGACATGGCTAGCGGTGCTCTCAATGGTTGAGGAGATTTGGTTTGTGTCTTTGGCTTCAATGCTTGACGGGGAAGACGACCCGGCGGTGGTGCATGATTTGTGGTTTGGCTGGAGCTTTCAATGGTGGTCCACGGTGAAGTGGGTCTTCTTGCCTTTGTGCTTTAATGGTAGCTCGGGCAACGGAGGTAGAGTTGATGAAGATGCTGATAGTGTGAAGTGGTTGATGAAGTGAAGATGGTGAGCTATGACATGCGTTAGCTCACGGCAGTAGGTGGCTAGGCGTGTGGACTGGCTTGATTGTTTAGTTGATACGCTGGGTTGTGGCTCATGGTGAGTTGGTGTTTGGTAGCTTTGGTGAAGCTTGTGTTGAAATGGTGAGTTGGTATGGCTTGCGGCAGAAGTGGCTTTCGGGTAGTTTATGGTAGTGGGCTGTTTTGGGTGTATGTGAGGAGTTGTGTGTGGAATTGTGGGCTGAATGGCTTGAGGTGCTAGGCTGTGGCATGGCTAACTCCCTTCCGTCCTTAGCTTCTCTCCTTCCGAATACATTTTTGTGCCGGAGCTACTCAAATTCCAGTAGCTCCCTCTGTCTCTCAATATGCCTCTGGATGTCTCTATGTTTCCTCTTTTGTCTCTGTCTGAATTCTTTTATAGCCAAATGCTATCAAATAACTGATATGGCTTTTGCATATAAAAATGCGCAGCAATGATAATTCTTTCTTTTATAGCCAAATGCTATAAAATCACTGATGTGGCTTTTGCATATAAAACTGCACAGCAATGGTATCAATGTCAGCAGCTTCATTAGCATTTAATCTTTCAATGTGTTAGCTGACCAAACCCATATTCTTCTTCTCTTCCTTCGCACTCCCACCATTTCTTTTTCTTTTTCTTTTCTTATTCTCTACCCACTCATTCTCATCTTCTCTCATTTCTTTCTTCTCTCTTTCTTTTTCTTTTATTCTCTCTCCGCTAATCTTCTCATTCTTTAACTGACCACTCTCTATTTTCTCCACCAATTCTATTTTTTTATTCCCCACTTTCCTTTTCTCATTCGGCAGCAATATACATATAAATAGATATATGTATATTATTTTTCCCTTCTTTTTCTCTTCCCTTTTCTCTCTCTTACCTCTCTTCTCTATCTTCTACTGATTCACTCTCCTCCTGATCGGATGCCCACTCTCTCTCTTTCTTTTTCTTTCAGTTTCTTGGTTGACACAGCACACGCACAATACATATGTCAAATAAAATCCCTGGTTTTGGCAGCAAGTGGACTTGGGTATGCTGGGGCTGCAAGGTGTTATTGGCCCTAATTCAAGTACTGAAGGGGGTTATGTCCAGATTTGTGGTAGGTTAATTGGCTGCCAATGGCACCTGCTGGGTGAAGTTTGTGTGATGTGTGTATTTAGGGGGCCAATTTGGTGGGTTAGTACTATGCAGATTATGTACTATGCTGCCACCTGTGTTCTTGTGGTTTGTGTGTGGATCGGGGTCTACTGATGGTATGCTGATTGCTTCATGGTAGTTGGATTGGGTTGTATTGGCTATAATGTTTTTGTTAGTTTAATTGGTTGCCATTGGTACCGGGTGCATGGGTGCTGGATGAAGAGTGTGGGATGTGGGTGTATCAGTGGGTCATTTTGGTGGGATAATGCTCTGAAAATTGTGCATGGTTACTGGATTGTGTGCTGTGTGTGTAGGAGGGTCAGTTTGGTGGGATGGTAGTATGCAGATTTTTATGTACTACTCTACCATCTGTTTTCTTCTACTGAAGGTATGTTGCTGCCTCATGATAGTTGGTTTGGTTTGTTTTGGCTATAAGGTTACTGCTACATTAATTGGCTGTCAGTGGTACATTGCCTATGGTTGCTGGATGAGGAGTGTGGACTGTGCGTGTTGGGGGATCAATTTGGTGGGATAGTACTCTTGGTATGTACTACCCTACAATATGTTTATTACGGTTTGTATGTTTTATTGACTTTTGTTTTTTGAATCTAAACCACTTACCTTTCAAAAAAAAAAAAAAAAGTGGGCTTGGGTTAATAGTGGCAGATAATGATGATGATGACGACCTGGACATTAATGGTGGAGCATAATCTCAATGGAGTGATGGCAGCAACTAGTGATTCATGGCTTTGGTGGAGCTTGGTTAAGCTTGTGGAGTTCCGGCTTGTGCATGATTGTGGCTCCGGTGAGTTTTCCTTGAATGGTGCTGGAGTAGGTTGAGCCATGGTTGTAAGCAGTAGCGTTAGACATGGCTAGCGGTGCTCTCAATGGTTGAGGAGATTTGGTTTGTGTCTTCAGCTTCATTGCTTGACGGGGAAGACGACCCGTTGGTGGTGCATGATTGGTGGTTTGGATGGAGCTTTCAATGGTGGTCCACGGTGAAGTGAGTCTTCTCGCCTTGGTGCTTTAATAGTAGCTCGGGCAATGGAGATAGCGGTGATGAAGATGCTGATAGTGTGAAGTGGTTGATGAGCTCGACATCAATGGTTGATGAAGTGAAGATGGTGAGCTATGACATGCGTTAGCTCACAGCAGTAGGTGGCTAGGCGTGTGGACTGGCTTGATTGTTTAGTTGATATGCTGGGTTGTGTCTCATGGTGGGTTGGTGTTTGGTAGGTATGGTGAAGCTTGTGTTGAAATGGTGAGTTGGTATGGCTTGCGGCAGAAGTGGCTTTTGGGTAGTTTATGGTAGTGAGTTGTTTTGGGTGTATGTATATGTTGGGCTGTGGATGATGGGTATGTGTTTTGAAGTGGTCCGTTTGGTTGAGGAGTTATGTGTGGAATTGTGGGCTGGATGGCTTGAGGTGCTAGGCTGTGGCATGGCTAATGGGCTTTGGAGTTGGAAGTGGGCTGTTTGGAGTAGAATGATTTAGTTCACAATATAAGCTTTGACAGATGGACATTTGGACACCAAATTGGATTTTCATTTTAGGGAGGCATTTTTGAAGTGCTAAATAACACAAATTAACTAAAATTACGGGAAACTCTTAAAAACAACAAAAACACAAAAACAATGGTAAAACTATAATATAAACATAATTACGTAATTAACATATGCAAGTTAAGAGGCTTGAATGTGCAACTTTTGGCGCTTATTAGTACTCACTAATACTTTTAATTCATTTGAAGAACAATCAATCGAACATATTTGCATTGTTGGCAAACAATGGAGAGGTGATGAAAATGAAGATATGGTTTGAGAGAGAAGAGATCATCGCTTTTGTGATGAATTATATTTTTGTTGGGGTAATAGTTTTGAATTAGCATCTCCGTGATGATATTTGGTTCATTGAATTCTTTGGATTGGCAAACGAGAGATTGTGAATAATGTTATGTTAGAAAAATGATGGGTCATATATGAATTTACATATTATATATATATATATATATGTGTATATGGATTGTCATGAAGATCGATCGATGAAGTCTGCGATTTATTGGGGAATCTCTGCTTAGGTTGATTGCAAAGATGACATAGTGAAGAAATGAAATTAGGAATTTGGAAAGAGTTGAATTTTTTAGAAGGGTATTTTGGACACTAAATTTTAAATGGTCACTTATTGTCAAAAATTTTTTTATGTTTGGTTAAGATTTATCTTTTCATTGGTTTTAAGGTCATTCTAAAGCAAATTTTTTCAATTTTTTTTTTGAAAGGTCAGTGAGTTGTTTCCATTCAATAAAAGTCATTAAAGGAGGACTTGGAGCATACCCCAAGGGGGAAACAAGGTGGAAATCCCAAACCCACCAGCACAACAACAGCCAACACCAACAAAAGCAGAGACCAAAACATCAAAGTAGCTAATACAAAACCTCCTACTAATACTTTTTGCAGTACAATAAGTCATAAAATGCCCATTTGGACATCATCTACCCTCAATTGCCAACCTATCAACATAGACTATATCCACATCACCATCCCTATAAGCAAGAACTAATGGGAAGCTATACCAACAAGATATCCGGCTGACCATTAGAATAACCCCACAGCAGCACCCACTACCACTTCTATGTCTCTTTCTCATAGGTCTAGCCATGCTTAAACACAGTTTCAGGAAGACCCCATTCCATTTGTAACAAGCAATTAACAGTAGATGGCCACTTCTACTCATCTCCTTGTATAACAGCCGCAACCTTAGCTCCCTCCCCCAAGCCTAAGTCTCTTATAATTCTGCTATTATATTGCATACAAATAGGCCCATTGGGAAGCCAATAATCATACCACAAGGATGTTAACATACCATTCCCACAGGTGCTTTGACATTGGTGCCACATTCACATTGATAGATCTTTGAACCCCAAACCCTCCTTCAAGTAAACAAACAGTTTCCCAAGATACCTATAAAGTTTCGAACCTTTCAATTTGGTCAGCAAAATCTAATTTTTTCTTATAATAAAGCTGCTGATAAGGATGCCACTTAACAATGTATGGAGGTGTAAGAGAAGTGAGGGATATGGGAGTAGAGCAGATTTTTTGGTTACATGGGATTATTTGTAGAATTTTTAATTCTTTTTTTGATATTATATAAAATTCTTTTATTTTCGTGTGATTATTCTATTATTTAGAATGATTTGTGTCGCAATACTTTGAAAAACTAAGTTGACTGATTTCATATTTTTGGTGTGTACTTAACCAGACTCACTCAAAGGTTTTGTATGGTTGTATAATTCTTGGGCACTGAGTTATATTATATTTATAATTCCTTCTCTAAAGTTAGTTTGAACATTTAAAGCATGTGATTTAATAGATTTATGTGAGATTGATCTTTTGTGATTTTAATAAGCATTCTTGCAAAACTTTACAGGAAAAAGCTTGGAGGGAGTAACACTTTGCCCCTTCCGGAGTAGTTAAGAGGCACACAAATCTTCTTGAGTTCTTGGGAGGGTTATAGCTTTCCTTTTTTAACTGTATGATTTCTCACTTCTTGCTACTTCCTTTCCAATTTCGTTTTTTCTGCACTTTGCTCAAATAGGTGTCTAATTGGTTTTTCTTTGTATATTGAACTTTATTTTTGGGAGTAAATAGTATGAACTCATACGGTTTTCCTTTTTATACTTGCCCATCTTTTTTTTGCTTACTGATTTGTGGTACTATATCTTTCTTCTAATTAATCTTCTTTTTTATATATATATATATTTCTGTGGTTTGTTTAGAAATGACAGAGAAGATCGTGACTTTAATTTCTTTTTTTATTTATATTTATTGAAATTTCATTTTACATAATAAACCTATTGTAGAGGCTTGTATTGCTAGAAATCTTATGGACATTTCAGCATATAAATGGCCCGGTTATGTGAAGGACGCAGCAACCAGGTTAGGTTTGCTATGCAAAACTCCAAGAAAGATTTCTTACCTTTCAGACATGGAGTATCTCTTTCTAAGGCTCAATGTCCCAAAACGTCTGAAGAGGAAGAAGAGATGAGACAGGTACCATATGCTTCGGCAGTAGGTAGTCTTATGTACACTATGTTGTGTACAAGACCATACATATACTATACAGTGGAGTTATCGGTTCGAGTCTAACCATGGTTGAGATCACTGGACTACGGTCAAGAGTATTCTCAAATATTTGAGAGGGACCAGGGATTATATGATTATCTATGGAGGTGATGAGCTAGTATTAGTTAGTTATACAGATTCTTATTTTCAATCAAATGAGGATTCTAGAAGATCTACCTAAGGATTTGTGTTTACGCTATATGGAGGGGCTATAAGTTGGAGAAATGTGAAACAATCTTGTATTGCTGATATGTTGCAAAGGAAGTTGTTTGGTTAACTCTGATCTAGGATTTGTGCAACATGTAGGCTCACCTATTGTACTTCATTATGACAATAGTGGAGCTGTAATACCCCGCTCCAACACATGGTATGATATTGTCCGCTTTGGGCCCGAGCCCGCACGGTTTTGCTCTTGGGTTTAACCCCAAAAGGCCTCATACCATTTGAAGAGAACATACTACATATAAGCACATCCCTTTCTCCACACCCAGGCGATGTGGGATTGAGCACCCTGTACCCTGTTAGTGTGGTAGCTCAGCCCAGTGTCTTGTCTTCGCACCCGCCCACAAGGGTTACTACAGGAGCGGTTGCTCAAAGCAAGGATCCTAGAAACCATAAACGTGAAAAACATATTGAGAGGAAGTATCATCTAATTAGAGATATAGTACAGTGTCAAGACGTAGTGATAGCTAAGATCGCATCGGAGAACAACCTTGTTGATCCATTTACTAAGGTGATCGACATTTGGATAGCATGGGAGTTAGATATGAAGTAAACTAGCTATAAAGTGCAAGTGGGAGATTGGGAAAGGTACATGAAAAGTGAAATAATAATATTAGATCAATGACAAGCCTGTAGTCTCCATTGTAGTACAAAATCATAGAGAACATTCAATTATATTACAATGAAATGATAAATTGATCAAAGAATCTTACCGGTGCCCAGCCATTTCATTGAACTGCATGTTTACTTTTGAACGTGGAAAGATGAACAATGGTAGAAGCACATGCTTAGCGTTGGAGTGGTCCCATGTCCCTGTAATTCCCACCCTTCTATATCATGGACTCTCACTTGTGATCTCCAGTGCCACTTATTTCATGATTTTTCCATCCCTTTTTCATATTTTTTCCTTTGTCCGCTCAAGCTTGGGAAATAATTTATTATTATGTAATACTATAGTGGATTAATTTGGTAACGTCTGAATTGTTCATTTGGACAGTGTTATATCTGCAGGATGGTGTACTTTATCTATTTGATCGAGTCGTTTGTTCTTGCTTCTATATATTTTTATTTTTCATTTTTTGAGCCTTATTCTAGCATATTATTGTGTCACCCTATATTTATTTATTATGCCTTGGTTAAGTTGTCTTAGAGCCCCCAGTTCAGTGACTAATACTATGACTTATAAACATGTTAATCATCTCGCCAAAAAGAGAATCTGTGGAATATAATCATTTTTTTTTTCATTAAACTGAAGGCATCTTCTTTGACACTGAAGATTTTATTTTTATTTTTTGTTATCTATGATCATATAGTTTTTATTGGGAGTGAGGCTTACTGTCCAGAACCTTTACATTGGACTTATCTGTTTATGCTCCCCCCAGTGGCACCCTGCCTTCCCTCCCTTGAGCTGCCAACTTTTTCAAGGATAAAAACTATGTTCTCATGATGTTGTAATTTGCTCTTCTGGTCTTTCAGTTTTCCTGATATTGGGAATAAAAGATAGTTTATTACTTCTCTTTTTTGTTCATAGAAGATATTCATTTCAACCTTAGAAAGACTGAAATGAATCAGAGTTCCATCCTAAGAAAACTAGAATGGAGATATAGACATTCTCATTATAGAATGAACTCTTTAAATGTTGTCATGTAATGCTATCATTTCTATTAAATATTTTGATAATAATGTGGCAGGCCCACTTGGATCATCTAGTCAGCTGTTTATTTTGTGTTTGTTCTTTGTAATTGGATTTCCTTGGTACTAAAACAAGTAATTTGAGTATGAAGAAATTGACATGTCTTGACCATGCAATTGCAGGGTCATGAAATCCATAGACGATGTTCTTCATCTGTCCCAGATATATGGCCTTCCGGCACGGGAACCTGGGCTTCTTGTAGTTGAATTTATCTTTTCAATTGTATGGCAGTTGCTTGATGCATCATTAGATGATGAAGAGTTGCTCGAACTTACACCAGAGAAAAGTCCAGGTGGCCAACCAAGACACAAGATATGGAAATGGACAGTCGTGATAGCTTTGATGAGAAGAGAATTGAGCGTCATGATGGAATGCACAAAGTAAATACTGTAATGGCCATTGAGATAATTGGAGAATTTTTGAAAAATAAAGTAACATCCAGGATTCTTTACTTGGCACGTCGAAACATGTAATATAAATCTGTTACCATGTTTTGTTTAAGCTTCTTTTGTCGTCCAATATTTATTGTGTATTATACGAGTGAAAAACAAACAGTTCTTTGAGTGGCTTGTTGAGCACTGACTTGGTTAATCTGAATTTTAGAGAGGATCTTAAGTGGTAGTCGGATTGTTCTACTGACCTGAAGCTTATTCTACTTTGCTTCCTTTCCCTGTCTAGGCCCTTGCATTGGGGATGTTTCATTCAGCATTTGCGACTGCTTGCAGCGAGTTCATCTGCATTGAGGACTTCAAAACATATTACTCCAGATACTCTTCTACAGTTAACATCAGACACACGTCGGGTCCTGTCCCGGGAATGCAAAACAAGTTCACAGCAAGCATTTCATGCTGTAATGGCTTCTGGTTCGCTGATATCTTCTGCTAGTCAATGTCATGGCACTAGTCGTTCTGCACTTTGGCTTCCTATTGATCTGTTTATGGAAGATACTATGGATGGATCACAAGTGGTGGCTACAAGTTCTGTTGAAACACTTACTGGTATGTCATTTATTTTATAATTATAGCTTTACGGGGGGAAAAGATGTTGCTCCTGTTTTTTCAAACAAGTTCACTGAAGTGAATTAATGTGCAGGTCTGGTAAAGGCTCTTCAGGCAGTTAATCATACGACCTGGCAGGATACATTTCTTGGTCTATGGATTGAGGCTCTACGGCTTGTTCAGAGGGTGAGAACTCATTAAATATTTGATAAACAGTGGGATATGTGATGGTCCCTAGAGACATTGGAGATGAGTTTTTGCTTTTCCACCAATTTGCTCATATGTCTTGTCAGATTGTATGAGGAATGCTTTTCCATCAATTTGCTCATATATCTTGTTGGACTGAGAAATCTTATTAGGGAGACTGTACCCTTGGTCTGGATATCTTGTATGAGGAATGCTTCAAAGTGGAAAAGCAAGTTCTTTCAATGAATTTACACTGATCATACATCATTATTTCACTTTCTTTGTTCTTGGTTCTTTTAGGAAAGAGATCCCAGTGAGGGTCCTGTACCTCGCCTTGATACCTGCTTATGCATGTTATTGTCTGTTACAACTCTTGCAATTGCGAATATTATTGAGGAAGAAGAAAGTGCACTCATTGATGAAGCTGAACACAGCCCAACCAGTCAACTGATAGAGAAACAGGCTCCAGGAAAGCGCCGCAGCGATCTGGTTTCCAGCCTACAGCAGCTGGATGACTATGAAGGCTTATTGACTCCACCCCTACCTTTATGTTTGGTAGCCAATCAGGCCGCCGCCAAAGCAATGATGTTTCTTTCAGGCCTAACAGTCGGGAGTGGATATGTTGATTGTGTGAGCTCGAAGGAGATGCCATCGAACTGTTGTGAGTAACATCGTTAATTTTTCAGCAGATACCAATTTCATTAATATTTCAAAATGGAGAAAATTCTACAGAATGTTCTCTATATTGGGGCCGGCCTTGCCTGTTACCACCTTAGAGTTTCTTCTGAAAAGTTCTTGTTCTTGTTTTAACTATATGAGACACATGATGGCAGCAGCCTTCCTCCTACGCGTAAACCTCTCAAGTCTTACCCCATGCCCCTCTATCAAGAATTGAACCATGCTCCTTCGCCAAATGAAGGATCTAGAAATCCTACCTGAACTAGATTGATGGTGATGCTAAAATTTTTCTTTGCATTCTATGGTTATGAGAGGAATTATATGATGCATTTTATCATTTACACTGAACTGATAAGGTCAGTTTTTTGAGTGATGTTTGCTTTTGCTGCATCTCTAATTCTGTATGCCTGCTTTCCACCCTTGTTGTAGCACATGAAAGAACAAAATATAAAAAAGAAGAAGATGCAGACAGTTCTTTTTCTTTCATGACATTCAGCTTGGATTCATTTTTTAATAAGTTTTTAAATACTTTTAATACTTTTCCATGTTGACTTCATTGGGTTGGGTTTATATTATAGTATCACTATTTTATTTTACATCTCTCTCTCTTCCTCCCTCCCTCCCTTTTTTTCCCCATTTTGTGGGGGTTGGAAGAAGGGGTGTGTGCACATGTTTTACATTTTGTTCATGCAACTATGGTTACATGTTGCTTACTTAGAAATTAGAAATAGAAAAAGAAAAAAGAATAAGGAAAAGAACTATGGCTAGCTAGCTGAAGCTTTGCTTTAATTTTCTTGGGCATGCATGATCATCTCTATATATTATATCTGCATTCTTTCTAATTATTTTTGTTTGCTTGTAGCTGGAAACATGCGGCAGATAGTCAGCCAAATTTGAATCTGAAAAACATGCCACATTCAAAATGAGCTCAAAATGGGCTAGAAAAAGCTCAAGCACACGCCGAGCTAGAAGTTGCTAAACTGAAGGTGATATATATATACATACATTTATACATAAATTAATATGGTCGGATCTCTCTCTCTTAACCTCCTTCTAGCTTCTTCCCTAAGATTACTTGTAACATCCGACCAAATGGAACCACTCATAAATCAGGATGAATTTCTAGCCATGCCTGGTTATCACTATTTCTGGTCACTTCGATGTTCTCTGGCAGATAAAGGATTTCATTAACAGGTTGGTTTGAAGGATAAAGCAATCTATCATTTTGAATAGTCTTTTTGACATTTTCAATAGAAGAATGGGAAATGGAGTGTGGACTTGGTACATATTTTGAGTGTTGTGGATTGTGTGAAAGGCTTGTTGTAGAGGGGGGTGGATGGTTGACAATGGTGCCTCTTATAGTTTGGTGAAAAGCAGGAGGAGGGAGATTGGGTGGGAAGAGAGTGTGTTGGGGAAGAAGTTGGTTTGCCATAGTTTATAACTTTGCAAGTGCAAGGAGTGACAGTGCTAGAGGGGGGATTGGTTTTATTTTTGTTGAGGTCGTCTAGTGGTGGTTTGAAGCCTGTAAGGTCTTTTAAGCTTAGTTTAAATGGAGTTGGCAAAGTTTGCAAAGGATTGTTGAGAGGCAGCAGCAACAGAGGGAATGGGAATGGGAATGGAGAGTGGAGGATGAAGGAGAGGGGGAGGGGGTGAAGGAGGGGGCATTATTAAGCTGGAAGCTAGCTTATGTTTGCTATCAACAATTTACCTAAATTGTTAACCTAATTCGTATATTTAACTAATTATTAATTATGTTTTCACTATTGAGTATGTTATGATGAAAAATTGGATGAAATGATAGTGATATGATGATGAGGGAGATTATAATGAATTGTTGACAGATCTAACTTATTTCTAAAATGAAATTCAATTTACTTTTCTCAATTTATAAACACTATGGGTTTTTTTGGACAAGGCGACAAGTATTGATTTTAAGGATTTAGTGGATTATACAAAGTTCTTGGTTTGGACAATGCAAGGTTAGCTTTGTTTCTTATAGTCAGCTCGTAATGTCTTCATTCATTTGCTTTGTCTCATTCCAATCCAAATTACTTGGCCTTTCGTGCCAAGTCAATTTTTAGGTTGGCTTTGTCCCCGAAGAAAGATTCTACAACGAGTCGCTTCTCTGTCACAGTGGCATACATCTCATTAAAGTTGTTATTGTCTTGTTAATAATTGTCATGGAGGGCTTTTAGTTAGATTTCTTTTCTTTTTGGTTTAATGAAGTGAAGTAATGTGTTCATAATCATGTTATGTGTTTAAATACGTTCTTACTATAAAATTTTATTTTTTTTCAGGTTTCCTTTGGGATAGAGGGTGAGAAAAGACCGAAAAGGAAGCGAAAAAAGTGGGGGTGAAGATATTAACATCTGGGTGAAAAGAAAGGGGAATTTTGAGTTGAGATACAAAAAACATAAGAGGAAAAAAAAGGTTGAGAAGAAATATGAAAAGTGGAGATGAGATGGAAAAAATTGGAAGAAGGGTTAAAACATCAATTAGGAAAAATGTGAAAAGAGAGAGTTTATGAAAAAAAGAGAGGAAAAGAAGTGTGATGCTATTGATGAAAATCTACAATGCAACGATCTTTGACTCTTGCTCATTGTTATCCTATCAGGTATGATGTTATGGTATCTTATTCTCTCTTATTGTACACCAACAATCCAGTTATCTTCTTTAATATAATGTGTTATTTTATTTATAAAATTTTATATTTTCTTAATATAATGTGTTATATTATTTATGAAAATTTATTTTATATATTAACTAATTATACATGTTTAATTAGATTTATTATCATGATCATTATTCTTTTTGTTTTCTCATATGAATTGAATCCGAAATATAAACTATATTGTTTTGAATTAATTGATTACGTTAAAATTATATTCATGGATCATAATTTTTTTTTCCTAGTTGGTACACAAACCCCCCAAAAAATTGTTTGCACCCAATTGAACCATTGAACCTAATGATTGCTATGAACTAGGGCCAAGTTCTTTATCCACTTGAGCCAACCCTTTGGGATCATGAATCATAATTTTAATAATATATGTATCATAATTTTAATAGTATATGTATGATTATGTTTATGATTGTGGATTAATGGTTTTATATGGTTTGTGGTGTGGTGTTTATACATGGATGAAGCTCTAGGGTTTATGGCAATTGTAAAGGGCAAAATAATTGTTGTCCTAGGCCAATTTATGGTTATTGCAAATTATTATGTATATCTCACAAAGCCATGTAATAGTTTGTAGAAAATTCATTCCCAAGGAGATTTCTCAAGCCTATAGCCATGGAGCATGTGCCGGAGGTTTCTTGTGCATGAAAAAGTTTGAGATTTCTTGAAGTCCAAGCATGTGAGGAGAATTGCTCGTGAAGAACTACATGGAGATTAAGTTTTTTAGTTGGTTATAAATATAGGTTAGATGGGCTTCATCTATGGTTTTATCTTTTATCTCTTATATTTCGTGCATATGTTACATTATGTTATGTTGATACATGATGATTCATGAAATAACATGTTGGTAATTATTAAATTATGAGACATGATAAGTTTTGACTTAATATTTAAATTGGACTTGATTTATCGATATACTTTCTATTTATAATAGTTTTCAAAAAATATTTTATTTTCAAAATTAATTAAATATTTCTTTTGAAATTATGAAAAAATGGAAATAAAAAGTATATATTTTTGAAAATTTTCTTTAAACCAATTTAAATATGAAAAGTCATATGGATCTGGCTCTCTCTAAATTTAATAACTATCAAATTAAAATATGGGCAAACATATATGCATAATTTATTGTGTAATATATTGTATTAATATGATTTAATAGTTAGTTAAATAAATTATTATTTATGTTACATTGTTTATAATTTATAATAAATAATTATTTGTGTTACAAAACTTATTAGTAATTATATTGTTTGTTAAATATACATAGTTCTTAATTAAATAAATTATTATTTAAGCAACATGGTTCCTTATTAGTTAGATAGTTAGTTTAATAAATTATTATTTATTATTAGTTACATAGTTTTTTAATTACACAGTTTGTTTGGGTTCGGGATTTGGGTTTTCGTGTTTGGGATTCGGGGTTCCGGTTCGTCTTTAGTTTAGTTTATTATTTATGTTAATTAGTTTTTAATTCATAATAAATTATTATTTATGTGACATAATTTGTAATTAATAATATATTATTACTTATGGTTCATAGGGTTTAGGGATTGGGGTTTGGAGTTTGTGGATTCATGGTTTGGGGTTTAGGTTAAATAGTCTTTTAATTATATAGTTTGTTTGGAGTTCGATGATTTGAGTTTTTCGTTTTTTGGGTTTTAAGTTGGGGGTTTCGGATTCGGGATTCTAGTTCGGCTTTAGTTTAGTTTATTAAATAAATTATAATTTATGCTATATAGTTTGTTATTAGTTATACAATTTGCTAAATAAATTATTATTTAAGCTAGGTAGTCAATTATTACTTAGTTAGTTAAGTAATTTATTATTTATGCTTAATAGTTCATTATTAGTTTTATAGTCTGTTAAACAAGTTATTATTTATGCTACATAGTTTATCAAATATTTATTTAATATATTATTATTTATACTACATAAGGGTTAGGGATTGGGGTTTCGGAGTTTTGAGTTTGGAGATTCGGAGTTTGAGGTTTAGAATTTAGGCTTTATTATTAGTTATATAGTTTGTTAATTACATTGTTTGGAGTTTGGACATTTGAGTTTTGTGTTTTCTAGGTTTGATGTTTAAGGATTCGGAGTTTTAGTTCGACTTTAGTTTAGTTTATTATTTATGTTAAATATTTTTTAATTCATAATAAATTACTATTTATGATACATTTATTATTAATTATATAGTTTGTTAAATAAAGTATTATTTAAGTTACATGGTTCCTTATTAGTTAGATAGTTAGTTTAATAATTTATTATTTATGCTTCATAGTTCATAATTAGTTATTTAGTCTATTAAATAAGTTATTATTTATGTTATATAATTTATTTTTAATTACATAGTTTGTTAAATAAATTATTATTTATTATTAGTTGCATAGTCTTTTAATTACATAATTTGTTTGGATTTGGGGATTCGAATTTTCCTCTTTCGGGTTTTAGTTTTGGGGTTTTAGATTCGGAGTTTCGGTTCAACTTTAGTTTAGTTCATTATTTATGTTAATTAGTTTTCAATTAATAATAAAGTATTATTTATGTTACATAATTTGTATTTAATAATATATTATTATTTATGATTCATAGGGATTGGGTTTCGGGTTTAGGAGTTAGGATTTATTATTAGTTAAATAATCTTTTAATTATATAGTTTGTTTGGGGTTTGGGGATTCGAGTTTTCGTGTTTCGAAATTCTGGTTTGGCTTTAGTTTAGTTTATTTTTTGTTAATACTAAATTATTATTTATGCTACATAGTTTATTATTAATTATATAGCTTGTTAAGTAAATTATTATTTAAGCTATGTAGTCAATTATTAGTTAGATAGTTCGTTAAGTAATTTATTATTTATGTTTCATAATTCATTTTTAGTTATATAGTCTGTTAAATAAATTATTATTTATGCTACATAGTTTATCAGATATTTATTTAATATATTATTATTTATACGAGTTAGGAATTCAAATTTTGGGGTTTTGAGTTTAGAGATTCAGAGTTTGGTTTAAACTTTATTAGTTATTTTGAAGTTTGGGGGTTTTTCATATATAGTTCTTTTGGTGTTTGGGAATTTGGGTTTTCGTGTTTTGGATTCTAGGTTTGTGGTTTAGGGTTCAGCCTTAGTTTAGTTTATTATTTATGTTAAATATTTTTTAATTTTTAATAAATTACTATTTATGATACATATTATTAATTATATAGTTTGTTAGTTAGATAGTTAGTTTAATAATTTATTATTTATGCTTCATAGTTTATAATTAGTTATTTATTATGTTAAATAAGTTATTATTTATGGTACATAGTTTATTATTAGTTAAATAGTTTGGGGTTTCGTGTTTGGAGTTTGTGGATTCGGGGTTAAGGAGTTAGGATTTATTATTAGTTAAATAGTCTTTTAATTATATAGTTTGTTTGGAGTTTCGGGATTCATGTTTCGGGTTTTAAGTTTAGGGTTTCGGATTCGTGGTTCTAGTTCGGCTTTAGTTTAGTTTTTTATTTATGTTAAAAAGTTTTTAATTAATAATAAATTATTGTTTATGCTACATAGTTTATTATTAATTATATTGTTTGTTAAATAAAATTGTTATTTAAGCTACGTAGTCAATTATTAGTTAGATAGTTAGTTAAATAATTTGTTATTTATGCTTCATAGTTTATTATTAGTTATATAGTCTGTGAAATAAATTATTATTTATGCTACATAGTTTATTAAATATTTATTTAATATATTATTATTTATACTGTATAAGGGTTAGAAATTGGGGCTTCGAAGTTTTGAGTTTGGGGATTCGGGGCTTAGAATTTAGGCTTATATACATAGTCTATTAATTACATAATTTGTTTGGAGTTTGGGAATTTAGATTTTCGTATTTCGGGTCCTAAGTTTAAGGTTTCAGGTCCTAGGTTTGAGGTTTAGGATTCAGAGTTTCGGTTCGACTTTAGTTTAGTTTATTATTTATGTTAAATATTTTTTAATTCATAAATTTTTATTTATGATACATATTTATTATTAATTATATTGTTTGTTAAATAAATAATTTAAGCTACATGGTTCCTTATTAGTTAGATAATTAGTTTAATAATTTATTATTTATGTTTCGTAGTTCATAATTAGTTATTTAGTTTGTTAAATAAGTTATTATTTATGTTACATAGTTTATTATTAGTTACATTGTTTGTTAAATAAATTATTATTTATTATTATTTACATAATTTTTTAATTACATAGTTTGTTTGGGTTTGGGTTTTCGTGTTTTGGGTTTTTGTTTTGGGGTTTCGGATTCGAGGTTCCGATTCGGCTTTTGTTTAGTTTATTATTTATGTTAATTAGTTTTTAATTCATAATAAATTATTTTTGATGCTACATAATTTGTATTTAATAATATATTATTTTTTGTTCATAAGGTTTAGGGATTAGGTTTTCGGGTTTTGGAGTTTGTGGATTCAGGGTTTGGGGTTTAGGAGTTAGGATATATTATTAGTTAAATAGTCTTTTAATTATATAGTTTGTTTGGGTTTGGGAATTCGACTTTTCGTGTTTTGTGTTTTAGGTTTGGGTTTTCAGATTCGGGTTCTGGTTCTGGTTCGGCTTTAGTTTAGTTTATTATTTATGTTAATAAGTTTTTAGTTAATAATAAATTATTATTTATGCTACATAGTTTATTATTAATTATATAGTTTGTTAAATAATTTATTATTTAAGCTACGTAGTCAATTTTATATAGTCTATTAAATAAATTATTATTTATGTTACATAATTTTCAAATATTTATTTAATATATTATTATTTATACTGCATAAGGGTGCATAAGGGTTAAGGATTGGGGTTTCGGGATTTCGAGTTTGGGATTCAGGGTTTGGGGTTTAAGATTTAGGCTTATTATTAGTCGCATAGTCTGTTAATTACATAGTTTGTTTGTAGTTTGGGAATTTGGATTTTCATGTTTCGAGTTCTAGGTTTGTGGTTTAGGATTCAGACTTTCGGTTCAGCTTTAGTTTAGTTTATTATTTAAGTTAAATATTTTTTAATTCATAATAAATTACTATTTATGATACATAATTATTATTAATTAAATATTTTGTTAAATAAATTATTATTTACGCTACATGTTTCCTTATTAGTTAGATAGTTAGTTTAATAATTTATTATATATGCTTCATATTTCATAATTGGTTATTTAGTCTGTTAAATAAGTTATTAGTTATGCTACATAGTTTGAGGTTTCGGGATTTGGAGTTTGTGGATTTGAGGTTTGGGATTTAGGAGTTAGGATTTATTATTAGTTAAATAATCTTTTTATTATATTGTTTATTTGGGGTTTGGAGATTCGAGTTTTCGTGTTTCGGGTTTTAGGTTTAGGGTTTTGGATTCACAGTTATGATTCGGGTTTAGTTTATTTTATTATTTATGTTAAAAAGTTTTTAGCTAATAATAAATTATTATTTATGCTATATAGTTTATTATTAGTTAAATAGTTTGTTAATTAAATTATTATGAATCCTACAAAATTTATTATTTATTAGATATTTTTTGAATAAATTATTATCTATATTACATAGTTTATTATTGGTTACGTAGTTTGTGTAATAAATTATTATTTATGCAAGATAGTTTATTTTTAGTTCAATAGTTTGTTATATAAATTATTATTTATGCTCCATTGTTTGTTTAATAAATTCTTATTTACGATAAATTATTTTTATTTAATAATGTATTATTATTATTTATGTTGTGTGGAGTTTGGGGATTCGGGGTTTTGGGATTGGGGTTTCGGGGTTTGGAGTTTAGTGTTTGGGGGTTTGAATTTTCGTGTTTCGGGTTCTACATTTGAGATTTCTGGTTCGACTTTAGTTTAGTTTATTATTTATGTTAAATAGTTTTTAATTCATACTAAATTATTATTTATGCTACGCAGTTTATTATTAATTATATAGTTTGTTAAATAAATTATTATTTAGGTTACATAGTTCATTATTAGTTATATAGTCAGTTTAATAATTTATTATTTATGCTTCATAGTTTATAATTAGTTATATAGTTTGCTAATTAAATTATTATTTATGCTACATAGTTTATGTAGAGTATTAATTAGAAAAATTATTATTTATATTATATAGTTTATTCTTAGTTACATAGTTTGTTAACTAAATTGTTATTAGTCCTACATACTTTATTATTAATTAGATATTGTTATACATAATTATTATTAGTTACATAATTTGTTAAATAAATTATTATATATGAAACATAGTTTATAATTATTTAAATAGTTTGTTATATAAATTATTATTTATGTTATATTGTTTGTTTAATAAATGATTATTTATGATACATAATATTTATTTAATAATATATTATAGGGGTTGGGGATTGGGTTTCTGAGTTCGAGGTTTAGGATTTATTATTAGTTCCATAGTCTTTTAAATACATAATTTGTTTGGGGATTCGGTTTTTGTGTTTTGGATTTTAGGTTTGAGCTTACATATTCGAGATTTCTGGTTCGATTTTGGTTTAGTTTATTATTTATGTTAAATACTTTTTAATTTATAATAAATTTATTATTAATTATATAGTTTGTTAAATAAATTATTAGTTAAGCTATAGCTCATTTTTAGTTTGATAGACTATGTAGTTAATAATAAATAACCCCAAACTTCGAAACCCAATCCCTAACCCATATATAGCATAAATAATAATATATTATTAAATAAATATTTATTAAACAAACAATGTAACATAAATAATAATTTAGATAACAAACTATTTAAATAATTTTAAACTATGTTGCATATATAATAATTTATTTAACAAATATCTAATTAATAATAAATTATCTACTAATAACAATTTAATTAACAAACTATATAACTAAGAATAAACTATGTAATATAAATAATAATTTATCCAACAAATATCTCTACATAAACTATGTAGCATAAATAATAATTTAATTAGAAAATTATATAACTAATTATGAATTATGAATTATTAAACTGACTATCTCACTAATAATGAACTACGTAACCTAAATAATAATTTATTTAACAAACTATATAGCATAAATAATAATTGATTATGAATTAAAAACCATTTAACATAAATAATAAACTAAATTAAAGCCGAACCGAAAACCCCGAATCCATAAGCTCAAACCTAAAATCCGAAACACGAAAATTTGAATCCCCAAACCTCAAACAAACTATGTATTTAAAAGACTATGTAACTAATAATAAATCTGAAACCCCAAACTCCAATCCCTGAAACCCAATCCCTAAACCCTATGCAGCATAAATAATTATATATTATTAAATACAAATTATAAAGCATAAATAATAATTTATTATGAATTTTACTTTCTAACATAAATAATAAACTAAACTAAAGCCGAATCGGAACCCCAAACCTAAAATCCAAAACACGAAAACCTGCATACAAACCAAACAAACTATGTAATTAAAAGACTATGTAACTAATAATAAATCCTAAACCTCAAATTCCGAAACCCAATCCCTAACCCTTATTAGTTCTACATACTTTATTATTAATTAGATATTGTTATACATAATTATTATTAGTTACATAATTTGTTAAATAAATTATTATATATGAAACATAGTTTATAATTATTTAAATAGTTTGTTATATAAATTATTATTTATGTTATATTGTTTGTTTAATAAATGATTATTTATGATACATAATATTTATTTAATAATATATTATAGGGGTTAGGGATTGGGTTTCGGAGTTCGAGATTTAGGATTTATTATTAGTTACATAGTCTTTTAAATACATAATTTGTTTGGGGATTCGGTTTCCGTGTTTCGGATTTTAGGTTTGAGCTTACAGATTTGAGATTTCTGGTTCGATTTTGGTTTAGTTTATTATTTATGTTAAATAGTTTTTAATTTATAATAAATTATTATTTATTATATAATTTATTACTAATTATATAGTTTGTTAAATAAATTATTATTTAAACTACATAGCTCATTTTTAGTTTGATAGTTTGTTAAATAATTTATTATTTATGCTTTATTAGTTATATGGTCCAGTAAATAATTTGTTATTTATGCTACATTGTTTATAAGATTTTTATTGAATAAATTATTCTTTATACATAGTTTATTATTAGTTACATAGTTTGTTAATTAAATTATTATAAATCCTACATACTTTATTATTAATTAGATATTTGTTGAATAAGTTATTATTTATATTACATAGTTTATTATTGGTACATGGTTTGTTAAATCAATTATTATTTTTGCAACATTGTTTATTATTATTAATGCCACATAATTTGTTTAATAATTTATTATATATGACTCATAATTTGTGTTTAATAATATATTATTATTTATGCTATGTGGGTTTTGATCGGGGTTTGGAGTTTGGGTATTCGGGGTTAGGGACTTAGAATTTAGGCTTTAGGGTTAGTCCTAGAGTCTGTTTATTACATTGTTTGGGGTTTTGGGAAGTGAGTTTTCGTGTTTCGGGTTCTAGGTTTGAGGTTCAGGACTCGAAATTTCGGGTATTATTTAAATGATGTTACATATATATAATGATTTATTTAACAAACTATTTAACTAACAATAAGCTATATAGCATAAATAATAACTTATTTAACAAATATCTAATTAATAATAAAGTAAGTAGTATTAATAACAATTTAATTAACAAACTATATAACTAATAATAAACTATGTAAGATAAATAATAATTTATTCAATAAATATCTATGCATAAATTATAATTTAATTAGCATACTATATAAATATTATAAACTATGAAGAATAACTAATAAATTATTTAACTAACTATCTAACTAATAATGAACTATGTATCTTAAATAATAATTTATTTAACAAACTATATAATCAATAATAAACTATCTATCTTAAATAATCTATCTTAAATAATAATTTATTATGAATTAAAAATTATTTAACATAAATAATATACAAAACTATAGCCGAACCCAAAATTCCGAGTCCTTAAACCTCAATCCTAAAACTCGAAACACGAAAACACAAATTTCAAAATCCGAAACTATGACTAATAATAAAGCCTATATTCTAAACGCCCCCTAATCCCCAAACTCCAAACCTCGAAACCCCAAAATTCACATAGTATAAATAATAATATATTATTAAATACAAATTAAGTACCATAAACAATAATTTATTAAACAAACAATGTGGTATAAATAATAATTTATATAACAAATTATTTAAATAATAATAAACAATATTGTAAAAATAATAATTGATTTAACAAGCCATGTAACCAATAATAAGCTATGTAGTATAAATAATAACTTATTCAACAAATATCTAATTAATAATAAAATATGTAGAATTAATAATAATTTAATTAACAAACTATGTAACTAATAACAAACTATGTAATATAAATAATAATTTATTCAATAAATAACTAATAAAGAATTATAAAGCAAAAATAATAATTTATTTACTGGACCATATAACTAATAAAGAACTATAAAGCAAAAATAATAAATTAATAAATAAACTATCAAACTAAAAATAAACTATGTAGCTTAAATAATAATTTATTTAAAAAATTGTATTACTAATAATAAACTATATAGCAAAAATAATGATTTATTATAAATTAAAAACTATTTAACATAAATAATAAACTAAACTAAAGCCGAACTGGAAACCCCGAATCCATAAGCACAAACCTAAAAGTTGAAACACGAAAACCCGAATCCTTAAACCCCAAAGAACTTTGTATTTAAAAGACTATGTAGCTAATAATAAATCAAAAATCCTAAATCCCGAAACCCCAATACCTAAACCCTATGCAGTATAAATAATAATATATTATTAAATACAAATTATGTTGCAAAATAATAATTTATTATGAAATTTACTTTTTAACATAAATAATAAACTAAACTAAAGCCGAACCGGAACCCCGAATCCGAAACCCCAAACCTAAAACCCAAATACTCAAACCCCCAAACAAATTATGTAATTAAAAGACTATGTAGTTAATAATAAATAACCCCAAACTTCGAAACCCAATCCCTAACCCATATATAGCATAAATAATAATATATTATTAAATAAATATTATGTATCATAAACAAATATTTATTAAACAAACAATGTAACATAAATAATAATTTAGATAAATAACTATTTAAATAATTTTAAACTATGTTGCATATATAATAATTTATTTAACAAACTATGTAACTAATAATAATTTATTTAACAAATATCTAATTGATAGTAAATTATCTACTAATAACAATTTAATTAACAAACTATATAACTAAGAATAAACTATGTAATATAAATAATAATTTATCCAACAAATATCTCTACATAAACTATGTAGCATATATAATAATTTAATTAGAAAACTATATAACTAATTATGAATTATGAAGTATAAATAATAAATTATTAAACTGACTATCTCACTAATAATGAACTACGTAACCTAAATAATAATTTATTTAACAAACTATATAGCATAAATAATAATTGATTATGAATTAAAAACCATTTAACATAAATAATAAACTAAATTAAAGCCGAACCGAAAACCCCGAATCCATAAGCTCAAACCTAAAATCCGAAACACGAAAATTTGAATCCCCAAACCTCAAACAAACTATGTATTTAAAAGACTATGTAACTAATAATAAATCTGAAACCCCAAACTCCAATCCCTGAAACCCAATCCCTAAACCCTATGCAGCATAAATAATAATATATTATTAAATACAAATTATGAAACATAAATAATAATTTGTTATGAATTTTACTTTTTAACATAAATAATAAACTAAACTAAAGCCGAATCGGAACCCCAAACCTAAAATCCAAAACACGAAAACCTGAATACAAACCAAACAAACTATGTAATTAAAAGATTATGTAACTAATAAAAAATCCTAAACCTCAAACTCCGAAACCCAATCCCTAACCCTTATGCAACATAAATAATAATATATTATTAAATTAATATTATGTATCATAAATAATCATTTATTAAACAAACAATGTAATATAAACAATAATTTATATAACAAACTATTTAAATAATTGTAAACTATGTTTCATATATAATAATTTATTTAACAAATTATGTAACTAATAATAATTTGTTTAACAATATCTAATTAATAATAAAGTATGTAGGTCTAATAACAATTTAATTAACAAACTATGTAATTAAGAATAAACTAAGTAATATAAATAATAATTTATCTAATTAATATCTCTACATAAACTATGTAGCATAAATAATAATTTAATTAGTAGACTATATACCTAATTATGAAATATGAAACATAAATAATAACTTATTAAACTGACTATCTAACTAACAATAAACTACGTAACCTAAATAATAATTTATTTAACAAACTATATAATTAATAATAAACTATGTAGCATAAACAATAATTTATTATTAATTAAAAACTTTTTAGCATAAATAAAAAACTAAACTAAAGCTGAATTAGAACCACGAATTCAAAACCCTAAACTTAAAACCCGAAACACGAATCCCCAAACTCCAAACAAACTATATAATTAAAAGACTATTTAGCTAATAATAAATCCTAACTCCTTAACCCCAAATCCAAAACCCCAAACTATTTAACTAATAATAAACTATGTACCATAAATAATAACTTATTTAACAGAATAAATAACTAATTATGAACTATATAAATAATAACTTATTAAACTAACTATCTCACTAACAAACTATATAATTAATAATAAATATGTATCGTAAATAGTAATTTATTAAAAATTAAAAAATATTTAACATAAATAATAAACTAAACTAAAGCCGAACCGAAAATTTGAAACCTAAACCACAAACTAGAATCTGAAACACAAAACCCAAATTCCCAAATCCCAAAAAAACTATGTAATTAAGAGACTATGTAACTAATAATAAAACCTAAATTTTAAACCCCAAACTCAAAACCCAAAACTCCAATCCCTAACCCTTATTCAGTATAAATAATAATATATTACATAAATATATGATAAACTATGTAGCATAAATAATAATTTATTTAATAGACTATATAATTAAAAATGAACTATGAAACATAAATAATAAATTACTTAATGAACTACATAGCTTAAATAATAATTTACTTAACAAACTATATAATTAATAATAAACTATGTAACATAAATAATAATTTATTATCAACAATTTTTTTTTTTTACCATAAATAATAAACTAAACTATGTAATTAAAAGACTATGTAACTAATAATAAATAATAATTTATTTAACAAACTATGTATATTGTTATGTAGCATAAATAATAACTTATTTAATAAACTAAATAACCAATTATGAATTATGAAGCATAAATAATAAATTATTAAACTATCTAACAAATAAGAAACCATGCAGCTTAAATAATAATTTATTTAACAAACTATATAATTTATAATAAATATGTATCATAAATAGTAATTTATTATGAATTAAAAAATATTTAACATAAATAATAAACTAAACTAAAGCCAAACTGAAACTCTGAATTCTAAACATCAAACCTAGAACACGAAATACGAAAACTCAAATTTCCAAACCCTAAACAAACTATGTAATTAATAGACTATATGACTAATAATAAACCCCAATCCCTAACCCTTATGCAATCTAAATAATAATATATTAAATAAATATTTGATAAACTATGTACCATAAATAATAATTTGTTTAACTAACTATATAACTAATAATGAACTATGAAGTATAAATAATAAATTACTTAACTAGCTAACTAATAATTGACTACGTAACTAAAATAATAATTTATTTAACAAACTGTATAACTAATAATAAACTATGTAGCATAAATTACAATTTAATTAACAAACTAAACTAAAGCCAAACTAGAACCCCGAATTCGAAACCCCAAACTTAAAACCCAAAAAATGAAAAACTCAAATCATCAAACTCCAAAAAAACTATATAATTAAAAGACTATTTATCCTAAACCCAAAACCCCGAATCCACAAACTCCAATCCCTAAACCCCATGAACCATAAATAATAATATATTATTAAATACAAATTATGTAGCATACATAATAATTTATTATGAATTAAAAACTAATTAAAATAAATAATAAACTAAACATCCGAAACCCTGAATCCGAAACCCCAAAATTAAAACCCAAAACACGAAAACTCGAATCTCAAACCCAAACAAACTGTGTAATTAAAAGACTATGTAACTAATAATAAATAATAATATATTAAACTAACTAGCTTAAATAATAATTTATTTAAACAAGAACTAGGTATATTTAACAAATAATATAATTACTAATAAGTTTTATAACACAAATAATTATTTATTATAAATTATAAACAATGTAACATAAATAATAATTTATTTAACTAACTATTAAATCATATAAATACAATATTACACAATAAATTATGCATATATGTTTGCCCATATTTTAATTTAATAGTTATTAAATTTAGAGAGAGCTAGATCCATATGACTTTTCATATTTAAATTGGTTTAAAGAAAATTTTCAAAAATATCTACTTTTTATTTCCATTGTTTTCATAATTTCAAAAGAAATATTTAATTAATTTTGAAAATAAAATTTTGTTTGACAACTATTAGAAAGTATCTAGATAAATCAAGTCCAATTTAAATATTAAGTCAAAACTTATCAAGTTACTCTCTCATAATTTAATAATTACCAACATATTATTTCATGAATCATCATGCATCAACATAACATAATGTAACATATGCAAGAAATATAAGAGATAAAAGATAAAACCATAGATGAAGCCCATCTAACCTATATCTATAACCAACTAAAAAACTTAATCTCCATGTAGTTCTTCACGAGCAATTCTCCTCACGCTTGGACTTCAAGAAATCTCAAACTTTTTCATACACAAGAAACCTTTGGCACATGCTCCATGGCTAGAGGCTTGAGAAATCTCCTTGGGAATGAATTTTCTACAAACTATTACATGGCTTTGTGAGAGATACATAATAATTTGCAATAAACATAAATTGGCCTAGGACAACAATTATTTTGCCCTTTACAATTGTCATAAACCCTAGAGCTTCATCCATGCATAAACACCACACCACAAACCATATAAAACCATTAATCCACAATCATAAACATAATCATACATGTATCATAAAAATGCTATTAAAATTATGATTCATGACTCTAAATGGTTGGCTCAAGTAGATAAAGAACTTGGCCCTAGTTCATAACAATCATTAGGTTCATGGTTCAATTGGGTGCAAAACAATTCTTTGGGGGTATGTATACCAACTAGGAAAAAAAAATTATAATCCATGAATATGATTTTAACGTAATCAATTAATTCAAAACAATATAAAAAGAATAATGATTATGATAATAAATATAATTAAACATGTATAATTAGTTAATATATAAAATAAATTTTCATAAATAATATAACACATTATATAAAGAAAAGATAAAATTTTATAAATAAAATAACACATTATACCTGACATCATAACTGATAGGATAATAATGAGCAAGTTAAAGATCATTGCATTGTAGATTTTCACCAATAGTGACGCCCCTCTGACTCGGATCCTGCATCAAATAGCATCACACTTCTTTTCCTCTTTTTTTTTTTCTTTCATAAACTCGCTCTCTCTTCCACATTTTTCCTAATTGATGTTTTAACCCTTCTTCCAATTTTTCCCATCTCATCTCCACTGTTTCATATTTCTTCTCAACCTTTTTTTTCCTTTTATGTTTTTTGCATCTCAACTCAAAACTTACGTTTTTTTTCACCCACATGTTAACATCTTCACCCTCACTTTTTCTATTTCCTTTTCAATCTTTTCTCACCCTCTATTCCAATGGAAACCTGAAAAAAAAATAAAACTTTATAGTAAGAACATATTTAAGCGCATAACATGATTATGAACACATTACTTAACTTCATTATACCAAAAAGAAAAGAAATCTAACTAAAAGCCCTCCATGACAAATAATAACAAGACAATAACAACTTCAATGAGATGTATGTCACTGCGACAGAGAAGCGACTCGTTATAGAATCTTTCTTACCCAGCCTAAAAATTGACTTGGCACGAAAGGCCAAGTATTTTGGATTGGAATGCGACAAAGCAAATGAATGGAGGCATTACGAGCCGACTACAAGAAACAAAGCTAACCCTGTAATCCATTCAACGATTAATGTCCAAGTCATCATCATCATCATTATCTGCCACTATTAACCCAAGTCCACTTTTTTTTTGATAGGTAAGTGGTTTAAATTCAAAAAACAGAAGTCAATATACTGACTTGAGGCATACCCCAAGAGGGATGAACAATTGTGGAATCCCCATATCCACCATATATACAAAAGGCGAAGACCATAACCTATAACCAATAGAGATGAGCCCAACTAGCATAGTACATACCAATCTGCAAGCTATCATCAGTAGATCCCCATTCCACACACAAACTATAATAAAACATATTGTAGGGTAGTACATACCAAGAGTACTATCCCACCAAATTGATCCCCCAACACGCACAATCCACACTCCTCATCCAGCAACCATACGCAATGTACCACTGACAGCCAATTAATGTAGCAGAAACCTTATAGCCAATCCCAAGCAACAACTTTTTTCCTGCCCTGTCTTGTCCTTTGCTTGACAAGACCCCTCATTTTGGTTTAAACTCCACCCAATCCTCTGCTCAAGAGACATCTCTGCCCGCTGTTGCAGCGATTAGCTCACCAACTTCAGCCCATCTTTTCAGCGACAGGATCAACCAGCCCAACAATTCTAGTTCGATGGGAACTAAGCAATTTTCACCACCATCCAACCCTCCCATCCAGCACCCCTCCATCCAACAACAAACGCTTTCCAAAAGCTGGGCTGCTATTGCTGCTGCTCCGGCCCCCAAGGATTGCCCACTTGCTGCTTGGGAATTTGCTTACTTCAAACCAACTATGGATTGTGATGGAACTCGAATTGACCCACCTGAAGAGATTAGCGAAGAAGGTTCATTGCATTGGAGAAAGTGTTTGGTTGGCATTTTTCATAGGAGAATGCCTTTCAAAGTGGTTGCTACAAATGCTCATAAACTATGGGATCGCAATGGACTCGACAAGGTTATTGTGGATGACGAAGGCACCTTTTTCTTTTGCTTCAAGACCATTGAGCAATGTGCTATTATTCTTCGTGGAGGCCCATGGTTTATTGCTGGAAAGGCTATAAGTCTTAGACAATGGCAGAGCAATTCTTCCCCTGAATCTGAAGATAACCACTGCAGTACATCCATTTGGATTAAGTTGTTTAATGTGCCGCTTGAGTTGTGGACTCCAAAAGGGCTTAGTTACATTGCTAGTGCAATTGGAAAACCCCTTTTTGCAGACTACAATACTCAGAATAGAAGTAGAATCAGTTTTGCAAAAATGTGTGTGGAGGTTAATCCCCAATCACCATTGATTGACTCATTCCAAGTTCGAGTCAAGGGGGGGGGGACTATGTTTCAGTTAGGGTGGCCTATCCTTGGAAACCTATTAGCTGCGCCTCTTGTAACTGTTTTGGTCACTCTTTAGCCTCGTGTAAGAAGTCCTTACCCTCATCATCTTCAACCTTTGTTCACCACACACTCAGGACTGGCCAACAATGGGTTAAAACTAAAAGGAATGGTTTGATCCCTGCTCAAGCCTCTCCATCTCTTCTTCCCCAACCTTTCTCTGTTCTTCCTTCAGTTTCTCTTAACCAACCCATCTTGTGTCTTCCTCACTCACCTTCATCCAACCATTCCTTTTTCTCTTAACCCTCTTTGCCAAGGTACTTCACCTTCAACAGTGCCTGTCCCTGAAGCCGAGACTAATGCAATCAACATTTTTGTTGATCCTTCACCTCAGGAGGTCGTTACAAATCAGGATTCTCACTCTGCACTAACCCTTGGTCCTGCTCCTTTAACCTTGTCAAATTCCTTTGAACCTCTTTCTTCAATTGGTGATAGTGATGATTATGATGGTTCAGAGGAAGAAGTGAGTAGTGATCTTACCCTCTCACTTCTTTTTGAGCAAGCAATGAAGAATAGAAAGGTTGTGAAGGTCACTAAGGGAAGGAAATCAAGAAGGCCTAGAATATCTTCCTTAAGGGGTTTTAGAGGTTTGTCAAGTCTGACTATGTCTTCTCAATGAACTGGGCAGCATGGAACATAAGGGGTCTGAATTCCCCTCACAAGCAGCTGGAGGTAAAGAATCTCATTAAAGATCATAGATTAGACCTTGTTGCCATTTTGGAAACAAAAATTGCTTCTGTTAATATGGCCTATGTTCACAAAGCCATCGCGCCAAGTTGGGAGATCAAATGCAACTATAATAGTTCTGTGTTGGGAAGGATTTGGTTGCTTTGGAATCCTAAGGCTATTTCTGTCACTGTCATTAGTGAGAATGGTCAGGTGTTGAATTGTTTGGTGACTTTAATTGGCCAGAATTTGGTTTGTTATGCTTCCTTTGTATATGCTGCGAATTTGGCTCTTGACAGGAGGGCCCTTTGGAGAAGTCTTTGTACCTTCAGGAACCCAGAAGATCCATGGATCCTAATGGGTGATTTCAATGTCTTGTTACATGTAAATGATGCTTTTGGTGGGGCTTCGAGATGGACTGAAGGAATGGTGGACTTTAAGAATTGTCTGAACAAGTATGGTCTTGAAGATTTGAGGTTTACTGGTATCTTTCACACTTGGACTAACAAGAGTCTTGGTCATGCTAACATTTCTCAAAAATTGGACAGAGTTCTTTCCAATCATCCCTGGAATATCTGCTTCCCATTGGCTGAATGTCTTTTTCTTCCTCATGGAGTTTCTGATCACTCTCCCATGATTCTCAAATTGGGTATTTCCAAGCCCAAAAGAAATCATCCATTCAAATTCTTTAATTTCTGGACCCTCAGCAGCAAATTCCAGGATATCATTGCTCAAGGTTGGAATCGAGATGTCCAAGGCACATTGATGTTTAAGGTTGTTCAAAAGCTCAAAGGTCTTAAGTATCCTCTTAAGATGCTTAATGTGAATGAATTCAGCTCTCTCCCTTCAAGAGTTTCAAACGCTAGGGAAGAGCTTTTTGCTTGCCAATTTCAGTTGGACCTCAACCCTTTGGATGATCATCTTAGACTCAAAGAGAAGACATTTTCTAGTAAACTCACTGAATTATGCCTTGCTGAAGAAATGTTCTTTAAGCAGAAAGCTCAGATTCACTGGCTCAGAGAAGGTGATGATAATACTGCCTTCTTTCTTAGAAGCTTCTCAAAAAAGGCTAACAGGAAGAAGGTACTGTCTCTTATCAACCAGGATGGTGACTCTGTTCATGGGGATGGGCTCAAGAGTGCTGTTTTGGATCACTTCAAAGCTCTCCTTGGTCATAGCTATAATGGTTACCCAGGTATGGATTTTCTCTCCCAATTTTTCTCTAAATCAGTCCATAATTCTCTTCTTCAAGGCCTTGCTTCCATTCCTTCTGATTTAGAGATTAGAGAATGTTTTTTCTCATTTCACAATTTCAAGAGCCCAGGCCCAGATGGGTTCAATGCATGTTTTTTCAAGAACTCTTGGCATGTTATTGGCCATGAAGTTACTGCTGCTGTGAAAGATTTTTTCTTAACAGGCAAAATGTTGAAAGAAATAAACTGTTCTTTCATTGCTTTAGTCCCCAAAATTCCTAATCCTACCTCTGTTCATGATTTTCGTCCAATCTCCTGTTGCAATTTGATTTATAAATGTATTTCAAAACTCCTTGCATTGAAGCTTAGAGTTGTTCTGCCCTCCTTAATTAGTCCAAATCAAAATGCCTTTGTTCAAGGTAGGCATATCTCTGATAATTTCCTTATAGCCAATGAGCTTTTCAATGGCTACAAAAGGGCTTCCTCTCAACCCAAGTGTGCTCTCAAAATTGACATTAAGAAAGCTTTTTGACACTATTCACTGGGACTTTCTGCTTGACTCTCTGCGCCTTTTTAAATTTCCTTCATGTTTCATTCATTGGATTAAGATGTGCATCTCAACTGCCTCATATTCAATCTCTTTAAATGGTGAGCTTTTTGGTTTCTTTAATGGCAAGAGAGGAGTTAGACAGGGTGACCCCATTTCCCCCCTTCTGTTTGTCATTGGCATGGAGGTTCTCACTTCCATTATCCAGTCTTTTATTTCCTCTAATCCATGTTTCAAGTACCATTGGAGATGCAGTAAACTTTCACTTTCTCATCTTATTTTTGCGGATGATATTCTTCTTTTCTCCTTTGCTGACTATGATTCAATTAATGTCCTTAAAAAAGCCCTTGATTGTTTTCTTTCTGTCTCTGGAATGACAATTAATCTATCCAAGAGTCATGCTTTCTTTGCTGGCATTGATGGTCAAACCAAGCTTTGTTTGCTGAATCTACTCCAATTTCAATCTGGTTCTCTTCCATTTACTTACCTTGGTTTGCCAGTGTCTTCTTCATCTATCTCCTCAACAGATTGTTTTTCTCTTGTCGAAAGAATCACTGCTAGGATTAAGAATTGGACTTCAAAATTCCTTTCTTATGCTGGTAGGTGTGTTCTTATCAAGACAATTCTGATTGCTATTCACTCATAATGGTCTCATTCTTTTATTTTACCTTTGAAAGTTCTTGATGGAATCAACAGAGTTCTAAGATCTTTCCTTTGGTTTGGGCAAGAGCTTAAACACTCTAAGTCTAAGGTTGCTTGGACTGCTGTTTGTAGACCCAAGGAACAAGGAGGGCTTGGCTTTCCTGATCTTGAATTGGCAAACAAAGTCGCTAGCCTAAAGCACATATGGAAAATCTTTGCCCTAAGGAAAGAAAGTTTATGGGCTTCTTGGACTCACTCTTATGTTATCAAGCTCAGAAGTTTCTGGAGTGTCAAAGCAACAGCCCTTAGTTCAGGATTTTGGAGGAAGCTTCTGAAGCTTAGAGACATGGCAAGAGGCTTGATTAGACATAAGATTGGAAATGGCTCTGATATCATGATGTGGACTGACTTTTGGTTACCAAATGGCCCTCTTACCTCCCAACTTAATCTCACTGATTTGGAAATTCTTCAATTGGACTCTCAAGTCAAAGTTGATAGCCTAATTTCCAATAATCAGTGGGTTTTCCCTCCCTTGAACCCTGTTTTTAGCACCCCATCTATTTTGGCTCAATTAACTGCCCTTCAACCTCCATCCCATGAGAGGGACACTGTTATTTGGACCCCTTCCCCTTCTTCTTCTTATTCTTTTTCTCATACACTTAACTTCTTCTCTCCGCCTTCCCCTTGTGTTAATTGGGCAAACCTGATCTGGTTTAAACATCACATTCCAAAGATGAGCTTTATTACTTGGCTTGCTCTTAAAGGCAGACTAAGCACACTTGACTCTCATGCAAATGCATTCTTGCACTTTCCTAATGCTTGTTATCTGTGTTTGCTTGAGGGAGAGTCCATCAACCACCTTTTCTTCCAATGTCCTTTCTCAGTTGCAATTTCGAACCACTTTCAGAATGTTGCTGGATTTCACATTCAACCTGACTGCTGGGATAGCCTCATTAGTTGGTGCTCTGATTCTTGGATTAGCTCATGTAATTCTGATAAATTTTTTGTTCACAAGTTGATTTTTACTTGCTCAATTTATTTTATTTGGCTTGAAAGGAATGCAAGAGCTCGCAATGACAAAGCTTCCCCTCCTAGAATCATAATAGGATTTATCAAAAGCACTATCAAGAACAGACTTGCCTCTACTAAGCTCTTGAATGGTGCTTTGATCAGAAACATTGAATCATTTTGGGATATTCAGAATTTGTTATGGCTGGGTTCGAGGAACATTGCTGGTCAGAGATGGCTGCTATCCTAATGCCTCTCCTCTCCTCTTCTACTGATGTTCTGTTGCTTTGAGGTTGAATCTGAATTAGTGGATTGGTTCTCTCCTTTGTCTTAATCTTCATCAAGAAATGGAGGGGTTTTGATTTTTGCTGCTGTGGTCGAATGCTCATTCTTCTTGGCTTGCTGATGTTCTCTGGCTTGGTGGTTGAATCTGAATAAGTGGGTTGATTCTCTCTTTAGTTTTAATCTTCATCAAGCAATGGATGGGTTTTGATCTCTGCTGCTGTAGTTCAAGATGGCGGGTGCTCTGCTTTTTGGAATGGATCAGTATACTGCTTTTCCTGCCTATGTTTGCAGTCTTGGATGGTTCCACCTGCTGGATTTACTGTTGTGCTTGCTTCTTCAGTAGGTGTTGGTGCATTGCTTTTTGTTTTCTTTTTTCTTATATAGCAAGGCAAGCTTGTTATTGCTTCTCTAGTATTTTGGTGCCTGTAAGGACCTTGTTTGGCTTTATGTTTTGCCATTGTTCTGTTTTGGGTTGCCTTTTTGGCTTGTTTGTCTCTGAATTGAGACCTTGCCATTGTTTTGTTTTGGGTTGCCTTCTCGGCTTGTTTGTCTCCAAATTGAGACCTCACTGTAAATTCTTCACTCTTCTATTCTACTTAACCAGTTAACCGAAAAAAAAAAAAAAAAAAAAAACATACCATCTGTAGAAGAAAACAGATGGTAGAGTAGTACATAAAAATCTGCATACTACCATCCCACCAAACTGACCCTCCTACACACACAGCACACAATCCAGTAACCATGCACAATTTTCAGAGCATTATCCCACCAAAATGACCCACCGATACACCCATATCCCACACTCTTCATCCAGGACCCATGCACCCGGTACCAATGGCAACCGATTAAACTAACAAAAACATTATAGCCAATACAACCCAATCCAACTACCATGAAGCAATCAGCATACCGTCAGTAGACCCTGATCCACACACAAACCACAAGAACACAGGTGGCAGCGTATTACATAATCTGCATACTACCATCCCACCAAACTGACCCTCTTACACACACAGCACACAATCCAGTAACCATGCACAATTTTCAGAGCATTATCCCACCACAATGACCCACCTATACACCCATATCCCACACTCTTCATCCAGCACCCATGCACCCGGTACCAATGGCAACCAATTAAACTAACGAAAACATTATAGCCAATACAACCCAATCCAACTACCATGAAGCAATCAGCATACCGTCAGTAGACCCTGATCCACACACAAACCACAAGAACACAGGTGGCAGCGTATTACATAATCTGCAACCATTGAGAGCACCGCTAGCCATGTCTACCGCTACTGCTTACAGCCACGGGTCAACCTACTCCAACACCATTCAAGGAAAACTCACCAGAGCAACAATCATGCACAAGCCAGAACTCCACAAGCTTAACCAAGCTCCACCAAAGCCATGAATCACTAGTTGCTGTCATCACTCGATTAATGTCCAGGTCATCATCATCATCATTATCTGCCACATCACACAAACTTCACCCAGCAGGTGCCATTGGCAGCCAATTAACCTACCACAAATCTGGACATAACCCCCTTCAGTAATTGAATTAGGGCCAATAACACCTTGCAGCCCCAGCATACCCAAGTCCACTTGCTGCCAAAACCAGGGATTTTATTTGATATATGTATTATGTGTGTGCTGTGTCAACCAAGAAACTGAAAAAAAAAAGAAAAACAAAGAGAGAGTGGGCATCCGATTAGGAGGAGAGTGAATCAGTAGAAGAAGATAGAGAAGAGAGGTAAGAGAGAGAAAAGGGGGGAAGAGAAAAAGAAGGGAAAAATAATATACATATATCTATTTATATGTATATTGTTGCCGAATGAGAGAAGGAAAGTGGGGAATAAAATAATAGAATTGGTGGAGAAAATAGAGTGGTCAGTTAAAGAATGAGAAGATTAGCAGAGAGAGAATAAAAGAAAAAGAAAGAGAGAAAAGAAAGAAATGAGAGAAGATGAGAATGAGTGGGTAAAGAATAAGAAAAGAAAAAGAAAAAGAAAAAGAAATTGTGGGAGTGTGAAGGAAGAGAAGAAGAATATGGGTTTGGTCAGCCAACACATTGAAAGATTAAATGCAAATGAGGCTGCTGACATTGATACCATTGCTGTGCATTTTTATATGCAAAAGCCATATCAGTGATTTGATAGCATTTGGCTATAAAAGAATTCAGACAGAGACACAAGAGGATACATAGAGACACCCAGAGGCATATTGAGAGACAGAGAGAGCTACTGGAATTCTAGTAGCTCCGGCACAAAAATTAGGAGAGAAGCTAAGGAGGGAAGGGAGTAAGCCAAGCCACAGCCTAGCACCTCAAGCCATTCAGCCCACAATTCCACACAACTCCTCACCCAAACAGACCACTTCAAAACACATACCCATCATCCACAGCCCAACCTATACATACACCCAAAACAGCCCACTTCCATAAACTACCCAAAAGCCACTTCTGCCGCAAGCCATACCAACTCACCATTTCAACACAAGCTTCACCATACCTACCAAACACCAACTCACCATGAGCCACAACCCAGCATATCAACTAAACAATCAAGCCACTAGCCACCTAGTGCCGTGAGCTAACGCATGTCATAGCTCACCATCTTCACTTCATCAACCATTGATGCCGAACTCATCAACCACTTCACACTATCAGCATCTTCATCACCACTATCTCCATTGCCCGAGCTACCATTAAGGCACAAAGGCGAGAAGACCCACTTCACCATGGACCGCCATTGAAAGCTCCAGCCAAACCACAAATCATGCACCACTGCCGGGTCGTCTTCCCTGTCAAGCACTGAAGCCTAAGATACAAACCAAATCTCTTCAACCATTGAGAGCACCGCTAGCCATGTCTACCGCTACTGCTTACAACCACGGGTCAACCTACTCCAACACCAATCAAGGAAAACTCACCGGAGCAACAATCATGCACAAGCCGGAACTCCACAAGCTTAACCAAGCTCAACCAAAGCCATGAATCACTAGTTGTTGTCATCACTCGATTAATGTCCAGGTCATCATCATCATCATTATCAGCCACTATTAACCCAAGTCCACTTTTTTTATTTATTTTGAAAGGCGAGTGGTTTAAATTCAAAAAACAAAAGTCAATATACAGATTGACTTGAGGCATACCCCAAGAGGGATGAACAATTGTGGAATCCCCAGATCCACCATATATACAAAAGGCGAAGACCATAACCTATAACCAATAGAGATGAGCCCAACTAGCGTAGTACATACCAATCTGCTAGCTATCATCAGTAGACCCCCATTCCACACACAAACCTTAATAAAACATATTGTAGGGTAGTACATACCAAGAGTACTATCCCACAAAATTGATCCCCCAACACGCACACAGTCCACACTCCTCATCCAGGAACCATACGCAATGTACCACAGACAGCCAATTAATGTAGCAGAAACCTTATAGCCAATACAAACCAAACCAAATGTCATGAGGCAGCAACATACCATCAGTAGAAGAAAACAGACGGTAGAGTAGTACATAACAATCTGCATACTACCATCCCACCAAACTGACCCTCCTACACACACAGCACACAATCCAGAACCATGCACAATTTTCAGAGCATTATCCCACCAAAATGACCCACTGATACACCCACATCCCACTCTTCATCCAGCACCCATGCACCCGGTACCAATGGCAACCAATTAAACTAACAAAAACATTATAGCCAATACAACCCAATCCAACTACCATGAAGCAATCAGCATACCGTCAGTAGACCCCGATCCACACACAAACCACAAGAACACAGGTGGCAGCGTATTACATAATCTGCATAGTACTAACCCACCAAATTGGCCCCCTAAATACACACATCACACAAACTTCACCCAGCAGGTGCCATTGGCAGCCAATTAACCTACCACAAATCTGGACATAACCCCCTTCAGTACTTGAATTAGGGCCAATAACCCCCTGCAGCCCCAGCATACCCAAGTCCACTTGCTGCCAAAACCAGGGATTTTATTTGATATATGTATTATGTGTGTGCTGTGTCAACCAAGAAACTGAAAAAAAAAAGAAAAACAAAGAGAGAGAGTGGGCATCCGATTAGGAGGAGAGTGAATCAGTAGAAGAAGATAGAGAAGAGAGGTAAGAGAGAGAAAAGGGGGGAAGAGAAAAAGAAGGGAAAAATAATATACATATATCTATTTATATGTATATTGCTGCCTAATGAGAAAAGGAAAGTGGGGAATAAAATAATAGAATTGGTGGAGAAAATAGAGAGTGGTCAGTTAAAGAATGAGAAGATTAGCGGAGAGAGAATAAAAGAAAAAGAAAGAAAGAAAAGAAAGAAATGAGAGAAGATGAGAATGAGTGGGTAAAGAATAAGAAAAGAAAAAGAAAAAGAAATTGTGGGAGTGTGAAGGAAGAGAAGAAGAATATGGGTTTGGTCAGCCAACACATTGAAAGATTAAATGCAAATGAGGTTGCTGACATTGATACCATTGCTGTGCATTTTTATATGCAAAAGCCATATCAGTGATTTGATATCATTTGGCTATAAAAGAAAGAATTACCATTGCTATGCATTTTTATATGCAAAAGCCATATCAGTATTTGATAGCATTTGGCTATAAAAGATTTCAGACAGAGACACAAGAGGATACATAGAGACACCCAGAGGCATATTGAGAGACAGAGAGAGCTACTGGAATTCTAGTAGCTCCGGCACAAAAATTAGGAGAGAAGCTAAGGAGGGAAGGGAGTAAGCCATGGCACAGCCCAGCACCTCAAGCCATTCAGCAAACAATTCCACACAACTCCTCACCCAAACGGACCACTTCAAAACACATACCCATCATCCACAGCCCAACCTATACATACACCCAAAACAGCCCAATTCCATAAACTACCCAAAAGCCACTTCTGCCGCATGCCAAACCAACTCACCATTTCAACACAAGCTTCACCATACCGACCAAACACCAACTCACCATGAGCCACAACCCAGCATATCAACTAAACAATCAAGCCACTAACCACCTAGTGCCGTGAGCTAACGCATGTCATAGATCACCATCTTCACTTCATCAACCATTGATGCCGAACTCATCAACCACTTCACACTATCAGCATCTTCATCACCACTATCTCCATTGCCCGAGCTACCATTAAAGCACCAAGGCGAGAAGACCCACTTCACCATGGACCACCATTGAAAGCTCCAGCCAAACCACAAATCATGCACCACTGCCGGGTCGTCTTCCCTGTCAAGCACTGAAGCCGAAGACACATTGAAAGGTTAAATGCAAATGAGGCTGCTGACATTGATACCATTGCTGTGCATTTTTATATGCAAAAGCCATATCAATGATTTGATTTGGCTATAAAAGAAAGAATTACCATTGCTATGCATTTTTATATGCAAAAGCCATATCAGTGATTTCATAGCATTTGGCTATAAAAGAATTCAAACAGAGACACAAGAGGATACATAGAGACACCCAGAGGCATATTGAGAGACAGAGGGAGCTACTGGAATTCTAGTAGCTCCGGCACAAAAATGTATTCAGAAGGAAAGAAGTTAAGGAGGGAAGGGAGTTAGCCATGCCACAGCCTAGCACCTCAAGCCATTCAGCCCACAATTCCACACACAACTCCTCACCCAAACGGACCACTTCAAAACACATACCCATCATCCACAGCCCAACAATACATAGACCCAAAACAGCCCACTACCATAAACTACCCAAAAGCCACTTCTGCTGCAAGCCATACCAACTCACCATTTCAACACAAGCTTCACCATACATACCAAACACCAACTCACCATCAGCCACAACCCAGCATATCAACTAAACAATCAAGCCACTTGCCACCTACTGCCGTGAGCTAACGCATGTCATAGGTCACCATCTTCACTTCATCAACCATTGATGCCGAGCTCATCAACCACTTCACACTATCAGCATCTTCATCACTGCTATCTCCAATGCCCGAGCTCCTGCTTACAACACATGGCTCAACCTACTCCAGCACCATTCAAGGAAAACTCACCAGAGCAACAATCACGCACAAGCCGGAACTCCACAAGCTTAACCAAGCTCCACCAAAGCCATGAATCACTAGTTGCTGTCATCACTCCATTGAGATAATGCTCCACCATTAATGTCCAGGTCGTCATCATCATCATTATCTGCTACTATCAACCCAAGTCTACTTGCTGCCAAAACCAGGGATTTTATTTGATATATGTATTTTGTGTGTGCTCTGTCAACGAAGAAAGTGAAAGAAAAAGAAAAAGAAAGAGAGAGTGGGCATCCGATTAGGAGGAGAGACAGAGACACATTGCTGTGCATTTTTATATGCAAAAGCCATATCAGTGATTTGATAGCATTTGGCTATAAAAGAATTCAGACAGAGACACAAGAGGATACATAGAGACATCCAAAGGCATATTGAGAGACAGAGGGAGCTACTGGAATTCCAGTAGATCCAGCACAAAAATGTATTCAGAAGGAGAGAAGCTAAGGAGGGAAGGGAGTTAGCCATGCCACAGCCTAGCACCTCAAGCCATTCAGCCCACAATTCCACACACAACTCCTCACCCAAACGGACCACTTCAAAACACATACCCATCATCCACAGCCCAACCTATACATACACCCAAAACAGCCCACTACCATAAACTACCCAAAAGCCACTTCTGCCACAAGCCATACCAACTCACCATTTCAACACAAGCTTCACCATCACTGTTGATAAAAAGTATTTATACATACCTAATATGAATGTTGAATACAATTATGATGGGCACACCAATAAATATATATATATATATATGCAAAAAGATTCTCAGGTCAAAAAAATGGCGGAATAACACAACTCAAGTAAAACGTGCAAGGAAAACTATGATTCAGGTATTCTCACTCGCAAAGCGAAAGAAGGCTTTAAGGCAACTCACATAACTCAAACCATGGTTGCTCAGTAACAGTAGCATATCGAGTTTCCAACTCATTGTTTGAAAAAGCAAAGGTCTTAAACCTTCAAAAATGTCCAAGAATATGCTGCATGTGCATAAAGGATACGCACCTCCCAACTGAGAACACTGGAAAGAGACTCGACATCAACCCGCAAATTGACTTCGTAAACTGCTTCTGTCCTCTGGAAATGAAGAAACCAAAGTTTTAAACTCTGCAGTGATTTCAACCTAAATTGTTAGTTATCATATTCCAGAATGGACTAGAATTCAATAGTTCCCAACAACTAAACTGACATAACTCTGACCTCAATGTCTCCAGAAACGACCATGCTTCTTCTGCCCTTGCATTTGCCTACATCATAGACCATGTTAGAATGTCAGCTCAACAATATTAGCATAGCACCTGCAAGCATAGTTAGGGCCACATAGAACACCTTCACTACCCTCATCTAACAAATCACAATGATTCATTCATGTGAGACTTGCCTCTGCAGGTATTTAAGTACTCAAAACATGCTGGGACCCTCCATAAATAAATGGAGGACATCAATTTACCTTCCTAAATGAAGAAACCAAAGCTTTAAACTTTTCAACCTTAATTGTTAGCTATTATATTCCAGAATGGACTGGAATACAATAGTTCCCAACAACTAATCTGACATAACTCTGACCTCAATGTCTCCAGAAACGACCATGCTTCTTCTGCCCTTGCATTTGCCTGCATCATAGTCAAGTTAGAATGTCAGCTCAACAATATTAGCATAACACCTGCAAGCGTAGAACACCTCCTCCAACCTCATCTAACAAATCACAATGATTCATTCATGTGAGACTTGCCTATGTAGGTATTTAAGTACTCAAAACATGTTGGGACCCTCCATAAATAAATGGAGGACATCAATTTACCTTCCTAAATGAGAGGAGACAAATGCCAATGTAAATCATCATATATTACTAGAATTCCTTTTCATTCTCTTCTAATTTTTCAGCAACATTTGACTCATAAATTGGACAAGATGTACACATACATTGTAAAACGTAGCAATCACAAAGGTCTCCAAATTAATGAAAGGAAGTATTAATTGAAATTCTAACATTAAAAACTATAAATTTCATGAAAAATGAATTAAACATCTTCAAATGAAGTATTATACGAACCAAATTTGAAGAGTTGGTTAGTGGGAAAGCTTGATCGAGAAGTTGGAGAACTGGCAAAGATTGAAGAGTGGGCTTCAAGGGCTTGGAAGATTTCTGCAGGGGTTTTGGTTTCTCCACTACTGAACACTGCTGCTTTTCAGGTTGCCTTTTCATGCTGAGGCGATTAAGGGTTTTTGCAAGGGAAACGAACATGGGAAAGAAGCAGAATTGTGTTTGGATGTGTGGTCCTTTAAAATTCTGGAGCTCGGGAATTCTTAAGGAAAAGAAGGAGAAGAGAGTAATGGTTTTTGCCCTTCTGCTCCATTTGTGGTGTTACGCTCTGTTCGAAGCCATTGGAAATGCTTGTGGGGGTTTCAAGAAAGTGGAAGCAGATGAGAGTAAAGATGCCAGCAAAGTTATTATCTCGGTTAAAGAGGGTGGTGTCGTTCCAATATCGATACTAGCAAATGACGAAAGGCTTTGCTACAGGGTTTACTTAGCAGAGGAAAAGCTTCCTGAGCTTGTTCACCCGTCGGCCAGTCTTAACGGCAAGGACGAGAACAATCTCGTAAAGGACTCATAGTTCAGGGTTTGTTATGAATGACAGGCTAGGATCACTCCAGTTTGGCCCTAATCAAGAGAAGCATGGGATGCCTGATTACGGTGAACATGGAAATAATTCTTTTCTTCACTCCTCTGACTCACAATTGAAGGGAATAAGTTCTTATGCCCTTTTCAAAGGGGAGAATCGCAGGAACCAGTCCACAGTACTTCATCTGGAGGAAAAAGGTGGCTAGAGAAAGGGAAACAAAAGTTTTCAAGGGCTCAGAAACATAAATGGATTGCCAAGGAACAGACTCAATCTAATTTCCAGGTTCGTGCATCGAAGTCTAATTCTAAAAATTCTTCTTCTACTCCTGTGATTCTGGGTATCAGTGAAAAAATGGGTTCCTTTGATAAGTTAGGAACTGGGTGTATGATTGGAAATTTGATTCAGTGAAATATGGATAGGGAGGAGGGATCTGTTGAAATTCAGAATTGGGATGGTGTTGCCAATGCCTGTGATTCTGATAGGAGAGGGATTGAGACGGTGTGACCTTCAAAGGAAACTGAGAAAGTGAAGTTGTGTAGTGTAACAGAGGAGGAAGAAGGCTCTGATGGGGGGTTGATAATTCTTGAGTATAACAATCATAGCCAGTTGAGAGTTCTTTCAAGTGGCAAGGAGGATGAAAGTATTTTATTATGTGTGGACTGTGGGGTGTGGGATCCAAATGCTTCTTGGGAAGAGTTCAGCAGAGGCCTTATGAGCAGACCTAAGATTTCATTGTGACCGAAGTAGAAACTAGGGCTGCAACTCGGGCAGGTTGGAGGTACAACTCGAACTCAATCTGAGATGTGGAATGTTCAACCCTAACCAAACCCAACCCGAGCCCAACTCATCCTTTAGTTTTTAAACTCGGATTTGCAACTTGGGCTGAGATTTCGGGTTAGAAATTCAGGTTAATTCAGGTTGCCCATATGACTAATCGCCACAAAAAATTTAATGAGATATTGAGTTAGTTTCATATTAGATTACTCCTAAATGTAAAAAAAATTAAAACCTTAATGCAACTTTCTAAAAAATTTCAAACAAATTCTTAGAAAATTAATCCTCAAAAAGTGTTAACATACAAAAAAAATAAGATTTAGACAAAGGGAGTCAAAAAGAAAAAGATTATCATAATTTGAATATTATATATAATATATTAAAAATAAAAATAATATAAAAAATAAAATTAGAATTCGGGTTCGGGTTGCTGATACCTCAACCCAAGCCCAAACCTAATTAAGTTCAGGTTGAGATTTTTCAACTCAAGCCCAACCCTAAATTATAAAATGGTTGTCGAAGCCCGTGCAAAATTGGGCTGGGCTCGGGTTAGGTTTGGGTTGACTAACCCAAGGTGCACCTGTAGTAGAAATAGGGCAGGAATTATGGGATCTGAATCTATGGATGGAAGAATTAATAAGGATAGTGGCTACAGCCATAGTTGTCAAAGGCGTGTCTCAGGCTCAAGGCTCAGTAGTTGCGCCTAGACCAAGGCCAAGCCAGGCCCTTTCAATCTGGCGCGCGCCTTTGCATCTGAGGCATTGAAGGCGCGCATCTTTGGATCTAAGGCCCCAAGCGCAAGTCAGACCTCAGGCGCCTAACAAAAAGTATTTAAATTTTTTTTTCCCTACTTGTTAGCATGTGATGTATTTTTGTGTTACAGTGGACTCTAACCATATAATACAATCCCTAATAATAAAAGAAATAAAAAGGCTCAATCGATAGATTCAATACAATAAGTCGATTTAAGGCTTTCTAGAAGTTACACAGTGAGACAAGTTCTCCTGCAACTTCTCTCTTTTGTGTTTCTTGTTTTTCATCCTTATTGCTCTGTTTTTTTATTCTCTATTCGTTTTTTTTTTCTTTTTATGGTCTTTTGGTTCTTTTTTCTCTCTTTTTTTTTCTTTTAACTTTTTTAAATTTTTATGAACTCTTAATTTGTTTATGTTTTGTAGTTTATTTCTCTATTACGTATAACAGTTGCTAAAGCATATTATCACAAAAAAACACTGAAAATCCTAAAATTGGAAAATTATACATTCTTATTTTGTGGTTTGATGTTCTCATGCTTTTGGCTAAATAGTAGTTTGAGACTGTTGAACAACCGTTGCTATTAGCTTTGTATTATTGGTTACAAATTTTATTTTATTTTCAACTTGCGCCTCACTTCAGTCAGGCCCGCGCCTCAGGCTCTACGAGGCCTTAACACCTTTTTGCGCCTTGAACTTTTAACAACTATGGCTACAGTAGAATTAAAATTGGGAGGGTGGGGGACTTACAGGTCTGCGACATTACGCAGGTGACAACAGTTGATTTTGCAAGTAATCCATTGTATCTTCCAACACCAGTGTGGGAAAGCAACGGGGTGGCTATTGATACTCCTTTGGCAGTAGTTCCAAGGGGTAAAGATGGTTTATGGAAGGTGTGGGAATGGCGGGGAAGCTGTTGGGCATTAACGATGTGAGGGGAGATGGGGAAGCAAGATATGGAAAATGAATGGTAGTTGGAAAAACAAAAAAAAGAGTCCTTCGTGGAAGGGAGTGAGGGAACTCAAGAATCTTATTTCTTATGTCAATTATGAAAGGAGGTGCGGAGAAGGAAAGGGGAGAAGTACAGGAGGGAGGACGGGTTGGGGAAGGAAATGGTATGCCTATGAAGCTAAATATAATGACATGGAATGTTCAGGGATTCAATAACCCAAATAAAAGAAATGTGGTGAAGGCAACAATTCGCAAGTGGGAGGCATATGTGGTTTGCTTCCAAGAAACCAAACTGGCAATCTCGACAGATAGGGTGATGAGGAGCCTTTGGGGAGGTAGGTTTGTAGAGTGGGAGGCTCTAGAGGTGGTGGGAACCTCGGGGGGTATTATTGTTCTTTGGGATAAGTCCAGCTATGATGAAGTTCTCAAATTTTATTGAGGCTTATCACCTTATTGATCTTCCGATGGAGGATGCTCGCTTTACTTGATCCAGTGGTCGCGAGTCCCCTACTTTATTAATTTCTGGGGAGATAGAGGAGAAGTTCCCGGACGTGACTCAAGTGGCTTTGGCTAGACCAACTTCGAATCATATTCCTATTCTTTTGGATTGTGGTGGTTGGAGGAGGAGGGCCCCATTTCGGTTTGAAAATATGTGGCTAAGAGTAGAAGATTTCAAAGAAAGGGTTAGGAATTGGTGGTCTAAATATGAGGTTCGGGGAAGTCCGAGCCTTCAGTTGACAACCAAGCTTAGGTTGTTGAAGGGTGATATTAAGAAGTAGAACAAGGAAGTTTTCAGTAACTTGGAATGGCGTAAGAGCTTAATTCTTTATGAAATTATAGAGTTGGGTCAGAAGGAAGGAGAAGGGGGTCTTAGTGATATGGAGGTGAATAGGAAGGGGGAATGCAAGACGGAATTTGAGGAAATTGCAGTAGAAGGGATCTCGTGGAGACAAAAGTCCAGTGAGCTTTGGTTAAAAGAAGGGGATCAGAACACAAAGTATTTTCATCGCTTAGCAAACGCCCACAGAGGGGCCAACCACATTGGCAGGATTAGCATTGATGGGAGTTTGTTGACCAGATAGGAGGATACATAGAAAGGCCTTGCTTCTTACTACCGACAGTTGTATACGCAACGGAGACAGCTAGTTGAAGACCTCTCCTGGATGGTTTAGAGTTTGATGGCATTTCTGAGGAGGATAGGGGATGGTTGGAGAGACCATTTGGGGAGGATGAGGTGGTTGAGGAGTTGTGAAGGGGATAAAGCTCCAGGTCCGGATGGTTTCACGATGACTTTCTTTCAACATAATTGGGAAGGTGCTTAAGATAGAGGTGATGGTAGCTCTTAGTATTTTTCATTCAGATGGACACTTTGAGAAGAGCCTTAATGCAACTTTTATTGCCCTTATTCCCAAAAAGGGTGGTGCTATTAAGGCTAGGGACTTTAGACCGATCAGCATGATGGGTATTATTTATAAGTTGTTTGCGAAAGTTCTAGCTATTCGATTGAGAAGCGTCACTGATGCGGTGATTTCAGAGTCTCAAAATGCTTTTTTTTTTTTTGGGGGGGGGGGGGGGGGGGGGGGTCAAATTCTTGATTAAATGTTGGTGGCCAGTGAATGTGTGGAAGCTAGGATTAGAAGTGGGACACCAGTAATTGTGTGCAAACTAGATTTTGAGAAGGCATATGATCATGTGAGCTGGGATTTCTTGATGTATTTGTTGGAAACAATGTTGTTAAAGGTGCACCTAGGCTCTAGGTGCAATCCTTGCGCCTGTTGTCAACCCAGGCTCAGCGATGTTCACTAGACGCACGCTTGGGCTGCGCCTTGTACAAGTAAGTTTTTTCTTTTTCCTATTTCAGAAACAAGACTTTTGTCTTCTTTTCAAAAGAAAAGAAGAGAGAAGCCCATTACGATCGCAAGACATGAACAACGACAAAACTCCATGTCACGATGCCGACAACCTTCATAGTAGAGAGTTGCAAAGACGATCACATACACATGCTCTTCTTCTTCCTCTCTCTTCGTCTACTTCCTCTCTCTCTTTCTTTTTTTTCTTTCTCTGAATGCTATCTTGTAGTACTAAATTATTTTCTACTATTACTTCTTTTTTTGCTCTCTCTCTCTAGTTGTATTCTTCTCTTTCTCTTTTTTTGTTTTTCATCTCCTTTGGATCTTGTCCTAAATTATTTCCTGCTATTTTCTTTATAAAAAAACTATATTTTTTTTTAAACTCCTTTTCTTTTTCTCTTTTTTTGTTCTCTCTCTCTCTCGTCCTTCTAATTCCTGTTGTTTTTTTGCATTGTTTCATTTTATAGTTAAAGATTGATGGATTTATTTTTTCATAATTCATAGGAATTTTTAAAAATATTGATTTTGAGATATGAATTCTTTTATAGTAATTTAACTTTTCAATTGTGCGCCTTACTCCGTTTAGACTCGCACCTCGCCTTGCGGAGACTCGTGCCTCGCCTTGCGCCTAGGCTCCGAAGGACCTTTAGCGCCTAGAGCCTTTGATAACACTGGTTGGAAAGGATGGGATTTGGGCATAGATGGAGGAGTTGGATATGCTTTTGTATTTCAACGGTGCGGTTCTCGGTTTTGGTGAATGACACCCCGTTGGATTTTTTGCTAGCTCTTGAGGTCTTAGACAGGGCGATCCACTCACTCCCTTTCTTTTCATCATTGTTATAGAGACTTTCAGCAAGCTGATGAGGAGGGTAGAAAGGTTGGGCTTCATTAGAGGTTTTTCGGTGGGTAGGGATCCTAACCAGTTGGTTATTTCTCACTCTTTGCAGATGTTACTATAGTTTTTTTGTGATGCGAGAGAGGATCAGCTGAGATTCTTGAGATATGTCTTGGCTTGCTTGCAGGCAGTTTCGGGATTAAAAATCGACATTGGGAAGAGCGAATTGGTTCCAGTTGGGGTTGTTGAGGAGATTCAGGATTTTGCTGATATTTTAGGGTGTGGGGATGGCTCTTTCCCGATTTCTTACTTGGGAATGCCCTTAGGGACTGTGACGAGAAGAACTTCCATTTGGGATCCTATCGTTGAGCGCTTTGAGAGGAGAATTGCTAGGTGGAGGAAGCAATATCTTTGGAAAGGGGGATGCGTAACCCTAATGAAAAGTACTCTCTCGAATCATCCAACATATTTCATATCTGTTTTTTGACATCGGTTGTTCAGATACTTGAGCAAATTTAGAGTAAGTTCTTGTGGGGAGGTATGGAAGATGAGTTCAAATACTATTTGGTGGATTAGGATAGGGTGTGTAACCCAACTCAAAAGGGGGTGTTGGGGATTAGGAGGCTGGATTTGTTTAATAAGGTGTTGTAGGTTAAATGGTTATGGCAGTTTGGGAGAGGTGTCCAGATTATGGAGGAGGGTTGTTGTCAGAGTGGGGAGGGTGTTGGTTGGTTTGTCTAGGGAGATGAAAGGGGTGGGTATTTCGAAGCTTATACAGAAGGGTTGGGATGAGTTTTCTAAACATATTCGTTTCAGGGTTAGGAGTGGTAGACAAGTTAGACTGTTGGAGGATCTTTGGTGTGGGGACATTGTTATAGCTCACAGATTTCCTCGTCTTTACGGGATCGCTACGGATAGGCATGCCTTGGTTGCTGACTGTTATCAGCTTGATAGTGGAAGGATGATTTGGGATGTACGTTTCTAGAGAGAGTTCCATGATTGGGAGCTAGCGAAGGTTGTATAGTTCTTAGCATTGCTATATGGCCAAGTGGTGGAGGGTGAGGGGATGGTTGAGATGGTTTGGGTGGGTTCACCCAATGGAGTGTTCACGATTCGATCCTTCTACAGATATTCCCATACATCCAAAAAATCCTCTCTAGTCCCATATCCTTCAAGCTTGTTTTAGGGTTAGATTAGAAGAAGAAAAAGAAGGAGAAGAGAAGAAAAGAAGAGGGAGGAGAGAATTATAAGAGAAAAGAGGTGTGTAGTCAAAACACCACACCCCTCAAACTTATATAATAAGATGAGCAAAAGTACAATAATACTCTTACTATTAAACTAATAACATCTAACACGCTCATTTCTCTTCCACCCATAAATTTTTAAGTGGCATCCTTCTCAACAGTAGCTTTATTTTAAAAGGCTTAAATTAGGAGCAAACAAAATCAAGAAATTCGACTAATAAATTAGATTCATGTAAACCCTAATCCAGCAGGATCTCCCCCTATATTAAGTTCGACAATCACTTACCCAAAAAAAAAGTTCCACAATCACTTACCAAAAAAAAAAAGTTCCACAATGGATTCAACTCAAGCTTAAGACACAGTTAAAGATACAACATAATAAGATCCATGTAGTTATAATCCACAAGGTCCATAGAGATTATTTCCTAGTTCCCTTATAAAGTTGGTTAGCTAAACATAATTATATGAACTATTCAACTACGCATCTGCAAATAGTAAGCAAACACACAAATCGAGAAGAAAATTTACCTCTCGTGCTCTTTGGAACGCTGGATGGACTCTATAGCACTATCAAGCCCTTGATAAGAGGAGAGTATAAGACTAATATCAACTAGCATATGCCGGAAAACATCTGTAGCAAATCAAACAGTTGATTAAACCTAACATCTAACATAAGCCTAAGCAGTAAATTCAACATACATGATCATCAAGAACACAAGAAGAGTGCCTTGTATAAACATAGTCTAATAATAACAGGATTCTTACATTCAAGAAACAAGATAAAATCCTACAGTGTTGTATCATATTCTTTAAGCTTCCACAACAAATATACATGTAGGTCAAATATATGCAATTTAGCCCCAAAGTAATTGGCAAGTGCCTTCCCAACATCTCCTTATATATCTCAGACCCTGAAAAAAGTTCAGAAACTAAAATTAGACTCTGGAAACTCTGCAATCATCCATTTCCTGCAGTGCAAAAAATATAATCTCCAAAATAAATATTACTTGTTAAGAAAATCACGCGAACCAATTGAGTTAGATTAAATATATGACATGAGATGAAAGAATTGGAGTGGTTACAGTATCAACTTGAGGACTCCATAATGTTATACGAACACCAAGCATGGAAAGCACTGAACTGATCGAAGAATTTGACAAGACTTAACTGAGTTGGATTGACCAGCCCTGCTTTGAACCAAAAAGAAAAAAGAAATGATAATATCCATAAGAAAAAAAAAATGAACAAATAATAATAGCATCACATGAGGGAATTAATTCTAACAACTACACAACATTAACGACATGCTAAAACTAAAGAGAAAAACAAGGGTTAGTCTAGGTGTATCTATGTGGTGTGTTGAGAAACAGAAGAGATGGAAGAGTTAATAAATGGACCAGCACAAAGTTCACTTAATGAAGCATTAAAAACTTTTATACATATTTTGCATTGACTCAATTATGAAAGGATGTTGATGTAACCATCCCTTAGGTTCTTTAAAATCAGGAACAAACCCTGCCTAGAAGGAAAACTTATGTTGGTGACTCATTTGTGCATTGCACTCCACTTGTAATTGACCCCTCTAAAAAGTTGAGTGGTAGGAGTTGGAGGGTTCTAAGGAGAAGGGACAACAAGTTCTGGAGCGAGCAAAATATGGGAGTTTTCTTTTATTTTGGGGGCAAGAGGGTGATTAGTACTTAGTAGGAAGAAAAAAACAAAAACTTAATTCCAACAGCTCTATTTATTGAAGAGCTAGTAAGAATTTGACAACAGTCCAGTTATTTGACTCTTTTGAAATCAAGTCAAGAGTTAGATAGATGCCAAGTGATGTCTTCTTTTCCGTGTTTAACTTTATTCCCTAGATATATCAACTTTTGTTAAAAAGATTATGGCAATATCTGAATTATCAAAATTTCCATATTCTTTTAATTTTAAGATCTTTGCCATCACCAGTGCAATTGAAATGAACTCCTCAATATTTTTAAGGGCTTCTGCTAATGTGCCACACGACATAATCATAACAGCATAACATCATGGATCTATGATGCAAGTTTCTCAACAATAGAGATCTAGTTTTGAAATTTTGAGAGATTTTATTTCAAGTAAGAACTCTGATGGATCTTTAGAATCTCAAGATATGGTATTAGGGACCAAGTCAAAATACACATAACATTACTACACTAAACCAAGAAAAGAAGTGAAAAATATTAATATGTGATGGCCAAAATATTGCAAAACTCGCTAATTTTGTAATCTATGAAGCATATCCATAATTAAGGGAAAGATTGAAGGACATAGCCTAGAAGGAGAGAAGTTCTACTGGGCTGTGTTCTAGCCATTGACTAATGATCAAGTTAAAGACAAGCCAGCTATGTTTGCTACTACATCATTTAGGATGTCAATAAACAACGTTTTTTTTTATCCAAAAGGTCCAAAAGAGAGAAAAAAGAAAGAATGAGACATACATAAAAAATTAAATTAAACAAAATAAGATGTATAAGTAGCAATCAAGTTAAAAAAGAAAAAAGTGGTGATATGCAATGAAGATCAATGGATGTACTAGAGACATGGTTCAAACTAAAAGTGACATAAAGACGAGAGAAAAGCCAAAAGGAAAATGCATTCACGATATGAAACCATTTTATAAAACAAAATTCATATAATAAAAAGACTTGGAGCTTTGTTAAGTTGCACTGAACTGTGATTGAGCGAAGGTTATTCTAACAAATCTCACATAAAGATTTATGTTATTATTCTAATACTTTACCCTAATTTGCAACTTACAAGGTTTGGTTGGAATCAAATAAATTGAAAATCTGATAAGAAGATGTATCATTAGAATGATTTTGAACTTCAAAGCAAACTTTTTAATAGCAAGAATCTGGTGACAATAAACAAAGCCAACTTGTCATATAAATTTGCTATACTTAACTAGACACTCAACCAGGCCCTTAAGGCTAAAGTGATAAAATTCTGAGTTTCTGGACCTTTTGAAAGAACATACTGAGAGTCACGGCTCGCAAGAACTTTGTATGAGCATGAGGAAGGCGGCCATGAAGTATGGTTCGCATTTGGTGTGGGAAATTTGGAAGGATGTATAAACTTTGGAACTAATGGAGGCATTGTTTCGGACTAGCTAGAAATATAATGCAGAAGGTAATGATAAAAATATTGTTTAGACTCATAACTAGGCAAAGATAAAAAAGACAAAAAACAAAAATAAATAATGTAGAATGTTATAACCAATAGAAATATTGCTCAACTTAATTACCAAAACATAAAGGCAAGAAAGAAATATCGTTTGACTGCATCACCAGGCCAAAAAAAAGGCTTTCTAGAGATCACTAAACTCCTTCAAAAATTCACTTTAACTTGTAACATATTTTACCCAGAAGGTTATATATTACTTTCATATCTTATAATTTCTGACATTTCACAAAGAAAATCCGAGTTACAGACCTCAAATTTTAAAATTGTTATGCAAACTACCATTTTTGCAGTTAGAAAATAATCATGCGAGGCCAAAAAAGAAGCTAAGGTGGGCATACTAATTCACATAAAGTTAGAAATATATGACTAAACCTACTAAAAAGCGCTAGATACCATAACAATTTAAGGCAATGACAGAGTACAAATGCAACAACCAAAGTCAAGTGAATAAGTCAAATGCCAAACGGATATCCTGTATGTTTGCATGTTATATATCAAACAAAATCAGCTGGCACATTTTTATTCAATATACATGTATGTGGGGTTGTGGCCAAGATAGAGAATGCTTGAGATTGATGTTATCTATCTAAAATAGCCAAAGAATGCATACTCGTGCTTAAGTAAACTATAAGAAGATGGGAACAAGATAGATATGCAAACCTTTTGAGAAGTAGTTTGAAACCAACGAAAACAATTCAGCGGCACCTTCCTCCTCAATTCATCATCATATGCTTTTCCATTAAAAGAATAAAGTAGAACCTAGAAAAAGGTAACCTAGCTTACAGTGATACATGACAAACCAGATAATACAAAGAAATGTATTTTAAAAAGGATAAAAATGAAAGTAAAAAAGCTTAGCTCATATGCGTTTTGAAGCTTCTTAAAAGCTTCAACAGCCTTTTCATTACCCATATTTTCTTGGGATTGACCAGCATTGCCTGATAACCAAACCAAAAAGCTCTTTACCACTTCTTTTCTTTTCAATATAATATAGAGTTACACCAAGAAATGCCACATATCCGAAAGAAAGTAATCCATTGGTAAGCTACAAGAAACACCACTAAATTTCATAAAAGAATAATCTACAATCACCCCTATAAAGCACACCATAATCTGTGGGACTAGCATAAAGAAAAACAGTATGCTGCAAATATGATTCACAATGATACTTTTTGGCAAAAAATAAATAATTAAATAACTATGAGTCACCAACCTTTTTCCTATATTCACACTTGAGTACAGAAACATCTACATTATAATATTGGAATAAACCCAATGCTGAATAGTGATATGGAGGGTTTAACAAGCGAACAACTTCATCTTCATCTTCAGATGTTATTTCATAATCAATCCCACTAGTTGAAGGCACTCCTGAGCTACGATCAGCTAACCAGACCTCATTTCAAAGGCTTAAGCTGGTTCACCATAGAAAAAGACGGGCAACCTTACACACCAACTGTATCAAGGGGGATATCGTTGGGCCTTCTATGCTCGTTTACATTATTTTTCAAGAAGAATATTAGATGAATAGTGCAAGACATTCATGGCTCAATGTGAATGCCACCCTGCATTCCAAAGAACTCCAATCTCAGTGCAGTTGGAAGAAAAATTAACATAGAGACAAAGAGAGATAATACTTCCCACATTAAAAGAAAGGTCAAGAAGATCACCTCCAAAGAAGATGATACATGCCCGTTGTCCAAAAGCTTCCATAAAACCACTAGAATACAATTCCAGAAATCGCAATCAAAAAAATTGAAATGGCGAAGCAAACAAAAAGTCCCATCAAAGTAGCTATGACCTAAATAATTATATCTATTCAAGAAGACAAGAAACATAGAAGTCAATTACTCAAGTACAAAAATTATTTCTAAAAGAACTATTAACAAGAAGAATACAAGAAATGCTACTGCTTCATTCATCAGGCCAATGCCAGTTGGTATAACTTCTCCTCCTTGAGCCCATAGTGGGTATTGTTAGGGTATGCAAGTATCAGTATTTACCTAACCAAAAAAAATGCTACTAGCCTAAGATGGCAGCACGCAGAAACTGATTGGATACATTAGATTCAACAAAAAATTTGAAAGAAATTCATAATCCAAAATGGGTCCAATAAAGAAGCTGGAAGAAACCACCAGAACAAGTGAGATGATATCAGTTGTAAAAATCATTAGTCCTATTTTATGTGATGAGCACATTCACAATTAACCAGAACTAAGAAACCATGCACTTGAACATGAGTAGTTTAATTTTCACGGAGAAAGGGTATCCACATATTATATAAACAGAACCAAAATAAAGGTATGACTGGTTTAAAAAATAAATAGTTAAATAGTGAAGTAAATGATTATATGAACTGCGGAGAAAATAGTTAAGTAAATAATGGTATGACCGAACCCAATTGAAATATGGGCTGCCTACGTATCCTAGCCATGAGTAGCATGGTGGGAATCAGGTCGAACGTAGTTCGTCCAAGGGCCAAATACGAGAATATGGGTTGTTCATGGATGACTTTGAAGGAAACTATGAGTGATTTGAAAAGAGCTATTTGAAAGAACAAGAGCTTTTAAAAGCAATTTGAGAAGAGTCTTGCCAAAGATGTTTTGAAAATTGTAAATGATTCTTGAAAAACTGGACTGAAAATTGGAGAGGAATTTTTGAAAAGATATTTTGCAAGGAATTGCCTAAGAGTTTTTAAACATTTGTTTTTAGTTCTTAAAAATTTACTTCGAAAAAGATGTTTTTATTTGAAAAAGGATATCCTTGAAAAAGGTGGTCAATTAAAGAGTAGCATTCATTCAACTATGTTCAAGACTGACATTTGATTGATTGTCTATATTCTCAAGCACCTATGAACCTTATTTTAAAAAACATTTGAGAAATATTTTTTGTCGACATGTATTGTTCTTTCGGTATCAAACCACATGTTGAGTTTTCTTGGTTAACAAATCATCATCGATCAAAGAGGACTTTACTTGGGGTTGTAATGGGGCCTTGGGTAAAGTGGTTTGAGAAAGAAAGGTTATATTAGGCTCGAAATATGACACATAATCGGGTGATGAACTAAGGATCACTCAAAAACTGTCGAGTTTGGGGCATGCCGAAAAATGTTGCTCGTCTTGTGAGACTTTAATATGCGAGAGCTTTCAATCCTAAATGATATTCGCCAATCGAAGAGGTCTTTGATTTGGACCGTAATGTGGGCTAGGTGTAGGGTAATCAAGGAAAGGATATTAAGGCTCAAAGATATTACTTTAATGCGGGGTTCATAAACCGTGATCACTATAAAAGGAAAACTGCCCCAGTGCTTGGGGCAAGTTTTCTATGTTAGTCTAGAAAAAAGTTTTTTTAACTATGCAATCCTCCTTAATCGGAGAGGACTTTACATGGGTTGTAATGTGGTCTATGGGCTTATAGGGGATGAAGAAAAAGGTATGAAAGGCTCAAAATTAATGTGAAATGGGGTAAAAGACCAAGGATCATCTTCAATCTTCTTATACTTTGGTAACATGCAGCCAGGGCATCAATTGAATTTGAAGTCTATGTTGATTTGTTCTTCGAGAACCTTTACTTTACATTACTTTTATGATGCCCAGTGAGAATCGAACCCAAGACGTCCGGGTTTACGGCTCGCCCCGGTAGATTCTTTAATCACTAGGTCATTTTTTTTTTTTCTTTCGTTGATTAAAGAATCAAACTCAAGACGTCCGGGTTTACGGCTCGCCCCGGTAGATTCTTTAATCACTAGGTCATCTTTTTTTTTTTTTTCCTTTCGTTGATTAAAGAATCGAACTCAAGACGTCCGGGTTTACGGCTCGCCCCGGTAGATTCTTTAATCACTAGGCCTTCTTTGCTTTCGGCCTTCTTGCAATTTGTCTTCTTCTTCAATCCAAAGCTGCCCCAGCTTGAGTTACAAATGAATAATGAACTTGAAATGATCCTTGGTAGGTTTAGAAGAAGAAATGTAACCAGGCTCTAAGGGTTCATCAATGGGAATAATAGTGTATGATGAATAATAGAAATGATGGCCGCTCTTCATTTTAATTTGGATTGCATAGTCATCAAAACTTTTACTAGTCTAATGTAATGTCTCAATAAGATCTGCCCCAGTGTGGGGTGTGATCAACAGTGGGTATAATGAAAGGAACATTCATGATGGCACTAGGGGTTAACAATGGATATATATCACTATAGGATAGTAGAAATGAGAGCCTCTTGTCCTTTTAGCTATAATTACTTAGGTATTAAAGCACTTGCCTAATGTCATCTCACTGTCTTCGTCATCGTGATCCCTAGCTTGGGTTAATGAAAGGAATAAAACCGGCTCAAAAGGGTTATCAATGGTAATATTTGTATTAACTTGAGATAGAGAAAATGATGGCCTCTCATCCCTTCATTTTTGACTTGTTAATCTAAAAAACTCATATGACATAGAGATATCTACCGGATGAATTGAACATGTACTTTAAAAAATTTCACCTATGATGATCGAGCTCAAGTGATAAAATAGGTTGTGTAGTTTTACCTACACTCAGTCCATATAGTGCTTGAGTAGTAAACAATGCAATTCACTTGTTAATTTGAACACTTAGGAATGAAACGATACCCATAAATTTGCACCTACAATATAACAAGATGGCGATATCTTGAATTTTGAATTTTGGAAAAAGGGCTTTTGAGAAAATGTATTTTGGATGAGGCATAGTGATATTTAAGAAGGTGAGTTAAGACACAAGGGATGGTTTTTTTATAAAAAGTTTATTTTGACTTTAAAAAATGTGATTTTTATAAAAATTAATGAAAGTGGCATTTTTTAGAAATTTTGAAGAGATGGATTTTAGAAAGTCATGGAAAATGAGTTTAAAATGGCGATTCCAATGAAAATCATGAAGAAAGAGTTTAGAATGGTGAATTTTGAGTTTGAGATGATTATTTTTTTTTGTGAAAAATCAAAGATCAAGATTGGAAAACCATGAAAATGGTTATTTTGAACGCCTAAAAGGGTTTGGGAACTTGCCCCAAGTTGGGGGTTGAGCTGACTTGGGTTATTATTCTATCTTTCTAATGCTTGGAGAGGTGGGTTGGGAGACATCCTAAGGATGACAACTTTCCCAATATGACATCCTGAAAAATATATTTGTGAGCATGCATGGAAATACTATCCAATGGACATAATATCCACATTATTTTATCAAGCAAAAGTAGCAAGAATATTTCAAATACATAAAGAAATATTATCCAAGTTATTTTATTAAGCAAACATGAGACTTGAAGCAATAATATTAAAAAATATGCAGAAAGTAAATGCTTAGGAGAAAGTTCAGGACTCCCTGCTTCTACCAAAACTTGATTTGAGTTGGGGGGACAAATTCCCACTTGCTTTGTCTTGTGAATTGGAATAGAAGTCTGACCGATTGATATAGCCAAGAGTGGCAATGGGATCATCTTCTTCGAAAACAAGAAAAAAAAACCCACAAATTAGTAAGCAAAAAATGATGGGCAAGTATAAAAAGGAAAAGCACATGAATTTATACTATTTACTCCCAAAAGGGAAGTTTAATTCAAAGCAAAACCAAATAGACACAAATTTGAGAAAAGCGCAACAAAAATGCAATTAGAAAGAAAGTCACATACACACAGAGAGGGAGGAAGGCGGAAGGCTGTACACCCTCACACATTTTCATAGGATAGAATATTGGCCTGGAAGCACTCGCAATACTTCTTGAAGCACCTTTGTTGTGCTTCCCAAACATTTTAACCTCACCTACCTCTTCCTAGATTTGTTTTGAGTCAGAATGCATGATAATATAACCTAAAAAAGATTAAACTCAGTGTTTAACCAAACGTCCAAAACAGAAATAAAGAAGCTATTAGATATCTTGTGCAATCCAACAAACATCAATTTGTTCAAGGAAATAATTCTTCTACTGCCCCTTGTACTTGAATCTCATTTTACAATGACACAGTTTAAAACTTGACAATTCAACTTTAAAAAATAGTCCAAGGAACCATATTGCAGTAAGAGATGATTGAATAAACACGTTATTTCAGTAGATTGGAATTTTAAAGGGAAATACTCAAAAGTATGATTTATATAAAGTCAAGGAAAAAAAGGTACTGTAAGTGAACACTCATCTAAGTCACACACACCTTTTTTTAGCTTTTGTTGATCTATGTGTTGTCATGTTTCATATAATTGCAGCCAGGACTCTCATTGTTGGTTGGAACCATACTTCTAAAATTCAAATAATTTCTTTTCCACCAGGAACTCTTACAATAAGTGCTGGCTGACTTTGCTTAGTTCCAATATCGATCAAGAGAAGAAATTGCAACAGGGGATGTCCTAATGGGCTTCTGTGCTATGACTCATTAAGTGAACACATCCTAATTACTCAGCCCCACAGCCCCCACTAAACAAGCTTTGATTCATTTGGAGCAAAGCAAACCCTCAAATATCTAAGCATTGAACAAAAAGGGATGTCCCACTTGCAAAAACTAAAAAGCCAAGTAGTGACAGATACACTAACAAGAACTAGAAGAGGCTAGGCTTAGTGAAGAATCAAAGGAATTAGAGGGAGTTGGAGGGACAATTTATTCAAAGAAGTGACAAAAGAAGATTTTATTCACAGAAGACGCTCAGTGTTGTTACCCTTACGTCATGGCCTATTCTTCATTAACTTGACACTGATATTTAATGGGAATGTAGTATAGAAAACGGAAAGCATTTTTGCCTTCTGATTTTGGCCCATTGTCCCTTGTTTATTACCTCCTATTCACTAAAAGGATTAATTTTTGGTTGCAGGTTGGCAGCATTGGCATTATGATCACCTTGACAGAATTATTTCTGATAACCACTGGATTTTGATTATCATAAATGAAAAACAACATATTTATTAGCTTATTTATTTTCATGACTTATTTGATGTGAAGGACTATCTTCAGGCCATATTTACCTCTACCCCAGTTATCTGTCTATCTCCAATCTTTACACTTACATCAACTCATAGTCAATGAGGATGCTACTCTCTCTCTCTCTCTCGCGCGCATAATTTCTTAAGGAATCCAACATTTCTAGTAGGGCGATCATCCTCCAAAATGAACACTATAAATATTTCACTTTTATATATGAAGCACAGAACTTTGTAAACAAAGGTGTCATGTTCATGCCAAACATGTTCCAAAAACTAACACTTTAGTGACACTCCTGAACACATGACATATCCCAAACATCCCCAATACAAGTCTTATATAACATAAACACATCTCAGAGTAAGTAGCCATGTCCAACAGTCTTGGAAACAACACGACACCCCAAAGTGTCTACTTTTTTTCTTTTTAAGAAAAATTGACATTATACAAATATCATCACAAGTCAAGCATGCAGCCAATGAACTTTTTCAAATATATAGGACTAAAATATAATTGTATTTACTAAATAGAAAAGTACTCACATGTATAATATAATAATCTTTTCGATCTCAAACAACATCATATTTTAAATTATGTAACTCTTAGTATAAAAGTTAATTAAAATTGTATAATTTTCTTACTCAAAAGATGATATAAATAAAACTTTATATTTACATAGTCATGTCTCATGTCCTACCTATTTATTCAAAGTTCGACATATCTATGTTGTATCATGTCTCATCCCGTGTCCAGGAAATCCTTCTATAGGAGCATTTCCGGGTTTGAAGGGACGAATTTCCGGTGGAAGGTTGTTTGGCGCACTAAGCGCCCCAGCAACAGATCATTGTGAATTGGTGTTGTATGTGCAAGAGAAATGAGGAGTCAATTAGAAACTTAAAATGTTTAGGATGGGTTTTTGAAACTAGAAACCTCAAATTTTATAACACCACCTGGCAGTACGTCCTAACATGAGAGAGAAGTATTTCCATCCCCTTCCTTAATCCATCCAATCCTCCATTTTTTTCTCCAACAAATCTCTTCTTCCAAACTACTACTCCTAGCTCACCTTTCAAAAAAAATCCTCTGATCCACATCTGCTCTAGTGATTTAAATTAGTCCTCAACCATGTCAATTAAATCAATCTTTCAGAAGGGATCATTCTTAGAGAAACTAAGATCACCAAACACCTCTTTATTGGACACCATTAGATTAAATTCAATTACAAAGTCTCTTCATGAAATTATAACCTTCGCATCCTTCCAGTATAGGTTCAGTCCCCCATCTAACCCCAAGGATTGATGAAAGGTAAACTACTCAAATACATATTGTCAAAGCTAAAAGGCACCATTCGTGAAAAATAATATATATATATAAAAGAAAATAGGAAAGCCGCACGCTAAGAATGATAACCTTCCAATCAAACAGACTAAAATTAATATATAAGAATTTCAATTTTTTGACTCTATCTGACATAAAAAGACCTAAATTACCTAATTTTCTAAACCACAAATCAATATGCACGAAACATTCAAAGTACTTATTATTCATATGATAAAATAATAAATAAAGAACTGAGAAACAAAGATATACCATCTGATGAGTCAACCAGAAATGCTACATGATAGGGACCTTCTCTAACACCTCCACCTTATACATCTTTAGCATTCCACTATTCAACTTGTTCCAAGTCGCCACGCCGCTAATATCAACCAACAATGCGCCATTCTTCACCTTCTTGACGAAGGCAATGCGCCAATGCCCGAAAGATAAAGATATTCATTCAAACAGTTCTCGAATATATCCTCATTATGAAATGACTTGGGTTTCATGTATTTATGGCCAATCAACTACAACGACCCGAATATAAATGGCAGAAAATGATAATCATCAAGTCCCCAAACACCATGTGACCGTACAGGCTCGAGACAATACACACCAACTGCAACTTTCTCATCAATTCAAGATACCTAATGAAAACCCTAGACACAATAGCTTGGTAATCCTCTTCTATGATAACCCCTAACCTTGCTAGACAATACAACCAGCAAAATTGGTTTCATGACCTGTTCCATAATCAATCCGACTCAAATTCCCAAAACTGTCAGCAAAGTAAGGAACGAGCTCGACAATGGCGGATTGAAGATTGTTTGGGAGGAATCGGAGCATAAACGACTCCACATTGTCGACCATCTCATTGTGCCAAGTTCTGTATGCCAAATTGCCATATTGGGAGGATTGTGGGAGCGGAGGAATGTCGTCGACAGATTGAATTAGGGTTTCGATGATGGACATAATTGAATTGATAGTGGTGGATTGGTGGTAAGAATCGGAGATCTTGTGGCTGCGGATGGTTTCGTTGAGGGCAACGACGAAGCCGAGGAAGTTGTTGCCAGAATCGAAGCAGTGGAAGTGGCGGAGGTCGTCTTGGGAGTTGATTTTCTTGGTTGGGGTTTGGAATTGGTAGGGAGGAGAGACGATGGGGACTTTCTGGGGTTGTGGGACGGGGACGAGGATGATGGTGTTGGAGTTTGGTGGGAGATTGATGGTTGGGGCGTGTATGGGGCAGTAGGTGGGCGGCGAAGAGACTTCAGTCCATGCTGCAAGTAGCGAGAAGGCGGTGGGTCCGTCGTAGTTGTAGTAGGTTGTAGTGGCGGCGTGGGGTTGTGGTGGCTATGGCGATGGGGTTTTTGGCGGTGGTTCTTGCTTTTCAGGAGGAGAGTTTTCATGGGGATTCATTTGAAAATGGTGGAGATTAGTAGATGATGAATTAGTAAGAATCTTATAATCCTTGATCCCAATTTAGTGGAACCCCAAGTTAATACTGTGTTGAACCCTGATCCTGACAACCTTGAGATAGAGTATTAAGCTGAGCCATCAATCATTGAAATGTCTGCATCTCCTCTGCAGTATCCACAATGTTGGGATGAGATACAACCCCTAAAAGCTCAAGCATACAACCACCAGACCTTCCACCACCTTGTCCCAACCATGACGTTTCCAACAAGTATCTCTAGCATGCCTCAACTTCTGAGGAGTGACAAGGGCAGATATATCTTGGGTCAAGGTCTAAAACCTGGATAGTAGCACTCCTTGGCTCTCATCCTGCTGAACATACGCAAAATATTGTCATAATAAAGATAATGGATTTAAATCTGATCATACTCCATATTGAGGCCAACTAGAAAATTATACACTCATTCCTTCTTGATTAACCTTGAAACTTCACACTACTATCACAGCACAACACGCCTGGACATTACCAGTGATCATAAAAAGGGTCAGATTGCTTCGGCTTCTTACTTGCCCTGTCAAGTATCCATCCAAGCCAAAAGCTTGTACCGATAGTGGCCAAGCCAAATAATTGCTCCCATCCAACGTTACGAGATCAATCCGAAGGGACAGATTATCTGCAAGAGTCATACACAACTCTAATCCCTTGCCTCACTGCTAGTAGAATTGCACTCACCTCTGACGTGTCTACATAGCCATTGGGGCAGTACTAACAGGATATAGAAGTTGAAAACCAAGGATGATATCATAGAGATATGAACACCAGCTCAAAAAAAGCCGAAACATGCCTGAAGTGACTCCACAAGCTAACAATGCTGCAAACCAGCAACCAGACACAACAAGAAGGAAAAAATCCAGCAAGCTCAATATAAGAAATAGAGGTATATAAAACTTCATACTGCAATGAACTCAAGGAGACAAACATGGCCTAGGCGCATCCCAGAGCACTAAATAGTACAAAAAAGATTCCAGCCCAAAAATAGCCAAATGGTATATCACAAACAACAAACCAAGTTTTTAAAAATACTTCAAAAAGCCAAAAAACCTTCAAGATAACTATAAAAAACCTGAAAAATTTACTACTAGTCTTAGAATTAGGAGACAAATCAATCCATGTCAGTTTCGGCTCAAACTGACTGTACCAATGCTTGAGTCATCGTACAAACACTGACTTCAGTGCAAAGAGAGACAGAGAGGGAAGGAGGGAGAAGGAGAGGGTGAGAAATAAAGAGAGGGAGGGGGGGAGACTGGAGAGAGAGAGAGAGAGGCGTAAGAAAAAGGGTTGGAGAATAAGACTCATAACTCTATTATTGTGTAAGCACCAATTACAAAAATAACACAAGCACTAATTACCCGAATAATAAAAAATTCCAACAAAAAACCAGTATAGTACCAATGATTTACAACCCCTTCCCCTCTCCACCAGTTTAAACTACTAGATCGAATACGGTAAATATGCACAATAAAAATGATGAGTGGAATGGGTTTCATGCATAGGTAAGGCCTAGGAAAGTGTCAAGTGCTGACCAACATCCAAGAATACGAGGTTAATAAATCCTCTCTGGCCTCAGCTACAAATCTACCAAAATAGACTTTATGGCATGCCAGAGAGAAACCAATAGCTCGAGCAGAATGAAGGATATTTAACCGACTTGGCAGAGCAGTGCAGAACTACCAATGGGTTAAGATCGAACCGGATCCCACAAATTTGTAAATCATTTTTCTTCTAAAGCATTATCACACAATTCCACAGACAAGCGATAAAGAGTGGATTCAGGCAAAGAGTTGGGACAAGGTCTCTTGTAGAGAGCTCAATTCCCTCACCTCTCTTACTTTTCTGATGTGAGATAGCTTACAAGTGGAATACTGTCAATGCAAAATCATTTCAGTTTCAAAAAACGAGAAATGCCCAAATAATTGAACATGCAAAACTAGAAATTGACATATATGGCACATTTCATTTCTAAGAATCTCAAGTAAACTCTTAATCCTGAAATTTGTGCCTCTAATTCCTCTCTTCAAATTGATATATTTCATCACATAAGCATAATTATCAGATATGAGGGAAAGCAACAAATAGTAGGAAATTACCTAAGCCAAACATGCTTGACTTTTGGATAATCAGACGACTAATTTTGATCTCCTAATATTTCTCAAAGCCTGGATATCATCTTGCTTCCCTTTGAACTCCAAAAATTCTCCCAGGAGACTTTTGTTACCTTTAAGCTCCAACCTGCAACACACAGGAAAGAACTTTATTTTCTTTTTCATGTGGCATGCAACATAAAGATTAGGAAAAAACAATAAAAACTCGAGACACATAGCAACACAAACAGAAAAAAGGAAAAATCATAATCTTAAAAAATGCCAGTTTGAGCCCAGGAGATGAACTTGGTTGACCTGTGAGAGTAAGATGTACAACAAGGGGCAGTAGACTTAGCAAGTTAAGTTAGAAATTCGAGTGAGTGTTTAAGCTCCCCCTCATTACTTGACCACGCAACCTTAGCAAGTTAAATTAACTTCCAGATGATATTAAATGTTAAGCATGATTTACACTTCAACAAATGATGATTTTGTTAAAGGTCAAGAAGTTATTCTTTGCATTAGTATTTTAACAATTTTGCATTTCCCTTGGTAAGGATCAGTGAGTGTTTAATGTTCATTAATCCACTAATCTTTAGGGATATATCACAAATGGGCAATCAATAATCGTCTAAAAATAGCAGTATATCTAATAAAGTAAAACTTGTTGATAAGAACATAGATATTTTTTTAAAAAAAACTATTAAATCCACATTTGAAAGATGCAATCAACACAAAGGTAATTACAATCAACTTGCACTGAGATAACAAAGTCAAAAAATTAAGAACTAATATAAAAACAAATTATATTAGTTTCAATCTCATTTCTCTTAGTTGTTCCTTCCTCTCTAGTATTATGCTATTAGTGCTGAGAATAGAGATCTTACATCATTTAAACTTATAACAAGAATTATCAAATTTCTTGGCTTCTAAAGACATTTACTTCTAAAAAAAGCTATTAGGACTGTTAATGGCTCTAGTACTGTTGAACCTTCAAGCCCAAATTGTTTCAATAATTCCGAGTTCTCCAAAATTTACTCGAAGAATTGTAGAGTGCTCTAAGAGTAGTTTGATATCATTTGTACTAAATCCATTCTCTTTCTTCTTTCATTAATTTGTCACTTTGTAGGAGGGAAGAGATGAGGGATGAAACAAGTTTCCATTGTTCGGTAGAAGAGAGAGGAAAAGGAGGAGGATGAGAGAAGGGGTGAGACATCCCTCCGGGCCACCATTTTATTTCCATCCAAAAGTGGGTGGAGTAGGAGAGAGAAATTTGGATATTTGTTAGATGAAAGTAAAAAGACTTTAGTATCCACATTCAAATATGATAATTTATATTTTTAAGGGTATATTATTATAATAAGGGAAAGTAAAAAACCAAAATGAAAAGCAGCGCGCTCTGAAGCAAAAGTGAAACAAAAGCAAACCGAGCATGGGTGGAAGGCATTGAAATTTTCAGGATGGCAGGGGGATCTTTCTTGGAGATAACGAGAATGCCCTGCCTTCTCAGCTCCGGGGAGGTTGAAGGTAAAACAACGGAAAGGAGACATGTCTTTAGGATTGACTACCGCAGCACAGCGCATCGAAAAGAGGCACTATGCTCATGCTTAGTTGGAAGGTTTGACAGAGACGTAGGTTGCCTTGACAAAAAATGAAATGGGCTTCAAAGAACTGGAAGATTTCGACTGGGTAACAGTTACCCCCTTGCCAGACTCACTGCTTCTTTTCCGATTCCCATCTGAAAAGAAAGCGAGGAGTGTTTTGAAAGAAGGAAAGAGAGAATGGGGTGATGCAGTGCTTCTACTTGATGTTTGGTACTATAGAGTGGGTTGCACCAGCCTGATGAAGAAAAGGAAGGAAAGACGACTGCTTCTCTACGGTCTGCCACTCCATCTCTGGTGCCTGAAACTGTTCGTCTCCATTGGGGATTTATGTGGCGGTTTTTTGAAGTTTGACTATGATGATATGGAGGATTCAGAGACTCTTGTGATTGTCAACTCTGATGGTGGGGAGATTCCGTCCTTTGTTCTGGTTGAAGACAAATCGGTGGCTTATAAGGTTACTCTTATGGAAATAGTTTCACCTCAACTTGTGCCGAAACATGATTCTCTTGTTGGACGAGATGTGAGCAAGCTCATCACGGAGGAGGAGTGGTGGAGACGCCAGGATCGTCACACCGGAACAGTCATGGCAAAATCTGTTGCTCAACGAGAATTGCCGAAGAAAGCAAAAACAAGTGGATAGGGTCGCGTGGTTAACCACGCAAATCACGAGCGTGAGAAGAGGCCACATGCAATGACACGTGAAGGGATGGTTGCTAATAGACAGGTTGCAGCCTTCAGCATATGAGACCCACGTGATAGGATTAGTTTGAATTCTGATGGGCCGAAATACAAATTGCAAAATTGGTTTGGGCCTCTTGCAATAGGCCCAAATTCTGGCGAAGCAAAAAGGGTTGGTGTCTCAAGCTCTCTCACTTTGGGCCTAAAGAAAGGGAAAAGTACTTGGGCTCAACTAAAGCCCGAAGCTTGCAAAATGGTGAATCCAAAGGAAATAAATCCTCTGGCCCAGCCCCAAACCCTCAGTCGTAAATTAGGCCCTTCACGCCTGAATAAGGATCACAATAAGCATTCTGAAACTGCAGTGAAGAACCAGTACAAGACAAAGATGACCAATTCTACTGTTTCCCAGGATTTCTCAAAGTCTTCGAAGGTACGAAGGTATCGGTCAGGGGCTGCGAAGGTGCTTCAAAAGAGGAGACAATGTTTGAGAATCTGGGGTAGTATGGAGAGAGGCGGCACTGCCGGAAAGGGGAAACAAAGATAATGAAAAAATTGTTGCGAGGAAGGGACCAAATGCCTCGTGACTAAGACGGAGAGCACGAAACAGGATTCTCTTTCTGTTCCAAAAGAATTGTCCACTGGCCAGAGGTGGCTGAAATAGGTTCTGAAGAAGAGAAGCCAACAAGGTACTTTCTCTTACAAACATTCTTCTACCCCCTGATCTAGCCACGTGGGCAATGATGAACCCAAAGATGATGGTCAGCTGGGGCTGACTAAGGCACTATCAACGCTAATGAGGAGGCAGGAGGTTGACTCGAGCACTGCTTCCAGACTAGGAAGCACGGACACGCCTAAAAGGCAAAGAGTCCGTGTCAGACACGGATACGCGTCGAACACGCCCCGACACGCCAAAAAACGTGTCTGATTTTTTTTTATTTTTTTGAATTTTCGGACACGGCGTGGATACGGCTCGGACACGGAGCGAACACGCGTCCGACACGGCTTGAATTTTCAAACACGGCACAGACACGGCGCGGACACATGTTGGACATGCTAAAAATTTTTTTTTCTCTTTTTCCTCTTGTTTTCATGAATCTTCTCTCTTCCAAGGATTCTTACTTTATTTTTCACTAATCCCTAATTATTTTTCTAACAAAACCCTAATTGTTTTTGCTTTTTTCTCCTTTTTTAGCCTCTTTCTTTCTTTTTCCTAGCAAAACACAAGTCTAAAAATGTTGTTTTAACAATTCAACTTGTTCTTTTTTACTCTTCTTTCTCTTACTATACAACTGCTATCTTTTACATGTGACTTTCTCATGATGCATTTGTATTTGGAGTAAGCTAGAATGATGATGTTTAAATGATAAAACTAGTTTTTATTCTAATGTCTCGTTTTGATTTGGTTTTATGACTTTGTGACATCGTTCTCTTATAATTATTGTTGTTGTGGAGTAGATTCAATTGTGTACTTGTGATTTATGATTTGTGAATTTTTTCTTTGTTAGGTTGATGAAAAATAATATTACTCTTAATTATTTAAAGTACGACATCAAATATTATATAAAAATAAATATTTATTATTTGTCGTGTCCCCGCCGTGTCCGTGTCCTAATTTTTTAGGATTTGTCGTGTCGCCGTGTCCGTGTCGTGTCGTATCCGTATCCCGGATCCGTTTCCGTGCTTCTTAGCTTCCAGACCTGTAGTTGTCCATATGGTTAATGTAGTTGTCAATATGGTTAATGGAATGCCGGCTGGGCTTTTTGATTTGAATGGAAATAACGCACTTAGAGGATTGGAATGCCCCAACTTTTTTAGAACACATCATCATACTTTCTTATACTCCACTGTCTACTCAGAATGTAGAAGCTCTATCAGTGACTCAGGCACAGAAATTGGGCAGGAAATTATACCATGGGATGGAGGGAGTTTGTCCGGTGGAGAACTGGCAGTTCCTTTACAGACAGTTTTACCTAATGAGGTCAACGGGGAGTTGCTTGTTACTGAAAATGGAGGAGTGGGGAGGGGGGATTGGATTTAGGAGAATGTAGGGACCGTGTGCAATTTACTCGGCATGTCTCATGAAGACAACCATGGCCAAGCTAAGGGGATGCTACAGTTTTTTCACGACAGTGGGAAAAGAAGGGTTGGTGCTGAAAGAGGAGGAAGTGAGGTATGAAACCTAATCTCATATGTGAACTACGAGGGGAAGACGGGGTTGTCGAAGGAGGGAGGAAGAGGGATGAGGAGAAGGGGAGGGGGGAGACCTGATGTTTCTCCATGAAGCTTCGAATCATCTCTTGGAATGTCTAGGGTCTCAATAACCCGGACAAAAGGAAGGTGGTGAAGATGACCGTGAGGAAGTGGAATGCAGCTTGCAAGAAACAAAATTGGCATCTATCATAAATAATGTGGTCAGAAGCTTGTGAGGGGGGAAGATTTGTGGCGTGGGAAGTTCTTGATGCCTTAGGCTCCTCGGGGGGAGTCCTCGTAATGTGGGATAAGAGGTGGGTGTCCAAGGTGGATGCTTGGGTGGGGAGATTTTCAGTTTCTTGCACCTTTTCACTAGAGGAAGATGATTTCAAATGGATCTTTTCTTGTGTCTATGGCCCAGTAGAAGATAGTGAGAGACACCTGTTGTGGGATGAGCTCGGATCAGTGAGAAGGAGATGGCCTCTACCCTGGTGCATTGGGGGAGACTTCAATGCAATCAGAAACCCAACAGAGAGATCTTCCAAGGGTGCGTGGGCACCGTCCATAGAGCAATTTTCAGGATTCATTGATGAGCACCATCTCATAGATTTGCCCATGGAGGGGGCTACTTTCACATGGTCCAGCGGGAGGGAGGCCCCCACCCTGTCATGGCTGGATAGGTTCCTCATATTTGGGGATTGGAAGGTGAAATTTTCGGATGTGGTGCAAGCGGCTTTGACTAGAGTTACCTCATACCACACTCCATTAGTTATTGATTGTGGGGGAATGATAAAGAGGAAAACTCCGTTCAAGTTTGAAAATATGTGGTTACAGGCTGAGGACTTAAAGGAAAGAGTGAGGGGCTAGTGAGAGGGGCTGGCTGCCAAACTTCGTGTTCTGAAAGAGAACATCAAAATATGGAATAAGGAGGTGTTTGGGAACTTGGAATGGAGGAAAAATAGGGCTATGTCATAAATTGCTGAGTTGGATCATTTGGAAGATTCTCTGGAGGTCTTAGGGAGGAGGGGGAAGGAGGAGAGAGGTGTGCCAGGCTGAGATCTATGAGATAGCGATTTCGGAGGAGATTTCGTGGCACCAGAAATCCAGGGCCCTTTGGTTGAAAGAGGGGGACAGAAATTCAAGATTCTTTCATCAGCTTGCAAATGCTCATCGGAGAAACAACCATATTGGGAGGATCATTATTGACGGGGAGGTCCTTAGTAGAGCGGAAGAGGTGGGAACAGGGGTGTCTTCCTTCTATCAGAGACTCTACACAAAAGAGTTTAGCTAGAGACCTTAGCTTGATGGGTTGCCATTTGATCGATTACCAGAGGAGGGGCGAGAAGGCCTAGAGAGGCCTTTTAGCGAGGAAGAGGTTATGTTGGCTCTGAAGAGCTGCAAAGCAGACAAAGTGCCAAGTCCAAATGGCTTTACATCATGTTTCCTTCTGGAAAATTGGGAGGTGGTAAAGGGAGAGGATGGGCACTTTTCATGCTTTCCACTCCCATTGTCGGTTCGAGAAAAGCTTGAATGCCTCTAAACTATATATGTAGCCTATTAAGGTTTTTATAAATTACTATACATAAAAGAACACAAACAATGAGGAAAAACAAGATGTAAAATGTCGATCATGACAACTAATCAAAAGAATTAAAACTATTACTTGACTAATACTTTGGTACAAACATTGAGATTCAAAATTAGACCCATTCACCCCTCTTGGTCTGCCAGCATAATGGTCATAACGCTATAAGTCAAGAGAGAGAGTATGTTAAAAACACACCTACAATCTTCTTCGGTAGCGGAACGACCGTGGAATATGCCTTCTCAAGCACTTTCAAAGGAAGTAAAATACCACATCTAGCGATATAACCTATACCATCAACTTTCTTCAAGAACTGCCTTTCCATCAATGACTTTAAAAGCCTCCAATTCCAAGTTCCCAACCAGACAAAAGTTTACAATAAAGAACTATAGGAAAAAAAAATTTGATCACTAGAAATTTTGATCACCAGACAAATTTTGATCTATGAGATTACAATAAAGTACCAAAAGTTAAATTCTCAAGATTTAATGGCGAAATCATAGCAAGACAAAGGCATCCCATGTAAATTGTTAGCTAACAAAAAAAAAATCCTGTCCCAAATATCTTCCTCCAACAATATAGCTTAAAAACAAACATATGTGAATTCCTTCTAACCCAAATAACTCAAATCAAATCCAAAAAGAAAAGAAACACACAATGCCATAAAACCTTAGCTCTAAGTAATCCAAACTTGTAATGAACTTCCAATGCAGCAACTCGTTAAATCCAACCTACATAAAACAACCTTGCCTTAAAGCACAAGTGAGAAGCTTACTTGGGTATTCTAACCTAAGGAACCTCTCTAGTATTGACCCTCTTTAGAAAAAAAAATATCACAAAGCCAGCATCAGTAGGCACTAGGTAGAAGTTGCATGGCACTATTCTTGCATGCCAGCAACAAAGTTTGCGAAGAATCGTCACCTCAACAGTAACACATGACAAGCCCAAGTTAACAACGAGGCTCCAAAAAAAAGTAACATGGAACATTTTTGGGGGGAATAACAAGTGCAATGTATGTACACTAGCAACTGTAGGTAATTGGCATTCAACTTTGTTGCTTCAAGTAAAATTTAGTGAAAATTCCAAACATAATCAAGACCCCTTAACGGTAACACATCTTTTTTTCATGCAAGTTACAGACATAGAATACGTGTGAACGAATGAGTTTTCGGGTAAAATGAAACCTCATACCTCCGTCACTCTCCAAGTACACACCTTCGAACTCACATTTCACTCTTAATGTCATACAGCTATTGGAAACCATTATTATGCTTTTATTTTTGTTCATATACTGAAACCACCACAATTTTCAAAAACGTTGAATACTCTTCCAAAAAAAAAAACCACAGTTGAATAGAGTAAATCAATGCCACATCTCTAAAACCCAAAAATCTCAGAAAATGGACAATTTAAAACACCAAATTCAGTTCTTGATCCCATAAAAACATACACACATACAAGCCTATATATATATATAGAGAGAGAGAGAGAGAGAGAGAGATTGAAATAGGAAAAAAGAATCTGTAACTAAGAGAACGGACCTTGAATTTGAAAGGCAGGTTGGCTTCTCGATCATTGCAATAGATGGTGCGGTGACCTGGAGCCTGAAGCTGGACCCGACCAAGTCGAACAGTTCGAATGGAGGCGATATGTTCCACCGTCCGTGAATCCCCACCAAGCCTTGATTTAGATCCCCTCATATTCTCTACAATTCATCCGATTCCGATCACCAGACAGATGAAAAACACAAATATCTACGATCCGCTTCTTCTCCTTCTTGATTCAACAATTGAATGGAGGGTCTGTCCGCAATCAACCTCTCCAGGTTGAGGTTTGGTTATCTCTAATTGTGCGTGCATATATTACTGTACAATCTGTTCCGAAACCTAGAATTTTCTCTCTATAAAATGTCCGGTAGAAGCAAGAGTGCAAGGGCTTGGCCAAGTGCAAAAGAGTCATATGAAGATCCGAATATATCGGTCGCTGAAAAGTTTTGCCTTGCTCCGTGTGACTTAATAGAATTAAGAAACTCAGCCACTAAGAAACTCACTTTGTCTCTTCCTCACATTCTTTTGTAAGAATCTCCTTTTTTTTTTTTTTTTTTTAAGTAATTACACTCCTAAATTTGTATGCGAGAATAGAATAGAATAAATAAAATTCAAGTATAATAGAATGGTGATTTACAAATATGAAATGACGTAAGAGTGAAATGACCATCATTATTCTAAAGTTTGATTGCACTGATTTAAAATTTAGAATTCTTCGAAATATCTCTCTCAATAACAAATAAATTAATAACTAGAATGATTTTTGTAAGAATGACCATTCCAAAGGAATGATGTGGAGACCTTAAATATTATTTTCTTATGGTATATAATTATAGTTGTGTTTTATTATAATCAAATATGTGTAAGTGTGTATAATTACGGTACAAGTAATACATGAGTTAGTTCGAGTGTATGAACCTAAGACAAGTGCTAAGACTCAAACCTAGAGTCAAAAGTTCCATTGAGGCTTTTTATCGAACACCTAGTGTGCAATGCTATAATCCTCAAGTTTCAACAAGTTTTGTTTGCACAATATCACCAAACCTCAACAATACCCAAACCAAACTCCAAAGAATTAATCCCAACCTCCAATATTCAATTATCACAAGAAATATAGAAGAGGAAGAGAATGTATATGATATGAGTGTGTGAAAGTTTTAAGAGATATGATAGTGAGAGTGTGTGTGTGCAAGTGAGAGTGAGAGTGAAAGGTTTAAAGCACTCAAGCGCGCGTGAATTTTTAAAAATTTGGGCATCTGCTAAGTGCGACCGGTCCTAATTTTTAGGGCCCGGTCCAACTTCTCTCGGTTCCTCAAAACTTGCAGAAGTGCGACTGGTGCTTAATAATTGGGACCGGTCCAACTTTGTGAATTTTGAAAATTTACACTTTGGACATCTAATTCACCAAATACACCTCATCTCAACTTGATGTATCAATTAAGCACAGAAAGTATGAAAAATAAACACAAAATCAAAATAAACATATTTTCTGGATTTTTGAAAATTTTTCAAGAGAAAAATAATAAAAATAAAATTAAACATGAATAATCTCATGAGAATAATTAAAACATATTTTTCAGAGATTAACATGAGTTCTAAAATTTTTGAAAAATTTCAAAAATATTCATAAATACAAAATTTTAAAACCCATAATTTGTTTATAAAATTCATTCTTAAATTCATGATTATGACACAACTTCCAACACACAAATATTTATAAAAATTTAGAAATTCATCTAATAAATCCATGTGTGTGTGCGCAATCCAACTTCATCAAAAATTAATCAAATCCCTTTGATTCATCTTCTAAAACATATTGGATAATAAGCAAATAGAACTACACATAATCAAACAATTTTTTCATCATTTTTTTTTAAAATTTTTCTAAGAAGGGGGCTTTCACGCTTACGGGCAGCCAGCTATTTTCCTCAAAATAACTCTTTAATTTTTAAAGATATCTCATTAGAGATTTACATTGTAGTGGAAGATACGAACACATCCCGAAGGTAGCTTTTTCCTTTTGTCTTAGATATTCAGCAAATTTTCAAATTTTCTTTTCATGCTGAATAAAAACATAATTTTTTTCATTGATCATTTAAGCTTTCAATGCTACTTATACAATATACTCTAGTCAACTTCACATTAATTTTCAATTAATTCTATCAGAGTTGGACTAGTGCACAAATTGTATGGACTCAAAAGATTTACCTCTAAAAAGAACTAAATACAGCACATTAGTCATCAATGTTTAGATCATAAAATCAAACACTTCATTCTTTGACAAACTAAGTGTCCCAATTATGCATTCACAAATCAAAGTGAAATTAAAAAGAAATATAAAAAATTCACATTATTTTTCAGAAAAACATAATTCTCATACTCTCACATGATTATTACCAAAAATAAACAAAACCTATCCTAAACTAAAAGATATGGTCCAATGGAAAACAAAACAATGAACATAAACTCAGTCCATGACCATCAAAGTCCTAATGACCTAGTTAGGGGGTTTTGCACCCAAAGATCTATTAGGAATAAATCCCATAGTATCAACAGGCACAAATTTCTCCAAATCTTCCTTTTTCATCCAGATTATTTTAACATGCAATTTATCAGGAAGGTATTGTGGAGAAACAAAAACATTATTTTTCTTGTTTAAATTCTTTTTAGCTTGAGAATTTTTAAGTTTGTTCCAATAATGTGGCTTTTTATCATGAACCCTATTATTAGCAAAAGAATTATGCACATGAAAATCAGAATTAGAATGTCTTCTCTTTTTATAGTAATATTGTTGACTATGTCCATTCTTATCACAAAAAGAACAATAAAGCACATTGGACATAACTTTAGCATGCAAAGACTCAACTTGTGACTTAAGTTTGGGTTCAGACACATTCAAGTTCTTGGGTTTAACAAAAATAGTTTTTCCCTTAAATGATGACCCAACAAGACCTAATCTAGTCTTATCTCCTACAGGCTTACCAACACCAATCATGCTATTAAGCTTAATCTGCCCAGAAGTAAATGCAATCAATTTTTCTTGTGATTTTTCCAATTCAGGCTCAAGAAAATTAATTCTAGCAATAAAAACATCTTTAGCAGAGATAGCTTGACTTACCTCGCTTTTGAGAAATTTGACTTTACTTTGAAGATTTTGAATGTCAGCTTTATTCTCTTCAATCAACTTCAATTGCTCTTCATTCTTTTTTTTCAAAGTTTCTTTATCAGTTTTTACTTTATTCTGGAGGTTTTGATTGATAGCTTTTTCATCATCGATCAATTGTTGCTTCTGCTCATTCTCTTTCTTCAATATTTCTTTCTCTTTTTCTACCAATTTTAACTTTTTGGTCTGCTTCTCGTAAGCCTTTAATAATTCATCAAATACTTGTTGCAATGTGCTTTTACATGGTTCTCTATCAGCTTTCTCATCATTCGAATTATCAGAACCAACTTCACTCAATGTTGCATATTTTGCAGATTTACCTGTATTAGAAAAAGAATCATTAACAGTATCATTATCGACATGAGCAATAGCAGGAAAAGTAACAAAAACATCTTTCTTATTATTTTTAACTTTGCATTTAGAAGAATTTCCTTTTCTAAAATTTTCATTCTCTTTATTTTTAAGGAATCTTCTATATTTTCTAGCAAAGAAATTTATGTCATCCTTATGGTTTAACACATCACATACATGAGATTGTTGAACCAGTTCACCCTCTTTCTTATTAGATTCTATGATAATTTTTGAAAACAAAAATAAATTTTGATTTTAAAAATACTTCGCAAGGAACTACTCACAAATTAGAGAACACTGCTCTGATACCAATTGTGAGTTGCGCGGTGTGGAAGTGGTTGTGAAAAGTATTTTAGAACCTAGAGGGGGGTGAATAGGATCACTTGCTCATTTGCTTAATTTTTAATATTATCCAATTTTATGTCTAATTAAAATTCTAAACAATCCCACAAAACAAGTAAATAAATAAAGTGCAGTAAAGTAAAAAATGCACTAGATATACGTGGAAACCCAAGGCGGGAAAAACCACAGAGGGAGGCGGCAAGCCTCAGGAAACCAATCCACTATGATGAAGCAAAGTACAACAAACTCTGTCTCAGTCTCACACCCCTCTTCATTCTGTCAATAATCTGATGTAGAACACCTCAGGCTTATGATTGCGACAACACATCCAACTGCCGCAGACTTTCGGCTAACGTCATGATTCTTACAGAAAGGTTGCTGGAAGAACACAAATACTCAGCAAATATCTTGTTCCCTTCGTAGTGCAATCTGATCACTTTCTTCCTCAACAAGCAAGCAAGTAAAAAACCATCAATCCAATGTTCTGATCAGTCAATAATTTGATGCAGTCTCTAAACAGCTAATCAGAAGTAGAACACCATCCTAAATATCACTCGTGAAGTATGGATGTGTGTTCTTAAAAATATATAGTCCTAATTATACTATATATACTTTATCTCTCTAAAAATATTTTTTCAGGCTTTTTCTTCACCAAATTGTAGAGAAAATATAGATACATATATATAGGCAAGGAAGTTCTAATTCTACTTGGAAAAGAAGTTGAATACCAAAATAGAACTCTCCTAGAAGCTTCAAACCCAATAGGAATCAGAATTTCCATTAAAATCTATTTCCTATTTGGAACAGGCTAAGTGGGACCGGTGCCAAATAACTAGGACCGGTGGGACTTTTGTAAAACTTGCAGAAACCTAACTGCTGAGAAAAGTTGGACCAGTCCTAAATATTGGGGACCAGTCCTAATTTGAAAATTCTTAATTTTTGCATTTAAACCCTAGTTTTTCAAAATAGGTTTGGAAAGAAAATGTACAGAGTGTCCTCACCATACTTACCTGTATTATATGGTGTTCTAACTGATTTGTGTAATCCACGCACTTGAATATCAACTCGAAGTTGTCGACGATCGATTACATAAAATAATACGAAAATTACAACTCGATCAATCAGGTTTTGATCACCGAAATATGCCAATTACAAATTTATATCTCACACTTCTTTCAAGAATGCAATCATATTTTCATGATAATATGGAAAAAGAAAAGAACTTCAGTCCCTTACCATACCCGTCATCCAATTTCATCATCTTAGCAGATACAAAGACTTTTAATCAAATTAAAAGCCACAACATGGCCGTAGAGGAATAAATATATTGAATTCAAGTTTCTAAATTTTGAGAACATTATTTTGTAGAAAACGGTTTCCAGAGCTTTTAAAACCTGTTTTCATAGAACTGAACCAAAAAAAAAAAAGGCAAATCTTGTTAAGGGCCATCACTAGGTGTAGTGGTGGAAATGCAGGCTTAACTTTAAGGGGTAATTATCTATTTTTTATTTATTTTATTGGGATAATTAAGGGCAATTACTCCTTGCACATAAGGATTCTTGAAATTTAACTATGCAACACTCGGCCCTCTTAAATGAGTGTGCTTATACACCCCTACTTTCAAGCTCCTTTCAATTTCCTACTTCTAAGTTTGGGCCATATAGTAATTGCAAATTTAAATACCTGCTAACCCCAATTTTGCATGCTAATGTAATACAATAATTATAATCATGGAATATTGACTTTGTAAATTTTATGATTGTTTCCAACCAAAGAAAGATATACCACTTGCATCCATGTAAACTTAATCATTTTCCCCCACTTTTTCTGCAACATTAAGGGAAAATTGTAAAAAGAAATTCTCTCTTTTGTTTTCCTTCTATTTCCTTTCTTTAAATTCACTTCTTCCAAATTACCACCTAGATTGCCAATGACCATGTGCAGTAGAATGACAAATGCCATTTACAATATGTTGATTTTAATAAGTATCCTCAAACTAGCACCAACCAGTTCCTCTAAGGGTGACAATGTCACATTGTTGACTCCATATAAGTAACAAAGGCAGCAAACTCAGGACTGATAGTTATATAGACACAAACACCAGTGCTTCAACAAATAGCTTTTTTGAAATATTCTGGGAGCTCCTCGACAATAGATAATTAATACATCACATAGACAAATAATCACAATGAAGAAAATAGGAGTATGTGTAATTGTGTCTATACATTTTTGTGCCTATGATCCTATCATGTTTTTATACTCAAATTAGCAACAACGATTAAATATACCACTAAAGTTGTCAAAAGTAGGGCTGTAAATGAGCCGAGCCTAGCCGAGCTGAGTAGTAACTTGTTCAAGCTCGAGTCGACTATTTTGTAGGAGTGTTCAAGCTCGGCTTGAGCTCGACTCGAGCTTCCATATTACTATTCAAGCTCGGCTCGAACACAAATGAGTAAGCTCGAGCTCGGCTCGCTTAGCTAAACAAGCCGAGCTCAAGCTCGTTATAAAGCTCAAGCTTTTTTGAGAAAATCATAGAAAGAGAAGCAGGCAGGAACTAAGAAAATTTCATAAAAAAATCATCACAGATCAGTATATGAATTACTCCAAGTTTCTTTCCTTTTAAAAGAAAAGTTATTAAAAAAAAAAATTGCTATAATTTCAATATATTCTAATAGAGTCAAAGCCACCTGCTATTATTCAATCCAGTAATATATTCAACATTCTCAAATATCCACCTTATATGGGTGTTGTTTTGAATCAACAATAACCTACAGAAGATTAGAGTAAAAAAAATTAACTAACATATTCAAGACCAACAAAACCTTAATTATAATTTATAACCCAACAAACAAGTTCAACATCATTGGCAAAAACTGATACTTCCACCATCCAACCAAAATATATGGAGTCTTGAGGCAATTTAGTCAATACATATAGATCATACTTCTCAGTAATCTCATTCAAGGGATTTCCAAAAGATAAACTAAAATGATCTTAACATCATTTCAAAAACAAACTGCAAAGCTGCATCTAACATATTATCACTAGTTTAAGTCTTCAAGCTCCAAAATTCTATTGCAACAAACATCAAAGGTTGCAAAGAAAAGTTGCAAAGAAAATGATCTTCAACCTGCAAAATTGAGAATTAGTTATCAAATATCATTTTTTGAGAAAAAAGATTATTTAACATCAAAAGCATTGCAAATTAGTATATTAAAAAAAATTACCTAACAAAATGAAACAGTTTAATAACCTGCAGAAGATTAGACTCAAAAAAATGCAATCAGCATATTCAAGACTAAGAAACCTTAATTCCTGTTTATAACCCAACAAACAAGTTCCACATCATTTGCAAAAACTGATATTTTCACCATCCAACCAAAAGATATGGAGTCTTGATGCAATTTAGTCAATATATATAGATCATACTTAACAATATTCTCATTCAAGGAATTTTCAAAAGATAAACTTCTATGATCTCAACATGGCTTCAAAAATAAACTGCTAAGTTGTATCTAACATACCATCTCTAGTTTAAGACTTCAAGCTCCAAAATTCTCTTGTAATGAACATTAAAAGTTGCAAAGAAAAAGGTCTTCAACCTGGACAATTGAGAATTAGTTATCAAACATCATTTTTTGAGAAAAAAAATTTATTTAATATCCAAAGTATATTCAAAAAAATTAATTACCCAACAAAATTCAATAGTTTAATACTTCTTATCTCCAATATTTTTGATGCAAAAAAAACAACTGCTCATTAAGAATTAGTTATCAAAGATATTTTTTTGAGGGTAAAAGAAATTTATTTAACATAAAAAAGAGAAAAGTATATAAAAAGATTAAGTACCTAATATGAATCATTCAGGTACTGGTATCTCAATCTCCTTAATAGTCTTTTTACTCTACACATAATAGTAACACATGTTAGATTTAAATTTCTGATTTGATAAAACTAAATAGCTTATAGAAAAATTTAATTAACTAAATATGGGCATACTTTTGATGACTTCTTTATTCCATGAAGCGCATGGATCCAATCTCCACCACAAATGAGAGATTCTACAGTTTTGGTAGACAATGACAAACGATAAGGATCAATTACTCTACCTCCAATGCTGAAGGCAACTTCAGAAGCTATAGTTGTAACAGGAATGGATAATATATCACTTGCCATCTTTGATAACACACAGAACTTGAGGTTGTTTTCCTTACACCATTCTAAAGCATCAAAATGGACATTTGAACCCTCATTACAAATGAAAACTCCCTCTTCAAGATAAATATCCAAATCTGATTTCACAGGTTGGACATTTTCAGTTTCTCGAACAATCATGTCAAATTCAGATTGTCCCTTGGTTTTGCCCTTCCCTTTTAAAGCACCAACACCAAGATTTCCACTAGAGCCACTTGCTTGAGCATCCAAAGGATCACCTTGTGTTGAGCTACTTGAAGAATAATTTGCAACATAGTCATTATAAATTTCATATAAAGCCAGTCGAACTGAATCAATGTGTTTACGAGCTTCATCCTCTTTGCAAATCTTTTGAAAGCAAAAGTAAACCAATCTCATCTTATATCTTGGATCAAGGATGGCATCAATGGCCATTAAAAAATTATAATCCCCCCAATATTTATCAAACTTTTCTTTCATCTTACTAGTCATCACCCATATATAGATACTTTCATGATCAATTTTTCATCTAACTCTCATTTTATCCTGGCAACTTCAGTGAGAAACAAATTTGATGTTGGATAATCACTTCCAAAGATGATATTTGTGACCTCAGCAAACAATTCCAGAAATTTAAATACTTCTTCTACTCTCTCCCAATCATCCGAAGTTGGAAACCACCGGTAACTTGGATCGCTATCCTTATACATTGGGAAGACTTCCTTAAACTGTAGTGCTGCAAGTAGCATTTCATATGTAGAATTCCAACGTGTTGGAACATCCAAAGCAACCTTTTGGCAGTTGCAACTGTTTAACAATCTCTGCAAATTTAAGAAGTCGTGCTTCTGATGCTTTTAAATATTTCACACTCTCATGAAGATTCTCAATCACTTTGGCAATTTCATTTATCCCATCCTGCACCATCAAATTTATAATGTGTGCACAACATCTCACATGGAATACCTTTCCACCTAAGAGAAGCTTATGTTTCAATGTAAAATTATCTTTCAAAATCCTTACAACCACATCATTGTTACTTGCATTGTCCAATGTTATAGTGGACACTTTGTTTTTTATTCCCCAATCAATTAAACACCGAAATATAGCATCAGAAATAATAAGCCCAGTGTGAGGAGGTGGTATGTCAAAGAAATTCAAGATGCATTTATGCAACTTCCAATCTAAATCTATGAAGTGACAAGTGAGGCACATATATATATCCAATTTGCTGTCCAGATTTCCAACTGTCTCCCGTAAGGCTAACTCTACCAACATTCTTCAAGATCCCCTTCAATCTCTTCTTTTCAATTTCATACACCATCATACAATCTGTTTTGGCCATATCACGTGAAATTTTTTGGTAGTGGGGAGTGGCAGTTTCCATGAAATGATTGAACAACTCATACTCCATCATATTAAATGGGTACTCATGTACTAAAATTATATGTGCTGAAGCCTCCCTAACTTTTGCATAATCATACTTGAAACTTGCAACACTTACCTCACCCCTCATCCCAGTTGATAAAACTTTTTGTTTTTTATCCAACAAATGTCTATGAAGTTGAGTTGTAGCATCCTTACTGTTCCATTTGAGTCTGCATTTGCAATAGCTGCATTCTACCTTCTTAGAACCATTTGGAAGAACTACTTCTTGAAACTTAATCCAAACAATAGAGGTTCACTTCCTTTTCTTTTTCTCAAATGGTTTGTCTTGGTTATCAATTTCCTCACCCTCAACATCAATGACCTTGTCATTTTCAGTGACTTTGTCCATTTGTAATGTAGATGTGGATGAACTATGATCAGATGAGTATCCAAACTCCTCACTTGATATATCTGCAAAAAAACATTAACATAAGATTTGAGACAAGAAGTATAGAGATATTAACATAAGATTTATTTTATTAAATTGATATTCAAATGGAGAGTAAAGAGAATTAATTTATGTTGGAGACATGGAGTTCAATTTTCATGTGGGATGTGGACTAAGTAAGCATTTTAATTTTCTTTTTCCTATTTAAAAGTTTACTGAGTTATTTACCAATTAAACCACAACTAAAAACATATGGGGCTTACCAAAGAGGTAAGAGCAAAAAAAACCCTTTATCCCTTTGATCAATGGAGTGCTAATGCAGCAATCTCAGAAAGGTGTCAAGTGAAGAGCTGAAACTAGTTCTAGAGTCCCTGCAATTTAATTCTCAATTAGTAAAATAAATTTAAAAGATAATTTAAATATAATGAGAAACAAAACCACATCAAAATTTAGAAATATGTAACTATCAACATAAAAAGAAATAAAAATCACAAGCCAATTTGTCAAATTCACCGCAATGTCTATAATTTTCCATGGCCAAATCACTAGAAGGACACACACCAAAAGTCCATTAGTTGGGCTGTAAAAACACCCACAACTTAATTATATATGTGTATATATATATATATATTTTTTTTATATTATCTAAAAAGAAATGTACCTCATGACTATATATATTCATATATATGAATTTGTATTTGTCTATCTATACCCCCAACCCAAAACAAAAAAACAAAAGAAAAAAGAAGAGCAAAATGACATCCAAACAAATTGAATTCAAATCTTCGCATGAACTTCCCTAGTATCAGCATATTTATTATTATTGTTATGAATATTCAATAAGAGAATTCACTAATTTCAGTATATAATGGAACAAAGCTAAAACGGAGAGTAACAGGGATGCTAGTAGTAGTAACAAGTTGATTCACTAATTTCAACATACAATGGAACAAAGCTAAAACATAAACAGAGTAACAATATTAGTATTATTTAGTAAGTTAATTTACTAATTTCAGTATAGAATGGACCAAAGCTAAAACAGGGACAAAGTAACTACTAATTAGGTGTCCCTCAAAGGGCCCAAATAGAAACCATCGTATAACACACAGACTATTGTAGAATAGTTTATTCCCATATCACGTGTGTATCGAACATACAAAGCACTGCAGCTTGCACTTTGCTGGAGCTAGAGCAAATGGGAGAACGATTCCCAAGTTCTTTGTAAAGCTAAACCCTAATTTAGTAAAGAAAACTTTGAGAGATTTAAAGAGAGAATCACATAAAGTAAAAAAGAAACTCACCGAAAGAAGGTCCACCCAACTCATTTGTGGCCTGTGGCTGTGGGTTCAAGATACCACAAAGCTTTGAGAACTTGAGACTTGAGAGGATTGAGGAGCCTGAGAGAGAGAGAGAGAAATGGAAGGCAATAGAGAAGAATGACTCTTTCGAAGCCTGTAGTGTAAACAATTGGGACTTGATTGCCTACTTTGAAAAGCAACAAAATGGAAATCTGTAGGAGTTGCATTCTCGAATGTCGTGAGGAGCATGCTTGGGAAGTCAAGAGTCACTCTTTATGTAATATATTATATGTAATAAAATAATATATATTATACATTTACGAGCCTGTTCATAAACAAGGTTCATGAACATGTCATGTTCACGAACATCTTTACGAGCCTAGTTTGTGAACATGTTCATGAACAAACGAGCCGAGCTCATAGCTGTTTGATATTGGTTCATTTATGAAACGAGCTTCGAAAAATTGTTTGAGCTTGGTTCATTTACTAAGCAAATGAAAATGAGCCAAGCTCTTAACGAGCCGAGCTCAAGCTGTTCATTGAACGTTTGGTTCATTTACAGCCCTAGTCAAAAGTAAATAATAAACTAAACAACTAAATTCAAAGAAGAAAACAATTAACTAAACAACTGAATTTAAGGAAGAAAAATGCATATAAGAAACAAACCAGCTATGTCAGAGCATGACAAAGGGCTTCGAGCTAGCACAACGATTGGTCAATAGCATTGACCTATTTTCAATATTAATTCTGTTTCTTTCATGCTTTCCAATTTAACAAATTGTTACTTACAAGTCTAGGTGTCAAAAACTACAACATAGACTGATAACCATTTCACACCTTATAAGCCGGACTCATGAAAATATCACATACAACATGCTAGTCCTACAATCTAACAATGTAGCAAGGATTTTTACGTGCCTCCTATACATTATTCCTGAATGATTTAAAGTCTTGGTGCATCTGAAACTTATGTGATTGAAACCGTGAAGAGCAAAATGACCAGCAGAAACTTCACTCAAAGAGTCAAATCAGATTATTAACTTAATAAGGAACCATTTTGATTATCGTGTAACTAGGTACCAATGTTATGGTTCTAAAATTTATACAACCATAACATTGATATGCAAGCTGCTACAAAAGAATGAACAAAATTAACAAGAGTTTGAGGCTGAATTAATTTTGAAGAAGCTTGTAATAATGTTTATAAGCTGCATGTAATAGGCACCAAATTAATTAGAAGAAGCTTGTAATAAATATGTTGAGGATTGAAATCGAAGAAGCAAAACACTCAATCATGAACCAGAATTAACAAGAGTTACATAGGACTCATAATGTTATTAAGCAAAATTGAATAAAAACTATCCATTACAACCCTATTTATAATAGTGCATGATACTCCAAAATGGTACAAACACAAACTAAAAACCCAAAAAGTTCAGTACATAGCAAATTAATGAAGAAATATTTAGAGGTGTTCAGTCTGACTTAAAATGATCAAATTAGACATTTTCTATGATTTTAGAATTAGACAGACAGACATACATAGGAAATTTTAGAATGAAACTGATTCAAGAGTACTTAAAACATAAGAAGATAATGTCATGCTCTGATAATTGTGGGAACTTATTAAAACCATTTCAAAAAATAGTCTTTCCTAGTCCAAAAATTGCATCCATTCCCATTAACTGTCAGACTATTTCAATCATTTGCAATTACAACAAGATAATGATCGTGAAGTCCATCAATATATATATATATATATATATATATATATATATATATCTATATATATATATATATTGTTTACCAAAGATGGAAAACTAAAATGTGAAGAATAATTAATGACTTTAAAGTAAGATTGTACAAGATAATGCATGTAGTTTCAGTGAAGTCCATCATATACCATGAAATACCAAATCTTTTTAGGATTGGGATTTCAGAAAAGAATAGGAAATCAAATGAAATCTTATTTATGCATTTGGAATAATTTGGAATTTAGAAAAGTAAAAGAGGAGCAGCAGAGTTGGGCATATTAATTGCAAAGTCTACTACTTATCAGTAATTTTTAAATATCATGAAATTCGGGCGTACCCCGTTGAACAAACATGAAACTTAGGGAACATAGGGACATTCCCCACAATATATAATAAGTTGGCTCTCGTAGATCTCTTATTTTCTCGCAAAGGTCACAGTAATATTCTGAGTAATCATCGTCATCGTCTGAATGGTCTCTGATGGGAGAATAAGTGAGGGTGAGTGAATGAATGTCCATGATGGCTATGTTTACTTGTAAGTGGTAATTTCAGAACACATCACAACCTGATGCTGAAATCGGATGGCATACAACAAAAGAATGGGAAACTAATTAAAATTATCTTGTACAAATAACATAATTAATAATAGATAAAAAAAAGAAAACCAACTCATGAGGAGACCTTTTTTTTCTTTCTTTCTTTCTTTCTATATATATATTTTTTTGTGTTTGTGCGCACGCTATTTTGAAACCAAAGAACAAGGCTAAAGGTTTGTGATTCAATATGTGAAAGAAAATGCTCAAATGCACTTGCAAAAGATGAGTATGATTATACATATTGACATGTGATCTTCCTTAGAAGTGGTGACACCTAATATAGAGTAATCTTGAAATTATTGTACATCCTGAGAGCTTTGATGTGAATTATTGGTGCTCTATAAGCATTGTATACCAATCATAGCGCCAAATTATTTTTAAACATAGATTATCATCACATGTTGATGTGATTTATAAATGATACATTCAAAAGGGTTAGGGACTTATAAGATTGTTTCCATTTTTATCTTTTAGCTAGTTTGTTCATATGTCTGCATGGAACATATGGAGACCAAAGAATTCTCACTTTGATAGCTTCATCTTTAACAAGTTAGGAATATTTTACACTTGAAATATGTGATCATCAAACACAGAATAATCTCAAAATGTAGATTGAAGTTTAAGCAATTTTGATAGAATCTCCGAGGATAATTTTTCTTTTGTTGCAAGGGGGTGGAGAATGAAAGCGCCTCCCAAGGAACCCTTCTTAATTGCATGGGAAGATCTTAATAATGGAAAAAGTGAAAAACGTAGTGTCATGCCCTTTTAGTTCAAACTTTCAACTTGAGAAGATTTTGACTTGAAATTCAATAATTGAACAAAAAGTTAGTACAAAAAAATACTACAAATTGAGTTTTCATATACCACATACAAAAGAGCCCCACTCCCTGCATGCTTTGCCAAGATCTTGGACAATCTTTGAGTGTTGATCATGATCTTCAGACATGAGAATGAAGAAATCAGTGACTAGAATTCCATCACACGGATAACCCATGAAGCTATTGGCCTGCACGGAGAAAGAGAGAGAGAGAGAGAGAGAGAGAGAGAGAGAGAGAGAGAGAGAGGATTAGGTTTGCACACCATTCCTACATGCATAGGCCTTTTATAGAAGTGAGATTCCTCAACTCCCATGACTAAACAAGTTTAACTTTCTAACTAAATCACAACCATTGAATGTATTTATATGAGTTCTGCATATATAAATGTATCTAATGATTGTGATTTAATTAGTAAGTCTAAAAAGTTGGTCTATTTAGTCCTTTAATATATTTCTTTTCCACGAAAAATGCAGTCTCCAAATGATGTATGTACTACGTTTGTAGTCGATCACCGAATGGTACTTGATGATTTACATTTTCTTACAGTCTTTTCTACTACTTAACTTAATCTCTTAGATTGCCAGAGTTACTTTTTAGTATGAGGTTAGCATTATTCCTCCGGGAAAAATCTCTCTTAGGGTTTCCTCAATCATGTATTAATATTCCGGCCCCTCAACAAAAGAATTTCAAATTACATCTGACGACTAAAAGAAAGAAAAAAACTATACACATGTGTTGAGAAATAAACCCCCAATCACGAACCACCAAATATTACGATGTGATGATAAGTAAACAAGCACAAAGAAATTTGCAAGAACACACCAAAAATTATACTTGGTTCGGCAAAATGTATCAAGAGTATGCTTAACTCTCAACCCTTAACCCTTATACACCCAATCTCACTTAAAAGGAAATCATAAATTCTAAACAAGAATTTTCTCTCTAAGTGTCCTCTCAAAAACAATGAGAGTGTTGCCTCTTCTCTTCTCACTCATCTCAACCTATAACATAGACAACTATTTATAGAGCCCAAAACTCAATTCCTTGGTGGACTAGGAGTATAATTCCTTAGAGCCCAAGATTTGCCTAACAAGTATTATTCTTCTTTGATACACATGGCCAATGTATATATGCAGCTATATCAAGTCAACACTATCAAGTGACTTTAGAAGGGGGCTTCGATGCAACCCTTCTCCAAGCAGGAACTCCCATCTCACCCACGTCTATCTGGAAATATGCAACCTGCGTCTTCGATAAATCAAACGAAACATGTCTCAAGATCTTGTTACCAATTGCACCCCATTTCCTATCCACAATCGAAGTCTGAGTGCCATTGGCACTCACCACCAGACGATACAAACCTCCACTTTGTTCTATTTGCATTAATACCATGCAGCCCTTGGTGATCTTCATAACTCCCCCTACAATGGAGCACTTGTAACCCATGGAGTCCAACCGGCTCAAGGAAATTAAATTATACTACAACTTGGGTGAATCTAAAAACCACTCATGTTGAGTAAGAGTGTTACTTTGTAAATTGTGAGAACATCTCCAATACAGAGTCGAATAGTGCTAACACACCTTGACTCTATATCCTGCCAATCATCAACTGACATTTTTTCCAGCTTTGCATCCTTCCCTTTCAACACCTGGGCAAAGCCTTGTTGAACTAGGATGTCCTTCACCCTCTTTTACCATAGGATGAAGTTGCCCTTACCATCAAATCTCTCCACCTTGTATTGTATAGCAATATTACCTGCCATGATTGTCACAAGTACCCAAGATGAATAACACCCGTGTTATAAAGAAAAATCTAAGCAAAATTTTTATCAAACACCTTGTATGAACCTTGAAGCTTTGATACCAGTTTGTTAAGAAGTAAGCCCCCAATCACGAACCACCAAATATTATGATGTGATGATAAATAAACAAGTACGAAGAAATTTGCAAGAACACACCAAGAATTATACGTGGTTCGACTAAACAAGCCTACGTCCACAGAGAGCCTGATTTCGCTATATAGATTGTAATAGTACAAGTAGAAATATTGTATCAAGAGTACACTCAACTCTCAACCCTTAACCCTTATACACCCAATCTCACTAAAAAGGAAATCACAAATTCTAAACAAGAATTTTCTCTCTAACTGTCCTCTAAAAAATAATGAGAGTGTTGCCTCTTCTCTTCTCACTCATCTCAACCTATAACATAGGTAATTATTTATAGAGCCCAAAACCCAATTCCTTGGTGGACTAGGATTACAATTCCTTAGAGCTTAAGACTTACCTAACAAGTACTTTCCTTCATTGAGACCAAGACTTGCCTACTAAAAAATTAGCTAATAAGATACAACTCTATAATAGAAACCTAATCACAATAGGAATTTGAGCCAACATAACAACATGGACAATGCATTAAATATACAAAACTTAGATTTCATATTATCTGTAAAAAAATACACTTTTATCATAGATTTATGAGATATCTATCCAAAATCATCTATTTTGAACTTCTTTATGAAAGAATTTAATGCCATAATTTTTGATTTAGTTCGTTGCTTGTGTTTGTAAAATCAAGTGAAGGAATAAATATAAGAATAATGATTCTTAGACAACCCAAAATGTTAGTTGAAGGATTCTATTCCTCGGACACATTGAATAAGACAAATTTTAATATTATCTAATGCATTCAAGGGATAAAAATTCCTTAACTAGCATTCTTGGTTAGACTATCAAGTCTAAATAGCATTGTCCTAAAAATAATGAAGGATACTTTTTTGGTCATGAGTAATCAAATTCAAATAAAAGGTTTCGTCATTTTTCAGCTGATCAAAACCAAACCATCTTTCGTTAATTGAAACTTTTCATACCTTAATGGTGTTGGAAATTTAGGGGCATCATCTTATAGAGGGGAGGATAATACTCAACCCATCACAAAAATTCAATGGTACTGTGAGGTGCAATCGTCCTTGTTTTTGTAGTGTGACAGGAAATATTGCTCAAACTATGAGCTTGTGGTCATAGCAACCAAACTGTATTATTATGTATGTCAAGAGGCCCATTAACATGAACATGAAGAAGGATAGCTATGCATAGATTATTTTGAAATCCCATAGCAGCTCCTTAGGGAATCGGAACCAAATGTTAAAATGAAGTAGAACTGAATTAAGTTATCTATCTTCTAGTAACATGACTGTAATTTAGTTTATCTATGCTTCAAATTAAAGATTAAGAAGATTTCGCAGACTCAGAGTAGCATAAAAAATAATAAATTATTTAGCTAAATGCGTGCTTGATTAATGAAAAGATATATGAATGCTGCAAAAAATATCTAAGCATTTTGTATTGAAATCGAATTAATACTGGCCAAAAAAGAACCGAATTATGATCATAAAAATCTAGAAAAAAAAAAGAAAAAGAAAAAAAATTGATCCACTTCAATTAGGAAGTAGATATTATACAACTGAAATGTTACCTTCATAATCATGACCATGTAATTTTGAAACGTCCATTTTTTCTTGATATAGTTTCAACAACTGAGGAGCTTCCTCATAACAAGTCACAAACTTCTTAAGGAACAAACTCTCTGTGGACCCCAATAATGGGTTTTTAATCCCTACACTTATAAGTAATTTTAAAACATCATGAAATTCGGGCGTACCCCATTGAACAAACATGAAACTTAAGGAACAGTCTTAAATAAATGATTCATTCAGGGAATTGGGAAACACCCAGGTAATACCAAATGCATCTAGGAACATAGACCAAACGTCCCTCGCCACTGAGTAATGTTAAGAGAAGATGACCGTTTCCTCCGACCTTTTGCACATGCAACACCAATTCACCATAATTTGACCCCTTCTCCTAAGGTTATCTATGGTGATCGAGAATCTTGCCTAAAGTAGCTACCCAAGTAAAGAAGGCCACCTTCAAGGGGGCCTTTGTTCTTCAAATTGCCTTCCAAGGAAAGACGGAACCCGTGAAATCCAAAAGATTTCTATAAATCACAATCCAAATTATACACATTTGTAGTCGATCTCCATGGTATTTGATTATTTACATTCTTTTACAGTCTTTCTAGTACTTAATCTCTTAGATTGCTAGAGTTACTTTTTAGTATGAGGTTAGCATTGTTCCTCCATAAAAAATCTCTCTTAGGGTTTCATATGTATTAATTCTGGCCCCTCAATAATAGAATTTCAAATTTCATCCGACGACTAAAAGGAAGAAAAAAATTATACACATCGACAATGCATTAATTATAAAAACTTATAATTTGTATTAACTGTCCAAAAAGATCTTGTCGTAAAAATAATCAAGGATAGTTTTCTGGTCATGAGTAATCAAATTCAGATAAAAGTTCTTGTCATTTTTCGGCTGATCCAAACCAAACCGTCTTTGGTTAATTGAAACTTTTCCTACTTTAATGGTAATTAAGGAGCATCATCTTATAGAGGGGAGGATAATACTCAACCCATCACAGAAATTCAATGGTAGTGTGAGGTGCAATCATCATTGTTTTTGTAGTGTGACAAGAAATATTGCTCAAACTATGAGCTTGTTGTCATGGCAACCAAACTGTATTATCATGCATGTCAAAAGGCCCATTAATATGAACATGAAGAAAGATAGCTATGCACAGATTATTTTTAAATATATCCCACAGCAACTACTTAGGGAATTGGAACAAAATGATAAAATGAAGTAGATCTGAATTAAATTATCTATCTTTGAGTAACTTGACTGTAATTTAGTTTATGATTTCACAGAGTCAGAGTAACAAAAAATATAATAAATTATTCAGCTAAATGTGTGCATGATTAATGAAAAGATATATTAATGCTGCACAAAATCTCTAAGCATTTTGTATTGAAATCGAATTAATACTGGACAAAAAAAACCAAATTATGATCATAAAAATCCGAAAGAGAAAAAGAAATTTTTTTTATCCACTTTAGTTAGGAAGTAGATATTCTACAACTGAAATGTTCCACTCTTACCTTCATAATCATGACCATGTAATTTTGAAAGGTCCATTTTTTCTTGATATAGTTTCAACAACTGAGGAGCTTCCTCATAACAGGTCACAAACTTCTTGAGGAACAAACTCTCTGTGGACCCCAATAATGCCACTACACTAATGGGTTTCTTAATCAAACCTTTTGACAACAAAACTTGAAACACTGAACACCTGGGAATTATCCTCTTACCCAAGCTCAGTGACATTAATTGTTGAGATCAATGCACGAACCGCTATAACAAACTGGATTTTTGAAGGGTTGAAACCCATTTTCATTACATCCTCCACTACCTTATTGAATCTTTCAGGTTTTAAGTCGAATGGCCTACGCTGAGCAGTAAGTAAGCAGCACACAATACTCGAATTTGGCACGTCCTGTTGTCTCAAAATAATTATTGAGATAATTTCTTACAGTCAATTACATGGATGTGGCAAAAAGGAAAGGAAATAAATAAATAAATAAAACATTTTACGACTTTGCATAATATGTAAATAAAAAATTGCAAAAAAGCAATATTTCATAACCACCCATCTTTCTATAAATATTTTTTTACAAAAAAATAGTGTTTTTTTATTTTTATTTCTTGACAAAGTCTTATGAATTTAAATTAATACCTTTTCTTTTCATATAAGTTTTATGCATTTCAAATCATAAAATGGTAATTTTAAAACTTTCTTTAAAATATTTTATATTAGAAAATTAAATTTTTTTTCGTTTTTGATGAAAGTGGAAGTTATGAACCTTCGTGAATGAACAATATATAACTTTGAATTTACAAAGTATCAGAGAGAACTTTGAATATATAATTAACTAACAACATAAGGAAATCTACGAAACTATTGCTATAAATAAGTCCATAATGAAACTTTATTTTAAAATTAAGAAAAAGATATGATAAAAAAAACTTAAGCACTAAAACTACGAAGTACCAAAAATTAAAAGAATTAGAGTCTTTTTGAATCTTCAACAAAAAATTTGAAATATTCAATAGTCTTTCTATAGGACTAAAAAAATGTAATTTTGGAGTTCACACAACCCAATGAGAGGGCTTAATCGATATAAATAAACCCTGACGATATCGATTACCTGAATCCATTTTTTAGAACAATGTTGAATGAATTAGTACAGTGTGATCTCAAGTTTTATGTGCCTAGCCATATTCAGTAAATGGTCCATAAATATAATTCACAATCTTCAACGAGGACCTCTAAATTGTTCGAAGCTCACTAGAGGAGCTCTGACTTGATGAACTGTTGGTTCAGTCCTACATTTTGTCTCGTGAACTAAGGAGAAAGTGGACTCGGCAGGAAGATTGTTGTACCATAAGAGAAGCAAAGAGGTCAACCTCTTTCAAGAATTATGGCAATGCAATGTAGTTGGACATGCTCTTATGTCGCCTTGAATGAATCATCCTTTTCACGTTGAATGACTAAATTTGGCTAAAAACATAACTAGTGGATTTTGATCATTAAATTGTTTTCAATAAAGATTAGATCTCGATGAGTCAAAACATGCACGTAAAATTATGTCAGAAAAATTGTCATACATCAATTTATTTTATTTTTACTTTTTAGTGCTAATTTTTATGCCATTACGTATGGGAAAAATTTTTATTGCTTTAAAATTTGCAAGAATAATGAAACACCGACACATAATGTTGATCGAGTGTGGCCAAAAGAGTGTGATGTAGCAAATCTTAAAAAATGCAACTTGTGGCCAAAAGCTTGTCCAAGTCAACACCACCTCCAACTTTTTACCCTAGATGCCTCCCACCCCTTCAACAACATGGTACACCCAATCACTATTTTCACCCCCTTTAAACGTACCTTTTTTTTTCTTCTTCTAAACTAACGTGATCCGAATCTTACTCGGCTGATGTGGCCCATATAGGTTAGGTTTGATCTCAATTTAATTTTTTTTAAAATAAAAAAGAACAAATAATATGTCACGCAGCCTAAATCATGTTGGAAATTGATTATCATTTAATTTAACATGTCAAGTTTGAACAAATTTGATTAAAAAAATCAATGCAAAATGTAATATTTAATACTCCTATCTAGTTGTGTCAAATATTTTTTTTCATTATTATTGTGTCCTCACATATAACTCACACGCATAGTCATTTTGTTTTAAATGAAACTTGAATTTTTAACTTTTTATCTTGGAAGATAAATAATATTCTAGTGAACATCATTTTGGTTCAAAGTTTGTTAAGAGTGTTTTCATTTAATAACAACAAACAATCAAAATTTGAGCTTAACTTCATCGATAATCAAACTAATATAAATGAATCATGAATTAAGTCTTTAGTCTAAGTAACTTGGCTTACTTATGCGTCTATATAAAATTTGTCTATGATAATATAATTGTATTTCAAGTTCTTGTCCCTGAATATAGCCAGGATAATTTTATGTAGTAAATGAGAATAAATATGATTTGTTTTTCGTTTTGACAAAAAAAATTACACATGCATTGAGTTAAGGGTTGTCAATAACAAAGTGATCTATTTTAATAATTTATTTTTCAATTTAGTTGAATTAAGCATGTTAGACTATATATTTTCTATTATATATATATATATATATATATATATATATATATATATTCCTAAACCAGATAGGTTTCTTACACCTTCCCTTAAGCCACGTAAATTTAGAATTTCTTGTCTCCTAAGTTACTTAACCTTCAAGATTGCCCGCTCCACCTCATGGTATGATATTGTCCGCTTTGGGCCTAGACTGCATGGTCTTGTTCTTGAATTTTATGCAAAAGGCCTCATACCATTTGGAGAGAGCACACCACATATATAGCACATCCTCTTTCCACACCCAGGCGATGTGGAATTGAGCACCCTTGGGGACAAGAGGGGACAAACACATATCTTCCACACAACCAAGGTCTTTATAATCTACCTCCCTTAGAGGCCCAACAATGGGGCAAAAATATTAAGATTTTAAGATCGGACTGAGGTGGTGAGTATTATGGGAAAATGGATTAGGAGGGTGTGAATCATGGTACTTTTAGTACATATTTCAAGAAGCAGACATTGTGCCACAGTACATCACTCTTAGTTCTTCTGTGCATAATGGATTTGTAGAAGAGGAGAAACAACACCTATTAAGTTGTTGTTTGCAACATGACGAGTCATTATTCACCATCTAAGAGTTTTTGGAGAGAAACTCTCAAAATAGATGTTTATAATCTTAATAGGGTACTATGTAAAGCAGCTCATAAAATACCCTTCAAGCTTTAGACGGGTCGTAGACCTAGTCTTAGACATTTGCATGTGTGGGGATGCCTTATATATGCAAAATTGTACAATCCAGGGATTAAGAAGATCCATCCTCACATTGTGACTTGGTATTTTATTGGATATCTTGATAGATCAAAATTTTATAGATTTTATTATACCTCAAGATCTATGGAGACCGTCGAGACATGCCACGTAAAATTTATTGAGATTGGGAGGCTAAAGTATCGTAGTTTCTCTTTTATAGAGGAGTGACCTCCGGTGCTCATTCCATTTTCAGACTTCATTCCACATTCCTTGGTAGTTTCAATCAGAGCTCCTATTCCCACTCTTTTAGTTATTCCTCCTTTGCAGCTTCTTTCTTCAGTTGTTAATCCAGTTCTTGAGCTCGTTTAGCTTAGGAGATAATCAAGGACTTGGAGGTATACTATACATTAGGATTTTGAGTTGCATTAGATGGATGTTTAGACAATGTTCTTGAATGGAGACATTGAGGAAGTGATATATATACATACACATATATATATATATGTGTGTATATATATATATACATATATATATATATCTCAACTTGAAGAATGTCATGGAGTAATGCATATATCTCAAGTTGAGTGGGAGGTAATTTATTATCCTTGTTCTATACATTGATATTTTGCTAGTTAGCCACGACATTCATGTGATATATGATAGTAAGAATTAAGAAAGGTAGTGAAGAAAGTTTTGTGGTATCTCCACATAACCAAATAATTCATGTTGGTCTATAATATATAGAATTGCTTAGAAATAATTGGTTGTTCTGATGCTCACTATGTAAGTTGCTCTTAGTGGTATACTTAGTTGGTCAGTTGTTATGAAGCAACCAAACTTGTCATTTGGTTGAAAAAATTTATTGCAAATTTGAAGGTTGTGCTGTAATGACCGGACTATTTATCGGGTCGGGTTATTTTATTTATATATGGTTGTTTTTCTTTAAACTTTGAAAATTCGTAACTCACTCATCTTAAATCTGATTTAGGTGATTCTTTTTTTGAAATTGAGTGTTTTGAATTCTTCTTTTCATTGGAATTGGTTTCATTTAGATAATCCAAAGTAACTGAGCCCAGTTATTTCAAAGTGGAGAGAAACGAATTTTTTTCCTTTGTTAGAAAGAAAAAAATGTTCAAATTTGTCGGGTTTACTTTTTATTTTTTCTTGGTGATTATTTTATGTATGAATTCACATTTAGAGGTTTGAAATATTTCGTGTCGATCCGGAATCATTTTGCGGGTTCGTTTAGGTGAAATGGGCATTTTGGGCCCGGTCGCCGTTTTAGGGCTTCGGGACCGATTTGGTGGGCTCTTTTGGATTTTGATGCCAAATAAACATTTTTATTCATATTGTGACTTTTTTGAATGACATTTAAAATTTTAGAATTTTAGAAAGAAACCGGGACGCTTTTGGACACCGTATGAGACTTATATGATATATATACACACAAGTGAGACAAATTATGACTTGTGGGGCCCACATGACCCAAAAGTCTAATTTTTTTTCAAGTGACAGAACCTTGGTCGGCAGCCCATCTTCCTCCTCCATTTCATTTTTTTTTCTCTCTCTCTAAGACTCCATTAAAGAAACTTTGAGATCTACTTTCTCTCTCTAGATTTTGGACCATTTCAAGGTTATTTTGGCTCAAGAGTTCAAGAGAAAAGTTGTAGAGCTCGGATAGAGCTATCCATTGATAAAAAAATTATACATTTTGGAGCTCATTCGGAAGGTGTAAGACATATTCAACTCCTCTTCTTCACCCTATTTTCGCATAAGTTACTCCATTGAGGTAGGGGGTTTTAGTTTTAAGTTTTATTTGGCTAAAATTTACATATGTTTACCCATGGAGTGTTTAGGATTTTATTTCATCTTACTCCATTTTAAATCTCATGAATATATTGATATTGTCACTTGTTTTTAATAATGATTATGTAAGTATAATGTTGTGTTTTTGTATTTATGAGATATATGGAGGATGGACTAATTAAATGTTGAATAAAATGCTGATTTGTGGGTTGTGGATGTATGTGTTATTTTGTGATGTTATAGTAGTTGGTGATGTATAGAGAACGGGCTGAATTTGTTGATGGAGTACATGCTAATTTTATTCTTCTTTTGTTGATTATAGTACTTTATGCTTCTCTTTAAATTTTTAAATGACTAAGAATGACTTGTGGAATATGTGTTTAAATTTGTGGTCAAGAATATGCATTTCATATTGTGTATTGCCTATATTAATGAGATTGGTTATGTCTAGAATAATGAAATTATGTCATGCTAGGTGAAATCCTAGGACATAAATTGAGTGCAATTGCATTGTTTATGTGCGTGTGAATATTGCACATGTGTTAATTTGATTGATTATGCCACAATGTGTTTGGATGATGATTTTGGGATTTGATGTCGTGTTTAAGGGTATTGTCCCTTAAGGGAAATCCTCATATATTGGCCAATTAGGATGGTCACCGGTGGGCTAGTATCCCGAAAAGAACCATTAGGAACATCGTTAATGGCACGTGTCCTATTTGATGCCTAGTGCGTGCCACAAGCACGTGACTTGAAGGGTGTCTTGCGAGTCAATCCCACTTGATGATTTCAAAATTTTTGTTTATATACTTTGATATTTGAATTGCACACTTGCTTTACACGTTTTACGTATGTTAATATTACCCTTGATTAAATTGTGGAGGTTATTGTTGCAATGTCATTCCATGTTTTAAAAATATTCCAAAGATTAGGCATTTAGGGAGCATGAACCCTAGTTGCATCATTGATCACTTAATGGTTTGATATATGGTATAGTTGGCGATATAAAGATTTTAACTTGCCTTCTACTGAGCTATGAGTGGACAAGCTCACCCCCTAAACATTTTAGATAAAGGAGTCGACACCGGAGAGAGTTGAACCTCCATTGGTGCAACAAACTTCAAGGAGTTTCTTTTGATATTAAGGCCTCATGTAGCCTTTATTTAGTTATATGTATGAGGAAATTTGTTTAGAAGCATTATTGTGGCTTTTTGTACACCTAGCCACCAACTTCATGCTTAGGATTGCTTCTCTTTGAACTTCATTTATTTTGACTCTATTGAAAATGTGTATGTAATGACACCTAAATGTCATGTTGTATGTACAAGTTTATGATCTTGACTCATGTTGCACCATATTTCATTTTCGGATTTTGATATCTTGAGTTGGGACTTGCCATGGATGATTTTAGGTTCATATTCATGCTCATATCATGTATTAGGTTCAGTTTAGAGCAGGTTTATGGGAGAAATGGGAAGGAAAAATTCTCTTGACAGACTGTTCACGAAAGGACCCCTTTCTGTCCAGATTTTGAATTTTTTTTTTGATAAGCCTAAAATACTCCAAATGACCTGAATTTTTTACCATATATTAAAATAGATGTCTAGTGCTTCCAGATTAAATTTCGTAAATTTTGGAAAGCTACAGAATTTTACAAAAATTCGACAGTGTCCTGCTGTCAGATTTTGAACCCACTGTTTTGTGCTGATTTGGAAAATTTGTTTGAGCCATTTTAAAAACTCTATAAATTATGAAAATTTCCAGAATTGTATCCCTTTATGTCTATTTTCTAAATACCAAATCCCATAATTTTATAAATTCTTTAACGCATTCAAATGAGTCCATCCTTGATGAAGGTCTGTTTTTAGGTCGCACCATGTGAGCTGTTTTAACTTGTAAAACTGATTTCATTGGCATATTTTCAACTGTTTAATTTTGATCATCCATGTGGTACGTTTAGTCTAGTTTCCATAGAATTTTAGTTTGCTCCTTTTCGAGTTAAAATGAATTTGTTATGAATTTTTTTGTAACGAGTGTTCAAATTTTCTTCTAGCTGAGGGCTGATTTTTTTCATTTTTGATTCTAGTTTTATACTTTGGGCTCGGTTTGAGTCCGACAACTCTCTTTTCACCCATGGATCTCAAGTCTCGAGGTTCAGGGCGTGACATGTGCACTTTATTTTTAAGCTTTTGGTATTTTTCTGTGATGATGAAATTGTCACATGGTATCTGAAAAATAAAATTGACCAAATATAATAAGCACATTGATATAAAGTACATTTTCATGTGTGAGAAAGTTAAGGAAGGTACTATTGAGGTTTCCCATAAAGAAATAGGAAAAAAAAAATGACTCTAGATCCTCTAATTAAAAATTTTCATTCGAAAGTATTTAAGGAGCATGTGATCCGGATAGGTGTTTGAGAGTCATTATATTACGGTGTCTGATATTTCTATTATATCATGTTACATTGCAGTTAGCTTTTAGTTTATTTGTGCCTTATGGTGACAGTTACTTTTCTTCAGTTTATTTATCTCTTTTGGCAACAGTTAGGGGTGCACAAAAATCCCGCAAATCCGGGATTGGATCAGATTCGATGACTAACGGATTGATTGCAAATTTAGAAAATAAGAATTCGTAGGCCACAGATCGAATTACGGATTGGGGGTCAGAAATCTGATCCGATCCGTGACAATCCGTTAGAATTTATAATATTTAAATATTATATATATATATAATAATAATATCTTATAACTTTTAATAATAATATTCTAATATCTTAAATCTTTTAGGCTAAAAATTTGATATTGGGTCTTTCCTATAGATCGAATCGAATTGCATATTCAGTAATCCGTTAACCACGGATTGGATTAGGATTAATACCTAATCCGATCCGATTCGATTCATGGTCAGCCCTAGTGACAATTATTTGCATGCAAAATTAATTTATGGTGCATCATTATTATTATCTTAATATATATGGTTTATGCACGTGCTATTATGTTTGTCTAGGAGTAGTATTACACTCATGAGGGTGTTTGGGCTAGAATTGAAATTGACATCACATCGGTAAATCGAAACATAATTATTAAAGTTTGCTTGGGAATGATATTACATTTCATGAGGTTGTTTAGGTTAAATGTGGGATTGACACCACAACGGTAAATCCAAACATAATTATTAAAGTATATGTGGGAGTGTTTAACACTCCATGAGATTAGCTTGGGGTAGATATGGTATAGGCTCCATATCGGTAAACCCTCACACTGGACAGGAGGTTGGTGGTTTGCTATAATATGTTTAGGTGACATACCATGATGGTATGAAGCATGGCGAAATTAGCTCAAATCCAAGATGAAATTAGTTTTGAGACCATGGAACTATTTAGACTAATATAATACTTGTCTACACATTCATGATCCACTATTGAAGAACTTTGTGGAAGAGAGTGTTTTAAAGTTTAAATCTATCTATTTCGATAATTGTATTTTTCTAAAATAGAAAATGAGTGGCCACTCACATTTTTTAAAATGTTGCAATCCATAGTGTCGTTTTTATAAAACTTAAAGTGCATGGACCAAGTGGGAGATTATTCAAAATTTTAATATAAATAAAATTATTTCTGTGGTCCTATGCACTATTTTCGAAAATTGGATTGCAATGTAATTATCGTTAATTGATGGATTTTATACCTGTCAATTTGTAGTCTAATTGGCAGTAGTGTGATGGATAGAATGTCTACTTCAAGTTACTGTACTTATATTGGTGGCAACCTGGTTACATGGAGGAGCAAGAAGCAAACCGTTGTAGCACGGTGTAGTGCAAAAGCTGAGTTCGGAGCAGTTGCTCATGGAATTTGTGAACTGTTGTGGCTGAAAAGATTCCTTGAAGATCTTAAAATCTAAAGTCCAATGCCTATGAAGCTTTACTGTGATAATAAAGCTGCAATCAATATAGCTCACAATCCTGTCCAACATGATAAGACTAAGCATGTGGAAGTTAATTGACATTTTATTAAGGAAAAATTAGAAGGAGTGATATGTATGCCCTATATTCCTACAGGAGAACAGGTGGCAGATATCCTCACTAAAGGATTACCTAAGGGACTTGACAATTTTATATGCCAGTGGGGAATGCAAGATATTTTTGAGCCAGCTTGAGGGGGAGTGTGGAAAGATCTAGGCTGATTTGTTAGGAAATTAGTTAGGGAGGATTTTTAGGAATTAACTTTTTTAATTTTTAAGTAGTTCCTAATATTATTGTATATATCTTTTCCTTTGAATTTGTTGCACTTCTCTATATATAGGCCTGTAAACTAACAAATCTGAGATAACAAAATGAGAATATGAGAATTCTATTCTTTTTCACCTTTGTGTTCAATTACTATTTAGAGCGTTGAATCAATATAATTGAAGTGTAATAAGAATTTCAACACTCAATCACAGTTAAAATACTAAGGTAGGATTGCTAGAAAACAGAGATAAACATGGTATGAAGAGTAGATCACCTTAGATTACGAATTTTTAGATTTACAACAACAAAATTCGAATTGAATGTTATTAGGAATTGTGTCTCAAATTCCTAATCCAATTAGGTTTTATTTTAGAGTTATATTTTATTTAGAAATTTTTTTGTTGGGGTGTACTTGGGCTCCAAGAAATTGTAATCCTTGTCGAACAAGGATTTGGGTTTAAAAACCTATAAATAGATACCTATGTTATGGGTTGAGACTTATGAGAGTGAAAAAGATGTAACCTCATTAGCGAGTAGTTTGGTGTTTATGAGAGAGTAGTGGGTGTGAGGGTCGTGTAACCTGTACCTTACATGACCCATGGAGATGTGGTTTATGGATTTGGTAGAGTGGTTCAACCACGAATAGGGAGCAAGGAGTAAGGGTGGCAATTTATGTTTCCATGACGTATTTGTGTCGACATGATACGACCTGCGTAACCTATTCAATAAGTGGGTCAAGACACGTTTAATTAAAATTTCATACTATTACGGTCAATTCAAACATAAACCCCGATACATTTAGTTAATCGAGTCTAATCAGGTTACAAACAGATTGGCAGGTCCAACATGAATAAGATACATTTAATTAGCGTATCAATTCGAGGCAACGAGATTATGACCCAAACACAATTTAAGTCAAACCTAAACTCACTTATCCCATGTTGTGTTAGCGCGTCATATCAAGTATTGCCACCCTTAGCAAGGAATCCCGTGGAGTCATACGTGCAAAAGGCTTGAGTATCAGACACCATAACATAGAGCAGAATTGTGTACACGACCTGGTGCTATGGTATTCTTTATTGTTATAATTTCTCTACAGAAGTATAGTGGAATCTCTTTGAATTCGTAGGCATAGGTCGAGTTGTGCTGAATGACATTAAATTTTGTGCTTTTGTGTTATTAGGTTATTGCCCGTGATTGGATCTTTTCGTAAATTAACATATATGTGTGATTCATGTGTGAGTGTGACTCAAAAAGTATATCAATTAAAAATTACCACATTTCGCAATAGAATGAATTCCTTGTAGAATAGGGCTATCGAAAGGGGTGTCGAACCTCAAGGACTGTGGTCTGATTGAGTTGGATATAAGGAATTAATTCTAATTAAATTTAAAAGAAATAAATTCTGATTTTTAATTCTAAATTAACTAATGAAGCAATTGAACAAAATCAATTGAACAAAAGCAAGAAAAACTAAGGAGTGTAGAGAATATAAGATAAGTGTAGGGTAATTGATTTCACCACTAACTTCACAATCAATGGTCAATTGAACTAACTATAGTCATATCATGCATAAGTGGTGTCGGTGGCTACAAGCTCACCTCCATCCGTCAAGAAGATAACATATGATTAAGGCTAAGTCATGGACTATCTTCGATTGGCATGGGCCATCTGCCTAACTACTCTAATCTAGGGTGCAGTATGGTTCATCTTCTCTAGGCATAATCCATCAAAGCTTTTAATGATATATTCAGTGAAAACCATTATGTAATAATCACTCTCATGATCACAGAAAACAAGAGGGACGAGTTCAATAACAACAATCAAATATCTAAGACAAGATAAGAAATCATTGAAACTGAATTTATAAGACTTTTATTGCTCAATTCTATAATAAGAATCGTCTAAATTACATAATTTATGAATGAATACAAAAATCCCCAATAATTAGAACAATCAAATCAGTGATGTTTAGTTAGGGCTACATCAAAACCCTGGTGGCTGAACTAGCCGCTCATGATACGTCTTGTTCTCCACTGATTCTCCATTCCAAAAGCTCTTCAAAGCTACTGCCAAGCCTCCTCAATACAGCCCCAATTCATCACTTTAAATAATCAAGAGAATATGAAGAGTCCTCACCTAATTAGGAGATAATTAGGGTTTCCCGCAGCCCCTAATCAGGTGGCATTTTCTGCTGACTTTCGGCCCAAATTTTGACCTAGTAAAGTCTGATTCATGAAATTTATGTGAAATACAAAAGTGTCCAGAATCGAATTTCGTTCAACCCACAATGGAATTGAGTCAATTTGAAACTCAAAAATAAGAGTTACAGGCCGTTCTCCAAAATGGGATTAAAACTATATTACGCGTAGAATTGGATTTCAGCCCAAATACCCTTCGGCAGTTATAATTCTCTTAGACCTCTTCCTTGGGCTGAGTTGAGTTAAATTATGGAGTTCAATGGATCCCTTTGATATAGGCTTCATCTAACCCTCTTACATGTTATCTTTAAAAGTCCAAAATCACGGTTTTAACTGAAATAATCATTAAGGCCCTGAAAATACAGAAAACACTAAAACGAAGTAAAATCACAAAATAATCTATCACTAAGAGAATAAAATACATAAGTTAAGAGGCTAGAATGCGTAACATTCAACGCCTATCAATGTGTAATTTAAAGTATAAACAAACTTCATATTATGCATCTACTAATATAGATTTCTTTTGCATAAAAAACTTCATAAGAATGTGACTTAAAAATCAGAAGATATACATTGAAAAATTATTTATAAACAGAAACAAGCAAATAAGTAAGAGTATATAATCTTTAATGTATATGATTTCCAAGTGCCAACGACGGGAATACTCATTTCCACTTTCTAAGTTGTCAGTGTATATAATTTTTGTGAATATGAAATGTTTATCTTCTGTTTTAATATGTATTTCTGACCATAAAGATTGTGCAATGTACAAATTATTACACTGATACTTCCGACAATGCCTTAAAATTATATTTTATAGGCCATTATTCATATTTAATCACATTTTAATATTCAATAAAATTCATTAAAAATCACTAAAAACATGGTTTCATTAAATGTTGGAGTTAAAACTTGTGTATCAGTTCATTTTGATCATGTTTCTTAGTCTTGAAAATTTTCATGATCCCGACGGCCAATACCAGTTATGTCACCCCTGTTACAGCCCAAAATGGCGACACTGCAACCACGACTACAACCTCGACCACTTTTTAAAACCATCTTATCAAGTAATATAGAATCCAGCATAAATACCTTATAGCCACTTGTTTCTGTGAAAAATGCTGGAAACTCATTGGTCTTATATGCAGCAACACAAACTCCCTGAGTTTCCTACATCAGGGCAAAAAAAATTATTGTTAATTAGTAGCTTGAATCTATGTTCATTGGCTTCTCATGATATTCAGACATAGAACTAACAATACCAAGTACTCAAGGGTTCTGGGAATATCCAATATTGATTTTACACTGGCAGATATTACTGCTATAGGAGTCCTTCCAAGCTTTGTGAGATCAGAAGATATATCCATTGCTGCAAAATGGAATATCAATAAGCACAACTTAAAGAAGGGGAGTTCATATTTCAGTTGAGCAGAGGCTTCTAAAAACAAATTTGTGCATCAGCTAGTGAACACACCAAACATTTTTAAACAATGAGTAATAAATGTTTGACTTAAGGAAATCTTCAAAAAAAATTAATGAAGAACATCTCATGACATTACAATATAATTTCTTTTACCACCCAAGAGTTAACGTTTGATGCAGCTATTCCAAGCTTCACATCTTGGGTTGGGAGCTACAAAAGTAATGAAGACTTTTCATTTTACTATCTCACACCAGGAGGTAAGATAAGCATGTGCCATATTGTTTAGCAGCATTACTTGGAAGGTAATAACGATATGTTGCTGGCTCTAGATTAAAATAATCCATTCATTTTTTTTTCTGGTTAGGATAATCCATTCTTCTTCTCCCATCACTTTTTTTATACAAAATCATCATTCTATCTCATATAAATTGTTTTTACTTGCAAACATTAAAATTGCACAATCAGTGAGATACGAATTTATTTCAGGAGGGGCATATTGAACATCATAAAATAGATTTTTTTCCCCAACTAACATGACAACTACCAATGCAAGCCCAAAAATAAAAGTATAATAATGGTACAGTAATCATGATTCAAATAGTATGTCATTATTTGCAAAATATTGCAGTAAAGAAGAATTGAAAACTATAAACTATGGACATTAAGTTCATAAAATATTAGTAATAAATTTAAAGTAGAAGAAGAGAAAAAAAATAAGAAGAGAGAAGAAAAGGATACTGCACATACATTTATTATCATACATGAGTACAAGAAGAAGCAATTTAAGAAGAGAAAAGGCAATACGGGAAGAAGAAGGGGAGTGTATTAATTAGGGTTTATTGAAGAAGGGAAATGCATAAATTTTTTGAAGGAAATCAAAGAAATTGGAAGAAGAGGAAGAGTAAAGAAGAAAAGAAAGGAAGGATCAGAAAGATTTTTAGAAAAGGAGATTTTTGTCTGTGAAAGCAAACATATTTCTAGCATGATAGATACACATAGGTAGTTTACTCTTCTCTCCATGTCTATGCACCCCTCCAATACCCCCGGTAAAAAATATATTAATCCCGACCTGCATGAATTTGTAAACTAAAAAGTGTTAGCAAAACCCATGTGAAGAATATATTATGCCTACCATACATTGATAAAAACAAATTGAGGAAAGCATTGAGAAAAGCTAAGGAAGAGTGATCACCATAGAAGCAAAATCATAGTTGCAGAAACTATAATTGCACAGTTCCCTCTGGTGGCAACCTGAAAGCAAAGCCAACATATGAAATTGATAGGGAATAGATATCATGGAGGATATTATAATTATGAACTATTTCAAAGATTCAACTGTAAATATTTGACAGGTAATAGACAAAGGTAGTGATGTTTACAAGAGTTTCTAATGCAAATAATTAATGATGTCTTAGAAAGTGTCATGAAGAAGTTAGTGAGAGTCATTCTTGATTTGTGAGTACAAAGTAGTAATTAAGCTTTGGAATTACTAAGCGATCACTTAGGAAAGTGAAAAGGGGTTACTAGAGGTCATTCTTGGTTGAATCATAAAAGGATAAGCCCCTTCTCTGCTGTATCATGTCTTTATCAATATAATTTCAATATGCTTATCATTTTGATAACTATTTCTCAAGCTTTTCCTAGATTTACAACAAAAAACAACAAGCTGGGTGTGTATTTTTTCGAGGCCAAAATCCACTGTTTTCCCCTCCGAATCCCTAATTTTAGTTATTTCTTTCCTTTTTTAGTAATATTTATTTTGTTGATTAGGAAGAGATTCTGGGCTTGATTTGGGCCAGATTTTTGGCAAATTCCTTCTTTTATTTCGTATTTTATTTTGGCACCAATATTAGGTTTTTGCTATTTTTGGTAATGTTGACGAAGTTCAGCTATATAACCCGGCTTGTGGGTTGATTCAAAGGTACTTTTGATTTTGAATAATAATATTGAATACCAGAGACTTTTCTCTGAGTTTTTTTTGGCAATTCTCGTGCTTTCTTTCTGTTTATTTTCTGTTGCCCTTAGCCTACAGAATAATCACTATTCTGTCCGGCGTCAATTACACCCTCAATGTAGACCATGTCACTCTTCCTAGCATTAGATTATATGAATATATTACTAGAAAATTGCATATTACTATATCCTACTTGTTGAATAATACACTTTTGATTCTTGTATGTATACATACCTTTTTTACCCAATTTCAAATTGGCCAATGTAGATTATCATGCACAATAGACAAATAAAAAAGGGATAAAGTTTCACTATAAGAATCCATATGTGACGAGTTTCGAGGTCATTTAATTTTTTTATTTATTTTAATTGAATTGCTTTATTGGTTGAATTAAATTTCTTTGAGTGTTTTGAATTGCTTTATTGTTTGAATTAAATTTCTTTGAGTGCTTTAAATATGTTGGGGTAGTTTATTTTATTTATTTAATTTTAGTTGGACTGGGTTTTTGTATTATTCTTTATTTTAATTTTAGATTGGGCTAGGGAGGAATTTGGGTTGAGTTGAGCTGGAATGACTGGACTTGGTGTATATTTATTTTGATGGGCTAGGGTTTATTTTTTATTATTTTCCTTTTTATTTATTTTATATTTTTAATTAGTTTTCTAGGAAAAAATAATAAGAGAAAAGAAAAGGAGGGCTAGGGTTTCTATCGTTTTCACATACAGAGACCGAAAGAGAGTAGATGCAAGAAAGGAGGGAGAGAAAGAGCGATTCATTGGGACGAGTTTTGGTTCATCAAGAGGCAAGCTCGAACTCTTCTCTTCCCCTTTGAACCTGTAGACATAATATTTCTTATATATATATATATATATATATTGCTGGAATATGTATTCATGTATATAATTATGAAATTGTATGATTATGCATGCTAAGGGTGTTTTTGTGAATTAAACATGAAGAATCTGTGGGTTTAGTATAGCTTTGGGGTGATATTTTCCGTGTGTATGCATGCATATATGTATAGGCGGATATGTATATATATATATATATATATGTATAAACATGAAATTTGTGTTTAATGTAATTATCGGTTTCGAAAGTTTGGTTGCAAACTATTGGCTAGATTGATGGAAAATTGAGTTTGAATTTTTTGAATTTTAAAACTTGAATTTCAGCGTTTTGATTTAGGCTGCGAGAGGGGCGATTTTGGTACCAATATGTAGCTTAGAGCTAGAGGAGTTAAATGGTATATTCATACGCGTGATTCGGTGTTCGAAGGTGGCCGGAAAGTTTCGAGAACATAGCTGTTACGTGAGTTGCAGAGAAAAGAAAAGGAAAAAAAGAGGAAGAATGGTGGGGGAAGCGCCCCCCACGCGCACTGCCTGCGTGTGGGGGCGCGTGGGCGCCGGGGATGGCAGTAACGAGCCTCGCTCACCTCTGGGCCCACTTTAAGCCCAATCCGGAGTATTTTTGTATTTTTTAAATTGAATTTTAAATATAAAAATAGGAAAAATAATTTTTAAAATTGTTTTTGAATTTCAGAAATATTTTGAAAAATTTTGGTAATCTTTTGGGGACAGAATGCACTTGAGTTTTAAATATCATGTCAAAATTAAGGTTCCCTTGTGTATAAAAAGTGTGTCTCAAAAATTAGATTTTTACTTTCTTTTAGTTTGAAAATATTTTTAAATTTCTGAAAAATTCCAGAATACTTAAGTAGGGTTCTTAATAATAGAATAGGCACAAAAACCTAGGTTAGAGCTAGGTTTAGACACCTTCAATGATTTAGGTACGATGGAGATTTGATTGTGTGCTTTGCTCTTTTAATCGTATGTTATATTATTTTTCCTCAATTGTATTTCTTTGAAATGATAACTGCTCATGATATACTTAATATTAGTTTAATTGTGAATGAGTTATTTTATTGTGATGATTGAATTTCTGTTAGATTAAATCATTGTGTTAAGATAGTTAGATCTTTTGTTTTGGTTTAATAGGTTAGTTAGAGAGGCATGTAAGAATTGCCAAGGGGCATGTCAGGATTGCCAATATTTAATAGGTATCTAAGGTTAGTTAGGGAGGCATGTAAGGATTGCTAGGGGGCATGTCAGGATTACCTAGTTTTAATAGGGTATTATATTTGTGCCATTGGTTTGAACTTAGAAATAGGTTCTAAACTTGTGTGATAGGGGTTGAATTGGAACGGTACATAGGATGACTTCTATTTTGGAGCATGAGATAAATAAGGAAATGATTTGTAGATGTTCATTGTCCCTCATATAGAGGGTATGTTTACCGGTTCTCTGATTGGGTTGTAGTAGAGAGAACTTACTGATTCGTGTGTGAGTGTGACTCAATAAGTGTATCAATTAAAAATTACCATATTTTGCAATAGAACGAATTCCTTGCAGAATAGGGCTATCAAAAGGGGTGTCGAACCTCAGGGATTATGGTCTGATGAGTTAAAATAAATGGTTGAGTGGATCTCCTTGATGTAGGCTTCATCTAACCATCTTGGATGTCTTTTTTAAAAGCCCAAAATCATGGTTTTAACTGAAATAATCATTAAGGCCCTGAAAATACAGAAAACACTAAAACGAAGTAAAATAACAAAATAATCTATCACTAAGAGAATAAAATACATAAGTTAAGAGGCTAGAATACGTAACATTCAACGCCTATCACACCCCCAAACTTACAAATTGCTAGTCCCTTAGCAATAGAATAAAATAAAACTAAAACAAAGAATCTACTAAACACTAACTAAACTACCCAACTCCGCTTTCGTGGGAGAAACGATTGCATTTAGCATATGCAACAAGCCTTTAAACCCCTAAGTTCACCCTAGTGGACGAGTATAGTCTCGTGAAGGTTTCCAGAAATGTTACCCACAAACATTCAAAATTCTGTTTCAACATTAATTCAAGAAGAAGATTACAATATATAGTTACAAACTTGCATTCAAGAATAATTTCAAAATTTTAAATTCCATAATTCAAATCAACGGTCCCCATACATAATTCACATCAACATATCTCAAAATAATCAACTCTAGCTCCCTCGTGTAAAGTGAACTAGCAGTCATCTCATGTAGCATAACCAAAATTTGAATATATTAAGGCACATACTCCTTCAACTTACTAGCTCCCCTTATTGAAATCATACTTCCAAACATGAATACATGAATTTTTCTTTTCTTTTCTCATTCTTTTCTTTCATTGCTTCATTGTTTGTGCAATGTCTTGATTTATTAAGCTTTCTGAAAGATCCATGTAGCAAGCTTTCAGTCAATGACTCCCAAACTAGATGGCTTTAGGGCACTAGGCTTTAAGATACCCCGAAGAACCTAATTACTCGAATCAATCAGGCTACAAATCAAGACAACCAATGCTCATCTTTTCTCACCATTTCACTTTTAACGCGAACACTCCGTGCTTCCTGAGGCATAGAGGCCCGGTTACTTATGAAAAGGATCAAATTGATTTTCTTATTCAACATATTCTCTTTTTTTTTTTTCTTTCTCTTCTTTTTTTTTTCTTTTTCATTGAAGTCAAGTAAACACATCATCGATACTCATTCTTAAGAGATACTAATTAATATCAAGCATATGTAACTCAACAACTCAGAGCATAAGCTTATACCTCACAAGATTATGCTAGTGTGTCTGTGCATGTAAGGAAACTAAAATAAATTACTCCAAAATATGTCAATGTAAACCATGATTAAAATCACATAATTTAAACCACAGTTTTCAAAAATTCAAAACTTACTCAAAAATTGCAAGTTATGCACCTACATAAGGTACTAATCCCTTAAATAATGTCAAAACATTCTATCTAAAAACAAATAAAATAAAATAAAATAAAAAACTAAAAAAATAATATAAACAAAAATCCTAAAACAAGAAGAATTTCATAAAAATTTTCCCCCATATGCAATAAGCACAAAAATAAGGCATCGCCTCACCCCCAAACTTAAACTGTACATTGTCCTCAATGTACACCCAATTAAAGCATAGAGAAGAGTAAGAACGATATTACCAGGACCAATGGAGTAGTGGCAACAAACTAGAGCACAACAATGGTATGAAGGTAATACAAGCACACCCCCAAACTTGGGTGTTACAACCTGTCAAAACAAACCACTATACCCCAAATATCAAGTGAAATAGTATGGGTGAAAATAAATATGAAATAGAAAAATCCTAATTTTTTTTAAAAAAAAAACTGAAAATCTAACTATAGAAAGAAAAATAAAACTAAAAATAAAAATAAAAACTAAGAATAAAATAAAATACAAAAGAGAGTTACCTTCCTGTCAAGGATGTGGTGGTGATTGAGCATCCGGATCTAAGTTCGTTTGGCACATCAGTGCACGCAGCATCCTACGCATCTCTAGTTGATCCTGGCGAGTCTCACGAAAGTGATCCATCATCTCAGTCCTCAAAGCTCCAAACTATGTGGAAACCTCTGTCTGTAGGGTGCCAAATTGGGCGGTCAACACAGCAATCTGTCCCTCTAAATAATGATAATCATGGCCACCAGCTTGTGTATGTACCTCCTTTTCTTTTGCTTCCATCTCCTCTGGATCTTCCATCGGTGGTGGTATATCTACAGGTTCCCCTCCCTAGGCCAATTGAGACACTTCACCTAGCGCAACTATGACTCTTTGATGCATATGAGATCGACTCAAATTCCAGTCATGTGTGCTATAATGAATATCACGTGGAAAGGCAAGTTCGTCCTCATGAACTGTATACCCCTGTGCACTAAGCAACTGATGAATGATAGTAGGGAATGAAAACTCCAAGTCACTTGCACTATCCGGTGCCTTGGCCAGAACTTTGGAATAAAACTTTTCAATCTGGCCCTAAACAATCTGTGGGAATGATAACCAATGCCCAAAATGTATGGCATATAAAGCTCTAAGAAACTCTTGACGTCTCTCAGTTTTATGTCCAATGAGACATATATTTTTGAGCAAAATAGCATCAAGGAACCATAAATGATTTGGCATAGAAGACTTGGAAGCTGCATTCCGCTTAGGCCCGAAAAATTGGTTAGCACACAAACGTGCAACCAAATTACCCACTAACAAATCATCGGGTAGAGGAGTATAGATATTAGTCAAATCATCTGGGCACTCATGAGGACAACCCATGGCAATAGCAATGGATGACACATCCACCTGAACTAATGTTCCATCTATTGAAGAAATAAGCACATCCCGTTCATCAGGTTTCGGCATTAAGTTCTGATAAAATACCTTGACAAGCCTTGGGTAGATAGTAGTAGAGAGTGGAACAAAAATTGAAGCTGACCAACGACGACGGATGTCAGAAATCCCCCATCGTGTCTCGGGAAACATATTATATAGTTCAGCGATGTCAAATGTTGTTTCAAAATTCAAGGCCCTTGGATGCCATCTCTCATGAAAACCTTCTCGGCGAGATCTTGAGGAACCGAGTGTTGGATCATGCCTTGCTCAGCGAGGATTGTGTGAGCTTGAAGCACCTTGGTGACTTGCTCTCTTTGGTGCCATAGAAATAGAAAAAGTTTGGTTGAGGAATTAAATCAAACATTTGGTGTGCACAATAAAAGTTTATCCTTCAACCTCTTCCTTTTGGCAATATTTCCACCCAAATTGAACAATTGAATCCACCAATTATATCCCCCAAACTTGGTCTTCAAAAGCCCTCAAAAAGATTTGCACAATTTTGCCAAAGAAAAACTTCACTTACTTTAATGTAGAAGTTGAAAAAGTGAGAGTTTCCTTGAGAACTAGTGATGATCAATCTAGTTTTGATGTTGATGTTGATGATGATCAATGTTAAATTCTTGTTTGAGAATCACCAATTGAAGAAAATAAATTCCCGATTGAAGTAGGAGTCAAATTGGAGCTCAAAGATGTCAAGGAAGCAAGTAGTAGCATTATAGTTGGAGAGGGAGGATTTAAATAGATGAAATTTTCGGGCAGCCCACATTCTTCACTGGGCGATCGATCCCCCCAGCCATGGGCGATCTATCGCCCACCTACTGGCGGTCCTCCTTGAAAAAAATCAAGGGGCGATCGATCCCCCTCAAATGGGGCGATCGATCCCCCTTCTACTGGCCTGTTTCACCCTTCATCGCCCAAGGTCGATCGGGACATGTATTTTTGAAGTCTCCATTGCCCAAGGTCGACTGAGAGCACATTTTTTCACCCATCTTGAGTCCAAATACCTCGGTACACGTCTTGGCATCCTCCTAAAGCAACTTATACATCAAAAATTCGAAGAAAACACATTAAAACGCAACTATAATTGAAAGAAAACTAAAGAAAACTAAAACTAAAAATCAAAATCAAAGAAAACTAAAGGAATTAAAGGATAGAAATATATACAAATCCTACAATTTAATGTCCACAGGAGACGATCAACTTCTCGAAGGGATTAAGTCGGATAGACGGGATCCGTCAAGTCGACGAACTCTACGTCTCTTCTTGGCACAAATCCTTCTACACAATGCTTCAACCTTTGCCCATTAACTTTCATCAAAGTATTATCTTGAAAGCTTAGAATTTCCATAACACTGTGAGGAAAAACTGAAATCACCTAGAATGGTCCATCCCACCTTGAACGCAATTTTTCGGGAAACAATCGAAGCTTTGAATTGAAGAGCCACACTTTATCACCTGGAGAGAAAGACTTTCATGAGATATGTCGATCACTGAACGCCTTCATCCTCTCTTTGTAAATTCATGAACTTCATAAGCATCACGTCTGAATTCTTCTAATTCATTCAATTGCAACTTTCTCTCTTGTCTAGCTCTTTTTGCATCGAAATTGAATTTTTGGATTGCCTAGAGTGCCTTGTGTTTGATCTCTACTGGAAGATAACATGTTTTCCCATACACCAACTGATATGGTGACATACCAATAGGAGTCTTGTAAGTAGTCTGATATGCCCATAGTGCCTCATTTAGTCATAATGACCAATCTTTTCTATCTGGTCTCACTGTCTTTTCGAGAACATGCTTAATTTCTCGATTGGACAACTTTACTTGCCCACTTGTCTGAGGGTGGTAAGGTGTTGCCACCTTATGTGTCACTGAATATTTAGCAAGCAAACCTCTCAAGAATATATTGCAAAAGTGAGAACCACCATCACTGATCAAGGCTCGAGGGATTCTGAATCGACTGATAATATTCTTATGCATGAACTTGATTACCACCTTGTGGTCATTGGTTCGAGTTACAATGGCCTCCACCCATTTGGAAACATAATCCACACCAACCAGAATGTACTCAAAAATTACAACCACCAGAATGAGACTCATTGACATCATATCTCGCCTTGACATTGAACCCACTCTTTGACATCGATCACAAGATTTATAGAAAACATAGGCATCATGGAACAGAGAAGGCCAGAAGAATCCACACTGAAGTAACTTTGCTACTGTCTTTCTTGCACTAAAGTAGCCTCCACATGCTAACAAGTGGCAGAACTTGAGAATATCTTGAAACTCATGGTCCAGGACACACCGCCGAATAATTTGATCTGGACAATATTTAAATAACTCTAGATCCTCCCAAAAGTAATGATGAACATTCAAGAAGAATCTATCACGCTCTCGCTTGGTCCAGTCTCGTGGCACTTTTCCCGTGGCTAAATAATTCACAATATCTGCATACCATGGTGTGAAGTTGTCGGATACTCCAAACAATTGCTCACCCTGAAGTGATTTGAATGGTGTAGTGGATATATAATTTACCACAATGGTAGAAAAGTGATCTTCGAACACCTTCTTTTCCTTTTGTTTTTCTTGCACCTTTATTTCATCTGTAGATTCAGATACATCCGCAAAATCCATGAAGAAAACATCTGTTTGATATGGAGGGTGTTGGATAGCATTGAACACATTAAGCTTGACATTCATGTTGCCAAAATGAAATATCCATGATCCCCAACCTACAATTTATGCAAGCATCAGTGGTAGCTAAGAAAGGTCGACCAAGGATCACTGGAATATGCCTCTTCAGATTATGAACTGGCTCAGTGTCAAGTACAATAAAATCAATAGGAAAGTAGAACTTGTCCACTTTAATGAGCACATCTTCAATAATTCCTCGGGGTTGCTTTGTTGATCTATCTACAAATTGTAATACCATCGAGGTAGGCTTCAATTCTCCCAAGCCTAATTGTAAATACACTAAATAGGGCAGCAAATTCACACTTGCACCCAAATCAAGAAGAGCTTTATCAACATGGTGCTCCCCAATGATGCATGAGATAGTTAGGGCACCAAGATCTTTGTATTTGGGAGGAGTGCACTGCTGAATTATATAACTCGCTTGTTGTGGCAGCATCACTTTCTTTGGCACATGGCTTTTAGAACGCCTTTTCTGAGTGCACAAGTCATTCAAGAATTTAGCATAAGGAGGAATTTTCTTGATGGCATCAAGGAGTGGAAAATTAATCCTTTACTTGTCAAAACACCTCCATCATGTCGTGTAGCTTGTGCCCTTGCTTCCCCAATTTAGATGCTTCAAGGAAACATTGTGGGAAAGGAGCCTTGGGCTCATAAGGAATTTTAGCACTTGGACTTGTGGCCACTTTTTCTTCTTCTTTCTTCTCACCCACTTTATTATCAATTAATTTTCCACTCCTCAAAGTGGTAATGGCTTGAACTTGCTCATGGTGTGGGTTGCTTGTGGAAGCTTGTAGCCCTCTTGGATTAGCAATTGGTTGACTAGGGAGCTTCCCTTCTTCCCTTCTACTCAATGAAGTAGCAAGCTGTCCAAATTGAGATTCCAGTTTGGTAATGGATTGAGAACGAGAGTGCACTAGCTGAACTGTAGATTGTACTATTGTTGCAGTAGCTTGCACTGTCTCTATCAGAGAATCAAGCTTATCAAATTTTGATAAAGTAAGTGTCAGCTTGTCTTCAATAGTAGAAATTCTCTGTGCCATAGGATTTTGTGTTTGATATTGCTATTGAGGCACAAAATTTCTAGGTTGATATGATGGCTGCATTGCTGCCCCTTGGTTACTGTAAGAAAAACTAGGATGATTCCTCTATGTGGGATTATAAGTATTACCTCATGGAGGATTCATTGGTCCAGTGAATATAGCTTGAACTTGCTCATGTTGAATATCAGAAAATTGCCCCATTGAAGGACAATTGCTCACATTATGCATAGGACTAGAGAAAAATTCACAATGGCCTAACAATGAAGGATTTGAAGCAGGAGGAGTTTGATTGGCAGCCATAATTGCTGCTACCTTCTATGCAATTAAATCAATATCAGTTGGCATAGCTTCTGAAGCACCAACCTCAAAAATTCCATCAGTCTTCCTTGTAATGGTAGGTCTGCTAGAACGAGTAGAGGACACATGTTGTAGAGAGTTGTCACTAAGATTGTCAAATAAGATCCATGCCTCTTCTTCACTCTTCAACATAAAAGTACCTCCACAAGACGCATCAACCATCTGTCTGTTGGCTTCTGTCAGCCCTTCACGAAAACTCTACACTAGTTGCCACTTAGGAACTTGATGATAGGACACTTCCTAAGAAGGTCCTTGAATCTTTCCCATGTCTTATAAAATTGTTCCCCCTCATGTTGGGAGAAACCAGTGATAGCACGTCTGAACTGATTGGTCTTCCCTATCGAAAAATACTTCTTGAGAAACTCATGTTGCATCTGAGTCCAAGTCGTGATAAAACCTGTCGGTAGAGAATTGAACCAATACTTTGCTTTGTCTTTTAGGGAGAATGGAAAAAGTCTCATTCTGAAAGCATCTTCAGAGAAGTTGTGAATTTTGGTAGTTGAGCACACTTCAATGAATTCATCTAGATGCTTATAAGGGTCTTCTTGAGTCAGCTTAAAATAAGATGGTAGCATCTGAATAATGCTGGACTTGATCTCATAATTCTGTGCTGTGACATTGGGCAGTTGAAAACCAGCTGGTGAGGTGTATGTCTCAGGAACATAGTAGTCCCTCAGCAATCTAGCCCTTTCTCCACCAGCATTAGGAACAAGGTTGTTATTCCTCTCTTCTGCCATGTCTTCAATTAATTCTTCCTCTTGCACCATAGTATCAACAGGGATGTTCCTCTATTGTCTAAGAGTACATTTAGGCTCAAGATCAAGAGGTATCAAAGGATCAGCCACAGAACGACGACCTTGCATATATTAGCCAAAAGCACCTGAAAAGAAAACAGAAACAAAATCAAAAACAAAATATAAAAATTTCCTAAACTAAAAATCCAATTAAAATTTATTCTATAAAATCCAATCAATCAAATAGATAATCCCCGGCAACGGCGCCAAAAATTGATTCGTGTGACTCAATAAGTGTATCAATTAAAAATTACCACATTTCACAATAGAACGAATTCCTTGCATAATAGGGCTATCGAAAGGGGTGTCGAACCTCAGGGATTGTGGTTTGATGAGTTGGAATACGAAATTAATTCTAATTAAATTTAAGAGAAAATAATTCTGATTTTCAAACTAAACTAATTAAAAAGTAAAATAAAATAAAACAAAGTAAATAGAAAGTGAAGATAATATGAGATAAATCTAGGGTATTTGACTTCACCACTAACTCCACAATCAATGGTCAATTGAATTAACTATGGGGGATTATATCATGCATAAGTGGTGTCGGTGGCTACAAGCTCACCTTCATCCGTCAAAAAGATAACATATGATTAAGGCTAATTTATAGACTATCTTTGATTGGCATGGGTCATCTGCCTAACTACTCTAATCTAGGGTGCAGTATGGTTCATCTTCTCTAGGCATAATCCATCAAAGCTTTTAATGATATATTCAGTGATTACCATTGTGTAATAATCGCTCTCATGATCACAGAAAATAAGAGAGATTGAGTTCAATAACAATAACTAAATATCTAAGACAAGATAAGAAATTATTGAAACTAAATTTACAAGACTTTTATTGCTCAATTCTATAATAAGAATCCTCTAAATTACACAATCTATGCATGTATATAAAGGTCCCCAATAATTAAAACAATCAAACCATTGATGCTTTGTTAGGGCTACATCAAAACCCTAGTGGATGAACTAGCCGCTCATGGTAGAAAAAGAAGCGTCAACTGTTGAGGAAGAAGGCATCATCTTCATGAATTATGCGTATGACTTCGTTCTCCAATGGCTCTGCAAAGTATGTCTTCTGTTCTATCCAAAACTCTCTCAGACTCTCCAATCTCTTCCAATCTCCCCCTTTATGTCCCAAGAGAATACACCAAAGTCCTAATCCAATTAGGAATTAATTAGGTTTTCCCGCAGCACTAATCAAGTAGGTTTTTCCTACTGATGTTCAGCCTAACTTTTGACCCACTAGAAGTCTGATTCACAGAATTTTCGTGAAATAAAAAAGTGTGTAGAATCAAATTTTCGTTCAATTGAAAAGGAAATTAAGTCGATTTGAGGCTCGAAAATAAGAATTCTGGTCCATTTTCCAAAACGGGATTAAGACTATACTATGCGCAGATTTGGGCTTCAGGCCCGTAACCTTCTTAAGTAGCTGTAATTCTCTTGGACCTCTTCCTTGGGCTGATTTGAGTTGAAATAAATGATTGAGTGGATCTCCTTGATGTAGGCTTCATCTAACCATCTTGGATGTCTTTTTTAAAAGCCCAAAATCATGGTTTTAACTAAAATAATCAGTAAGGCCCTGAAAATACAGAAAACACTAAAATGAAGTAAAATAACAAAATAATCTGTCACTAAGAGAATAAAATACATAATTTAAAAGGCTAGAATGCGTAGCATTCAACGCCTATCACTTACTCGTGGGTTTAACCCACTTTGCTAATATTTTAGGACCTAGGCTAGTACCACCGTGAGGATAGAGTCGTGGGTTGGTAGATTGTGGTAGACAACTTCTCTCTCATTAGTTTTTAGAGTAGGGTCCTTTTCTTTCTTCATGTTCAGCATATGAACTCTTTTGGGTCGTTATTTACTTAGTTATTGTAGAAAAATGAGATTAAATTATTTAATATTCTCATTGCTTTCTGAACAATTTTTACATGACTATATATAGAGGAAGGAGAGAATATTTTCCTCAAATCAAGTAACTAATTACACCACTAATCTAGTAAACTAAAAATAGGAAAGCTATAAAATAAGAAACAACTAATTAACAACTAATCAGGTAGAAAATCAATAACTAATTCCTACAAATTAGGAAGAGAATCAATAACTAATCTCAGCAACTAATTCCTAGGAATCAGGCAGATCAACAACTAATTCCTAGAAATTAGGCAGAGAACAGATTTCCACACTCCCCCTCAAGCTAGGTTGTAGATGTTGAGTAAACCTAGCCTAGAAATAAGATCTTCAAATGTCTTCCATGGCAAGGCTTTAGTCAGGATGTCTGCTGTCTGTTGACTACTGACTGGTTGGGATATATAGAAGTGATATGGTGTTGTTCTCTATCTTTTCTTTGATAAAGGGCCTGTTTGGTAACCGTTTATGTTTAGTGTTTATTGTTTATCAAACCAAATTTTTACGATAAACATGTTTGATAATTTTTGTTTTGTTTATAAATTGTCAAAACATTTTTAAAACAGCACTGTAGCTAGGCCTTCAAATCATAAACACCAAAATGATGTTTATTGTTTATGTTTATTAAAAAAAAAAAAAAAATTTCTTTTTTTTTAAAATGGTGATTATATTATTTTAATTAAAAATTGAAACTAAAAGCGAGAAAATGAAAGAAAAAAAATTATAAAAAACTATTTTTTGATACAACGATAAAAATATTAGAATTATCAAGTGTGGACTGAATTAAAGAGCATCAATTGCCTTGAGAAAAAAATATTGGGTACAATATGAATAATTACTAATATACTTGATAATAAGAAATAGTTACTTAGGAGCACCATGCTAAAATAAAATAAAAAAAACCTTATTTGAGGAAAAAACAAAGAAGTCTCAACCATCTCCTTGTCAAAGAAATAAAAATGGTATTTTGTACTCATATCATTCATTCATTTTAAGTGTTGAAAGAAAAAATAGAAATCAAAAAAATGAAAAAGAAAGTAGTAACGTAAGAAGTTTAAGAGAAAGAGTATGCCCTCTAAATCCATCTTCTCACTCCATACAAATTGGACCGAACCGAACCGAACCATTCACTAAGGTTCCGACTCTAAATTTTAGGATCTGTTCACTACAATTCCGGTTCCAAGCCTTGGAACCGAAACTGGAACAGTTGAATATATATATATATATATATATATATATATTATATTATATAATAACATTTTGTTATGTAAAAAATTTTAAACAAAGAAGTTATTATAACTATTATAAGGTTAAATACAACTCCTATAATAACCGAATTGAACTGAACTCATTATTCTGGTTTCAAAATTAAAGAACCGTTGGGAACGGTTCTGGTTCTGATTCTCCCAATAACCGTAAAGAACCGAATTGTGTGCATCCCCTACTTGTTAGGGCCTTCTGAGTTGTGGGTCATTCTACTTTTACAGTATCATTTGCTGTGTAGATATATATGTAACCCAATATTATTTATTTCTTTTTTATGCATATTTCTTGCTCTGTTATTGATGTATATATTTGTTGTAGCATAAACTTGACTTTTTATACAGTTTATTGTGTTGATTTTAAAATAATAAAAAAAAACAGTTTAAGGTTAACAAACATGTTTTTTTGTTTATGATTTTTAAAATAATTCAAACATTTTTTCGTTATCAAACGACACTTATGTTTATGAATAAACAAAAGCATAACATAAACACTATTTATATAAACACTTAAACAATAAACACTAAACATAAACGGTTACCAAACGGGGCCAAAGTGTCGATCTATTTTCACATGTTTTGTTCATCATGGTGCACTAGATTCTTAGCTATGCTAATTGCTGACTGATTATCACAAAACACCTTCATGGACCCCGAGATGGGAATTCCTAGCTCATAGAGTATTCTTTTCAACCAAATTCCCTCACAAATGCCAGTTGCAAGAGCTCTGAATTCTGCTTCTGCGTTGCTGCGTGACACTACTGATTGCTTTTTACTTCGCTAAGTAGCTAAATTTCCCCAAACATAAGTGCAGTAACCTGAGGTTGATCGCCTATCAGTTACAAAACCTGCCCAATCTACATCAGTAAGTATTCTAACTTCCTTATTTGTTATTTTCTGGAATAACAATCCTTGTCCTGGTGTCATCTTCAAGTATCTCAGAATCCTGTATACTGAGTCCATATGCTCTTCTATTGGGTTGTTCATGATATATGAGTTTCCAACTAATCTCTAGTATCTCCCTTTGTCAACAAGTGCACTACTGTCTTTGCTACCCAATTTTGTAGTGGAGTCCATAGGAGTGTCAGCTAGTTTACATCCAAGCATTCATGTTTCTTTCAAAAGATCTAGTACATAATTTCGTTGAGAAATTGAAATACCTCTCTTAAATCGAGCTACTTCTATGCCGAGGAAATATTTGAGATTGCCCAAATCTTTGATCTCGAACTCTTTAGCTAGGAAGCTTTTGAGCTTTAGAATTTCTTCATCATGATCCCCAGTTAAAATAATGTCATCTACATACACAATGAGTATTGCTTTCTTTCCTAAGGATGAATGTTTGAAAAATATAGTATGGTCTGTTTGGCACTGATCATACCCAAACTTCTTTACAGCTTTGGTAAACCTGTCAAACCATGCTCTCGGTGACTGTTTAAGTCCGTACAAAGACTTCTTGAGTTTGTATACTTTGTTAAGATTAGCTAGAGTATCAAAACCAGGAGGAATCTCTATGTACACTTCCTCTTCAAGATCACCATTAAGGAATGCATTCTTCACATCTAGCTGATAGAGTGGTCAATTAAGGTTGGAAGTAAGTGAGAGCAATACCCGAACAATATTGAGTTTAGCTACAGGTGCAAAAGTCTCTTAGTAATCAATCCCATAGGATTGTGTGAATCCTTTAGCCACCAGACGAGCCTTAAATCTATTCATACTTCCATTTGAATTATTTTTGATGGTGAAAATCCACTTGCAACCTATAGGACGTTTTCCCAATCCTATTCTTTTCTAGAGCTTGAATTTTTTCCTAAACAACCTCCTTCCATTCAGGTATGCTAAAAGCTTCATGTATTGATCTTGGAACCTATGTTTTGTCAAGATTACTGACAAAGGCACGGTGACTGTATGACAATCTCCCATATGAGATAAAATTATAAATTTGGATGATTAGTGCAAGATCGAGTGCCTTTTATCAAGGCGATTGGTCTATCAAGATCTTCATCAGACAAATTATTGGAAGTAGGCTCGTGACTAGTATTACCTGGTGAATTTTGTGATTCCAGACCCTGATTGGACTCATGATCGTGATCAGTTGGCTGCAGTTCTTTATCTTCTATAGTTTTTTTCCACCTAGTATAGACACGTAACTCACTAGCTTTTGCAGGATGTGTGTGAATGGAACACTTGGGACTTTGGTATCTTATTTGACTGTTGAGCTAGGATTTTGATCTGTATTAGATTCGGATGGTTGAGGTAACTCGGTTGGGCATCAATGTTCCAAAGCTGATATTCTTGAGTGAAGTTCTCCCTTTGAATATCAGGTTTAAGTAAAAAGGTTGATGTTCAAAGAATGTTACATCCATAGAATTGTAGAATCTTCAAGTGATCGGGGAATAACATTTATACCCTTTCTGATTTGAGGAGTACCCTACAAATATACATTTGAGAACCTTAGGATTAAGTTTACTACGGTATTGGTTATGGATATGTACGAATGCTGAACAACTAAATACCTTAAAAGGAAGAGTGGACAATACTCGGGTAGTAGGAAAAAAGTGAAGAAAAACCTGGTAAGGTGTTTGAAATTTCAAGACTCGTGATGGCATCCTATTTATCAAGTAAGCAGCTTTTAAGACTACCTCTCCCCAAAAATATTTTTGAATATGTGTGGTGAACATGAGTGATCGAGCAACTTCTAGAATATGTCAATTTTTTCTTTCTGCCACCCCATTTTGTTGAGGTGTGTTAACACAAGAACTTTGATGAACAATGCCCTGACTTCGAAGATAGTCACCTAGAATTGTCTCAAAATACTCATTTGCATTGTCAATTTTCAACACTTGTATTTTTGTTTGAAATTGAGTTTGAACCATATTGTTGAAATTTCTAAAAATTTGGCCAACTTCAGATTTTTCTTTCATGAGAAACGACCATGTAATTCTGGTGTAATCATCTACAAAAGACACAAACCATCTAGTACCAGTAATATTTTTTTATTCTAGATGGCCCCCACAATCACTATGAATCATAGAAAAAGGGTGAGGTGCTTTGTATGGTTTAATGTGGTAAGAGGTATGGACATGATTTGAAAATTGACACACCTCACATTGAAACAATTTTGGATTTTTATTCATAAACAAGGATGGAAATAACTTTTGGAGATATAAGAAATTGGGATGACCTAGACAATAGTGCCATAACATGACTGCACTATCCTTATTAGAAATAGAAACTAAACTTTTATTTGAGTGACTTTTGGACTCAACACATACTGCATTGTGAGTTTGTATTCTAGGAGGTTCATCATTCTTAAGAAGATAAAGGCCCGAGCACATCCTAGCACTACTAATCGTCCTCCCCGAATCCAAAACCTGAAATTCACACAAATTCGAGAAGAATTTAGCGACACAGTTAAGTCCTTGAGAAAGTTTGCTCACTAACAAAAGACTGCAGTATAAATTAGAACATGGAGAACAGAATTTAAAGTCAAGTCCTTTGAAATAATGATAGAACCTATCCCAGACACTTTAGAAAGAGATCCATCAGCTATTTTTACAATAAAACCTTCTTGACATGGGTTGTAATTCTGGAAAAGAGAGACGTCTCCGATCAGATAATCAGACACACTAGAGTCTACTATCTATGCACCCCTATTTTCTGAATTAACAGTGAGAGCACTCAAGTAATTACCTTTGTGTGCCAAAGATCCTGTTCCGATGGTATTCTGAGTAGATACTTATTGTGAGAACATCTTTAGACATGCTTCAAGTTGTTCCTTGTTGAAAGCACTGGATTTCGTGGAGGTAGGAGGTCCTTCTTCAGCAGCCACATGGTTTCCACAGTTTTCTTTGTAGGAGCAAGTCTTGAGGTCTTCCAATCTGTAGGCTTGCCATAGATTTTCCAACATGTCTTACGGGTGTGGCCTAGTTTTCGGTAGTGGTCATACCATGGTTTTCCCTTCTTTGGCCGATTGTCATAGCTTGTGTTCTAGACTCCTCAAGCGGCTAAGGCTGATGAGTTATCAAATGTAGGAGTGATGGTTGACTCTCCCAACATTACTTTCTTCCTGCTCTCTTCTATACGCACCTTGGAGAAGACTTCCTGGATGCTTAGCAAAGGTTTCATCCCTAGTATTCTTCCTCAAACTCTTATAAATTCTTTTTTTTCTACAAATTCTCTGAACTTCTTGGTGTCATTTGGCCAGTCCCATTTTTGGTCTTCAAACACGTCAAGTTGTCGCCACTGTCAAGTGAGAATATTGTAGAACTGTGTGATAGAAAGATCTCCTTGACGAAGATCATAGAGTGTGGTCTCTATCTCAAAAATTGCTGAGGTCTTTCTTTGCTCGAATAGGATTCTTTTGCAGCGTCCAATATTTCATGAGTCGTGCTATAGAGCAAGAAATTTTTGCCTATTTCATTGGTCATGGAATTAACCAACTAGGACATGACCATATTATTTTCTGTCTTCCAGAGTTTGAATTTGGGATCTCCTGCCTATGGAGTAGTGACTTCACCGGTAAGATATTCATTCTTCCCCTTTTCGCAGATATACATCATGACGGACTGCGACCATTGAAAGTAATTGTTCTCATTCAGTTTGTGTCCTGTAATGGGAGGCGGGGAACTATCTGTAATGCCATGGATACTCATGGAACCCGAAGTACTTCGGATGAGGAAGAGACCTTTTTGTGGACATGATGAATTTTGGTCACTAGGAAAATAATGCAGAATTAGTTTTAGAGACAAGGCTTTGAGACCAAGTAGAAAAATGAGATTGAATTATTTAATATTCTCATTACTTTCTGAATAGTATTTACATGACTATATATAGAGGAAGGAGAGAATCTTTTCCTCAAATCAAGTAACTAATTACACCACTAATCTAGCAAGCTAAAAATAGAAAAGCTATAAAATAGGAAACAACTAATTAGCAACTAATCAAGCAGGAAATCAACAACTAATTCCTAGGAATTAAGAAGAGAATCAGTAACTAATTCCTAGGAATCAAGCAGAGAATCAGCAACTAATTCCTAGAAATTAGGCAAAGAATCACAAATTTCCACAGTTATTTAATCTTTAGTATTTACTCTTGTTCTTCTTGGTTATAGGGTCCTTGGTTTATGAGACTTTCAAGTTGTATTGCACAGACATGTACCTCAGTTACTTAACTTTATTATTATTTAAGATAGACTTTTCTTTCAGTATTTATAATTCTTTTCATTCTGTCCTTGTATTCTATGCTTGTAGCTATCAATTGTAGGTATCCCTTACATTTTATGTGTGAGACTAGCTACCTCATGCGTGGAATCTGTGGGGGGTATTTCAACCACATTTATGTCCTTGCTGTATTTTAGACTTTTTACTCTTCTTTCTTTCTTTTATTTTCGTTTACTAATTTTTTTTTTTTTGCAACTACTGTTGAAATTATCTTATAAATAAAAGTCAAAATATTCGATAAGAGATGCAACTAAAATAATTGATGAGACTTGTAATGAATTTACACTTCAATTAATGCAACATAGATGATGCACGATGATGTAAAACGAGAATAGATAATTACCAGGTGATGTTGAATCTGCCTGAAATACTAGATGTAATCAACTGAAATTGAGCCAAAACTGATACTTTGCGCCAATTGTAGCAACCCCTTTGTCTAGTCTACTGCAGCATGTCCACCCATTAGCTACTTCCTTGCAGAAGGATGTCCCAAAACACCTATCATATATCCAGAAGTTTTGGAGTGAGGGCTATATAAAAGACTAGGGAAGGAAGGAAGGATTCTCCCTTGAATTGAACTCATCTCCTGTTGTTGCAAGGAAGTTCCATTACTGCTTGTAGGAATCCCATCTGGTAAAGATCATCATTGTTGTAGTGGCCATTTCATCACCTCAGAACTGATGTAGGAGGATCCGAGTCAGATGATGCTGAGTTGTTAGATGGCACGTTGATGGCACTGAGATACCTTGAGTTGGCAGATCAACACAAAGATGGTAGGAAGTCGTGATTTTTTCCCTAATTAGGGCAGTTTTGGGTGCGTTCTGGTATTTTGGTTATAACTTTGGCTACGGGTATCAAAATCGCTCATATGACCCCAATTCGGAAAGCTCTCTTCGGCGCACACATTGTGGGCACCAAGCAAAGCTGGGTGCATATTTTTTTGAGGTCAAAATCCACTATTTTCCCTTCCGAATCCCCAATTTTAGTTATTTTTTTCCTTTTATAGTAATATTTCTTTTGTCATTTAGGGAATGATTCTATAATTGATTTGGGCTAGATTTTTGGCAGCTTACTTCTTTATTACGTATTTTATTTTGGCGTGATTATTGGGATTTTGTTATTTTTGGTAAAATTCTGATATTGACGATTTTTTAGCTATATAGCCCGGCTTGTGGGCTAATTTGAGGTCAACTTTGATTTTAATAAATTTGAATTGAATACTGGAGAATTTTCTCTGTGTTTTGGGCGATTCTCTTGTGTTCTTCCCTGTGATATACCTATTGACACTAGCCTACAGAATAATCACTATTCTATCTGACGTCAGTTGGTATCAGAGCTTCAACATCTTCCTGGGTGAGATTTTATCAGTTTCCATAGTTGATGGTAGTGGTTATGGTCGTCGCAGGCAGGTTCTGAATGAGGAAGTCCCACATCGTGATCGTAGTGTTCAGGATTTGATGATTGAGGATTTATAGAGGCAAGTTGCAGAGTTAACCCAGCGTCTAATGACGCAGGCTTTCAATGACCGTGAGATGGAAGATCACGACTCTGATTCTAACTCTAGAAACCCGTTTGACAATCGTGCTCGATTCTGGGAGCATCGTGGTCAGGAGGATCGTCATAGAGGAAACTGGTCACCATCAAACACAAAGGCAGAGCATCTGCATGGTGGGAGCAGTTGAGGTGATCACGAGACAGGCAGGGCAAGGCCAAGATCACTGATTGGGAGAAGATGAAGAAGAAGATGAAGGGTCACTTCCTTCCTTTTGTCTACATTCAAACCTTGTTTCAGCGACTTCATTCATTGAGGCAAGGCACGAGATCAGTTTATGATTACACGGAGGAGTTCTATCAATTGATAGCCCGGAATGATTTATCTATGATAGAAGAGCAGACAGTGGTGCGATATTTGGGAGGATTACAGTAGGCCCTACAAGATGTCCTCAACCTTCACTCACTTTGAACTATTTTTGAAGCATACCAACTCGCACTTACTGTGGAAAAATAGCAAAATAGGAGGCCAGTGGTCAGAAGCGATCAAAATAATCGGCCAATTCACCCTCAAGAATCTCGTCCTGTCCAGCAACCACCACAGGGTAATTCTAACTCAAACATTAGATGTTTTAAATGTGGTGAATAGGGACATAGAGTGACTGAGTGCAGGATGCCTGCTAGTCAGAAGGGAAAAAATCTCCTAATTGAGGAAGACGTGGTAGACAAAACTGAGGAGATTGGAGAGCCTATGTATAACGATTTTGAAGATGGAGATGTGCTGTATAGAGATGGCTGTGAGACTTTGGTCATTCATAAGAGTCTATTGACTCCTAAGGGCAATTCAGGAGATGATTGGTTGAGAACCAATATTTTCCACATGACCTACATAGTTGCAGATAAAGTCTGTAAGATGATCATTGACAATGGCAGTTGTGAGAATGTAGTGTCTGAAGAGGCTGTCCAAAGCAGTTGAAGACAGATCGTCAACCCAACCCATACAAATTTTTATAGCTGAATAAAGGCAGTGAGGTAACAGTAAATAGGCGATGCCTAGTGTCTTTTTCGATCGACAAGAAATATTTTGATAATGCTTGGTGTGATGTTGTGTCTAGGGATGCTCGTCATGTACTGTTAAGCAGACCTTAGCAGTATGATCGCAGTGTTATTTATGATGGGCGAAAAAACACATATTCCCTTAGCATCAAGGGGAAAAAGATTGTGTTGGCCCCTCGTCGGGAAGGAACCACTCCTACCCCGGTAGCTAATACTACTAACCTACTCTCTTTGTCCAGGTTTTTAACTAAGATTGAGCGTGGGGACGTGGTCTATGCTCTGCTGCCTTGTGGGAATAATGTAACAGACGTGAATCTAGATTTACCAGCGAAGGTGCAGTAGCTGCTAGCAGAGTTTTCTGACCTGATGCTAGAGGATCTTCCTCCTAGGCTACCACCTATGAGGGATATTTAGCATTAGATCGACCTTGTTCCAGGGTCTAGTTTGCCTAATCGACTAGCATATCGCCTTAGTCCCAAAGAATCTAAAGAGTTACTGTAGTAACCCTCGTGGACGGGTGTGAGTGGGCGGGTGTGAAAATAGACACTGGGCTAAACTACCACACTGATAGGGTACAGGGTGCTCAATCCCACATCACCTGGGTGTGGAGAAGGGGATGTGCTTATATGTAGTATGTTCTCTTCAAATGGTATGAGGCCTTTTGGGGTAAAACCCAAGAGCAAAATCGTGCGGGCTCAGGCCCAAAGCGGACAATATCATACTATGTGTTGGAGCGGGGTATTACAGTTGGTATCAGAGCCTGAACCCAGCCGAAAGTGTGCCGACGAGGACGTCGGGCCTCATGGGGGGGTGGATTGTAGTAACCCTCATGGACGGGTGTGAGTGGGCGGGTGCGAAGATAGACACTAGGCTAAGCTACCGCACTGACAGGGTACAAGGTGCTCAATCCCACATCGCCTGGGTGTGGAGAAGGGGATGTGCTTATATGTAGTATGTTCTCTTCAAATGGTATGAGGCCTTTTGGGGTAAAACCCAAGAGCAAAACCGTGCGGGCTCAGGCCCAAAGCGGATAATATCATACCATGTGTTAGAGCGGGGTATTACAGTTACAGCAATAGGTGGTAAAGTTATTGAAGAGGGGCTACATCCGTGAGAGTATGAGCCCATGTGTAGTTCCTGCTCTGCTAGTGCCGAAGAAAGATGGCTCTTGGCATATATGTGTTGATAGCCGAGCAATCAACAGGATTATAGTGAAATACAGGTTTCCAATTCCCCATCTGGATGATATGTTAGACCAGCTGTTTGGTTCTAAGGTTTTTTCAAAAATTGACCTTAAAAGTGGATACCACCAGATCAGAATAAGGCCTAGGGATGAGTGGAAGACAGCGTTTAAGATGTAACATGGGTTGTATGAGTGGATAATCATGCCTTTTGGGCTATCTAATGCGCCAAGCACATTTATGAGATTTATGCATCAGGTTTTATGACCTTTCATGGGAAAATTCATTGTAGTTTACTTCGATGACATCCTCATCTATAGCCCGACATGGACGTCACACTTTGATCACCTTCGTGCTATTTTTGATATGTTAGGGATGGAGCACTTGTTCGTCAATCAAAAGAAGTGTTCTTTCTTCACCACTTTTGTAAATTTTCTTCATTTTGTTGTGTCTACTGATGGTGTTCATGTGGATTCGTTGAAGATAGACGTGGTCTTGGAGTGGCCCAAACCAAAAACCTTGCACGATGTTTGAAGTTTCCATGGATTGGCATCTTTCTACTATCAGTTCATTAGAAACTTCAGCACTCTGATTGCTCCTATCGCAGAGTGCCTTAAGGGACGTGATTTTCATTGGTCCGAGGAGGTGGAGGCCAGTTTTCATCTGGTCAAGCAGAAGATGACAGAGGCACCAGTTTTGGCACTTCCAGATTTTGAAAAGGTGTTTGAGGTAAACTGTGATGCATCTGGGATTGGCATTGGTGGTGTTTTGAGTCCGGAGGGGCGCCCAATAGCTTTTTTCAGTGAGAAGCTATCAGGATCAAAGAAGAATTATTCCACCTTTGATTTGGAGTTTTATGACATCGTTTAGTCCCTGAAGCATTGGCATCACTACCTTTTTATAGAGGGAGTTCATTCTTCTCACTGATCATAAAGCCTTGAAATATATCAATGGCCAACACAAGCTGAGTAGACGGCATGCCAAGTGGGTGGCGTACTTACAGGAGTTCACGTTTGCGCTGAGGCACCAAGCAGGGAGTTTGAACCGTGTTTCAGATGCACTGAGCCGTCGTACGTTGCTCCTCACCATCATGAGCACCAGAATTACAAGATTTGAGGCATTCTCTGATATGTATATTGCATATCCTTCCTTTGGGAGGATAATTCAAGAGGTAACTAATGGTCAACGACATGATTTTATTTTGTATAATGGTTATTTATTTCATGGATTACAGTTGTGCATTCCAGATTATTCACTAAGGCAACAGATTATTAGTGAACTTCATAATGATGGTCATTTTGGGCGAGGCAAGACGTTGGCTTTGATCTCTTCCAACTATTATTGGCCCAAATTGATCAGTGATGTGCCTCATTATATGGAGCATTATTATGTGTGTCAGCAGTCCAAGGGAGTTCTCACTAATGTGGACCTGTACACATCTTTACCGGTACCTGAAGCCCCTTGGCTTAATGTCAGTATAGACTTTGTGCTGGGTTTACCCTGTACCCAACGGGCCTTGGATTCTATTTTGGTTGTGGTTAACAGGTTTTCCAAGATGGCCTATTTTGTAACTTGCAGGAAAACAATGGATGTTACCTGGGTCGCCCATTTTTACTTCAGGGAGATTGTGCATTTACATAGTGTTCCCCAATCCATTATTTCAGATCGTGACACCAAGTTCATGAGTCAATTCTGGAGGAGTCTATGGGAGAAACTGGGGACAAAGTTAAATTTTAGCAGCGCCTACCATCCCCAGACAGATGGTCAAACCGAGGTGGTGAACCAGAGTTTGGGGAACCTTTTGAGGAGTTTGGCAAAAACTAAACTGAAGCAGTGGGATTTGGCATTACCTAAAGAAGAATTTGCCTATAATAGGTCGAAGAATAGAACAACAGGAATGAGCCCATTTGAGATTGTCTATGGTCAGAATCCATCCGGGGTGCTTGACTTAGCCCCTATTCCACGTGTGGGTAATTTCAATTGCAAGGCAGATGAGATGGCAGAACATCTTTGAGGTATCCATGAGCAGGTTAAGCTGGCCATTCACGAGAGTAATGCCAAGTACAAGGTTCAGGTTTACAGCCACTGTCATCAGGTACTTTTTGATGTTGGTGATTTTGTTTAGGCGGTATTAACTTGTGATCATTTTCCTGTTGGAGAGTATAATAAGCTTAAGGAGCGAAAGATTGGTCCCTGTGAGATCCAGCAAAAGATCAATGCTAATGCCTACAGATTGCGCCTCCCCAGTCGTTTGCGAACTTCTTATGTCTTTAATGTGAAACACCTTTGTCCTTGTTTTATAGATTCCGATGAGGCTATTGTGAACTCGAGGACGAGTTCTATCCAACCCGGGGTGACTGATACAGGAGGATACGAGTCAAATGATGCTATGTTTTCAGATGGCATGTTGATGGCGTTGAGATACCTTGAGTTGGCAAATCAGCGCAAAGATGGTAGGAAGTCGTGATCTTTTCCCTAATTGGGACAGTTTTAGATGCGTTACGGTATTTTGGCCATAACTTTGGCTACGGGTATCAGATTCGCTCATATGACCCCAATTCGGAAAGCTCTCTTTGGCATGCACGTTGTGGGCACCGAGCAAAGCTGGGTGCATATTTTTTCAAGGTTAAAATCCACTATTTTTCCTTTCGAATTCTCAATTTTAGTTATTTCTTTCCTTTTATAGTAATATTTCTTTTGTCGTTTCGGAAGTGATTCTGAACTCGATTTGGGCCAGACTTCTTTTATTACGTATTTCATTTTTGCGTGATTATTGGGATTTTGCTATTTTTGGTAAAATTTCGATATTAATGATTTTTCAACTAGGCTTGTGGGCTAATTTGAGGTCAACTTTTAATTTTGATAAATTTGAATTGAATACCAGAGAATTTTCTCTGTATTTTGGGCAATTCTCTTGTGTTCTCCCTGTGAAATACCTGTTGACACTAGCCTACAGAATAATCACTATTTTGTCTGGCGTCAAGAACCCCCAACCTAATAGATTGTTTTTTGCTATTCTGTTAACAATTTTATTCAAAGTTCAGAAAAATGCACCATCAATGACAAATTGACAGGGAATTAATTGATAGACAAAATATAATCCATTGCCTAGTTAAAAATTATTTTCAAGTTATTGACCAAAACAATGATGACTACCAATGGTTGCATAATATCCAAAAGCTCATCAACAGGTTTTATAGAAAACTACTAAAATGTCCATGATAATTATATATCAGAACACTACAGCTTCCTATAAATTATATTCTCATATCACATGTTATAAATTGGTGAAACAGTCTACCCCTCCCAGCAACCAATTTTGATGGTACTAGCATGCATAATTGTCTTTTATATTAAAGCCCTCAGCCTCTCACAACTGGCAAACCACACAGCCACCCATAACTACTAAGCCTAGAACACAAATCGATACAAGGAATTAAAAGACATTTCTTAAATATAAAATAACATAATGCAAGAGGTTTGGAACTTGAGATGATAGAAGCAAATCATATACCCTGACACTCAGGCTCATAGAAACATCCAATACGTGTAATCACGAAATCTCTAGGCCTAGCAAATCCAGTATCAGAGGAAGAGCATACCTGAAGTACCTGATAGCCTTGTTGCAGTATTTGGACAAAAAGGGATTGCAGACCCTTCGTGTCCTGTCTACTACTAATTCCACCAAAGGGGAATATATAGCTGTCAAGCAATTCTCCCCTAGAATCTGTCCATATGCATACTAGCCAACGCCAATCCTCCGTCCATCCATAGCAACAATGAAGACTGAAGTTTCTTCGAAAGGCCAGATATAAAGCCATCAAGCATTGATCCATCAAGTTGAGAGCTTGATCTAGCATCTCTGTTCCTGATGAAACTGCGCTCTACATAAAGCTTCCACTACTACAATCATTATGCAAAGTCTTAGAAGACTCTGGTGCTAAAACTCCATTCTCTAGAGAACCAGGTTCTACAAGAATGAAGTGTGGCTCGAACATTAAAATATCTCCAAGTCCATTTGGATCAAAGCCTAATCCTCCTATCCATGATGTTAGCCAAGAATTATCCCAAGCAGCAGACCTCAAGCTAGTATCAAGTCCACCTTCTCTTGGAATTGAAGGTCCTACAATTCGTGGGCTAACACAATCCTTCCACATCCCTAGAATCAGAGAACTCATTTGCATCAAAACTGAATAAGATCTACCTGACATGGATGATGATTGGATCACATCATTAGAGGATCCTCGCAAAATCTCTGGGCTTTATTGTAAATAGTGAAAGCAATCTCCTTGAGAATGACAAGCTCACTGAGAACCGGACTTGTAACCCTAAAAATGGCACAACTGTCACAATTTGCAATACTAATTTAGGAATACTAAAACTTGAAAGTGTTAAAACATTTGCTATTGATGCTTTGTCCATAGCTGTTGAGCAACTTAATGCCTTCCCGACCTGAATGAGCATTATGGATCTCCTTTCTTTATCTAATGAAAGTATAATTGATCTGACAGCAACCGAAGACTCAATTATAATCTGCAGAACTGAAATAGGCTCAAGGAAAGGGTTACACCACACAGATTACCTGATTCCAAGAACAATATAGGAAACATCATATCAGTCTGGCTGTACCAAACTAGTAAAAATTCTAAAGCACGATGCAAAGGAAACTATTTTTCATAGATATAATAATTAGATTATAAAATACTTATCTAAAATAATAATACTGTATAAATTATGGTATCATCAGTTTAATCCCAGTAAATTTGATTGTCAAATTTGACAGTTCTGTAATTTACATCACACAGAATTGTCATCTGTGATATGAAAATTGGAAAGCTGGATTTTGTGAGCATTGTGTCTTTGAGAAACAGTGCAGAGTGAAGTTCAGTACGAGAATTCATAGGACAAAGGTCATAGTGGATTATATCCATTCTGATATTTGGGGCCTTCTCAGGTTAATTCACATGGTGGTGGTAGATACATGATGACGTTGATTGACAATTTTTCTCAAAAAGTTTGGGTTTAATTTTTCAAATACAGAATGAGGCCTTTGTCACGTTCATATAGTGGAAGACCTTGATTGAAAAGTAGACTGGAAAGCAGGTTAAACACTTAAGGATAGACAACGGTTTGGAGTTTTGTGATGGAGAATTTAATGAGTTTTGCAAGACTCACGAGATGGTGAGACACCGCACAGTGAAGAAAACTCCATAACATAATGGAGTTGTAGAACAGATGAACAAAACACCGTTGGTGGAATTCGAGCCAAGGTGGAGATTTGTTATGTTGTGGGCCGAATTTTGTCTCGGCTCGGGTCACGTTGTGACCCAGTTTTAACTAAAAAATGGGCTTTTCATTTGCCCTCGGGTAGCCCAATATATAAGGGCATCTAAGAGTTTGGAGTGAAAAATGAGAGAAAACACTTAAAACGCAGAGAGAGAGTGAGAGAGCGAGAGTTAGGGTTTGGGGTTGAAACTTGTAATCTCTTAATTTTTGCATAGTGAAATCTTTCACCGGATCTTCGCAATGGACGTAGGCACATTGTCAAACCACGTAAATTCTTGTGTTTTGTGTGTTGTGCTTGTTTTGTTTTGTGTCGTATTTTGAGATTGTGCTTGGTTTATTGACTATTTTTCACAACAAATTGTTATCAAAGTCGAAAGTGAAGGAGATCCAGAAAACACAAGGAGTCTCAATATAGATGGTGCAATGGATTTCAGTTGTAGGTGGAGTTAATCAATCGACTTATTTGATCACGATGGTCAGAAAATTGTGATGGGTTTCATGGCAAGAAGCTTGAGTAGTTCAGGTGGAGCCTTGGAGGTCTGATCGAGCTGTATACAATGTGGACAATAAGAGTTTTTACAGGAGGATCCTGACATCTTAGCATTTAACCAAGAGTAAGGAGGAACTGGCTCCTTGGGTGAAGTCCCTAAATTAGGCTGGGTTATAGGAACGGTATGTGGGTAGAAGTCCATAAAAAGTGATTTGGTTTGTGTGCAAGATTGAAGCTACAATGAGTTGTCCTGATTCAATTGCCGTGGGAAGCTGCAATGAGTTGTCCTGATCCAATTATCGTGGGAAGTGATGATTGACTTGATGGAATTTGAGTCAAGGTGAAGATTTGTTGGGAATTATGTCTCAAATTCCTAGTCTAATTAAATTTCTATTTTAGAGTTGTATTCTATTAGGGAATTTAATTTCTTGTTAGATAAGTTTTGGGCTCCAAGGAATTGTAATCCTTGTGTAACAAGGAATTGTAATCCTTGTGTAACAAGGAATTGAGTTTGAAGCTCTATAAATAAATATATAGGTTTTGGGTTAAGACTAATGAGATTCAGAGAGATGTAGTCTCATAAGGGAGTTGTGGGTAGAGATAGTTTATGGGTTGGTAGAGTAGGAAAACACTAGTGGCACTGATAGTGAGGAGACAGGCTCGTGGAGTGGTACATGGTGAAAAACATGTACACGGTGTTGTTACTCTAGTATTGTAATTTCTCTATAGAATCATAGTGGAGTTTCTCTTCATCCATAGATGTAGGCCGGTTCTAGCCGAACCACGTTATATCTTTTGTTTGTGTGATTGCTTTGTTGGCTTTCCTTGTATCTCAATCTTCCTTTGGTTTCTTTCTCACAACATTCAGTCAATTGGGCATCTGGTTTGGCATGTGAGATGCAAACATCCTTCTTATAGAAAACATTATTTGCATTAGCAGGTTGTCTGTCATAAAGATCCCAACCATGTTGAACAGTATGATTCATCCATCCAGAATAAGTACATCTCTGTGGTTCTCTACCTTGATATTGCTTGATATTGTCCTCCCCTTATCTGCGCTGGAATCAGCTTGTACTTGCACCCATCAGTAGCTAACATACCAGAGGAAGAGAACGGAATAAAAGTAAAAGATTTTTTTTTTTAAAGCTGAACTAGCAGGAAACTGGTTTGCTACAAACTGATTGATCAGAAATTTAATAGCTAGTAGAAACAGAACTGGCCAGAAACTGGACTAGCCGAAGACTGAACGGAAAACAGAGCTGGCTGGAAACTGAACAGAAAACAAAGCTGGCCGGAACTGGACTGGCTGAAAACTGAACAGAACTGGCTGGCCAGAACTTTCTGAACAAGAGACTAGTTGGCTGGAAATTGACTGGTCTGAAACTGGTTGGATAGAAGAACAAGAAGAAGAAACGACCCCAAAAAAAATTTGCCGAGCAAGACTGAACTCACCTGGAAATTGGATCAGATCGCTTCAGTTGGGTCGGATCTGTTTAGTATATTTGGGTCAAACTGGACGGGTCAAAGTTAACACAAACAGCCAAGTCTACACCCAAACATAGCCCTTCTTCCTCAAATCCCAAACACGTTTCTTTTGTACCCAAACACAACACTTTGCCGACGACGATGGTGATGAGAACAATATCTCCGACGAAGATGACAGCAATGTCAACAAGAACAACTGATTCTATAACAATTGCGATAGCCACAATAACTGTGACAACTGATTAGATCACGACAATCAAGAATGAGATTCAATAGTTAGATCACAATGCCGATGGCCACAACGACCGTACAAACTACATGCCACAGTGACTGATTCACTCTTCACAGCCACAACCACGACAATATTTAACTTCAACGACGACTATAACTCAACCTCTGCAACAACACAAAAATTAGTTTAACACGCCAACACAATTGATCGTCCGCTCTAATGCTCTGATACCACGTTGACATTAGAGATCGAAGAGGGGAAAAAAAAGTAAACTGTGTTTTGGGGAATTTTTTAGAGAGATTCTCACGATCTCCTCACTTGTATATATATGACAAAATAGTGTTATAGTAAAAAGACCATCATGCCCTTGTATAGAAATACAAAAAATACACCTATATACATTCTAACAAAAATAAAAATCGACCAATCCGTTTTATTCCCTTACCATATTTTACTAACTATGATCTAGCCTACCATCCATGAGAAATATTATATTCATCATTGTTTGAAATTTCTTATGAGATGTGCCAATTATTAACGGTACATTAAGAACTAACACATGCATTAATTTTTTTTTAATCTTTTGAGTAGTTCATTAGCCTATGTTAACTCCAAAAACAACTACTTTACTTGGCCATGAAATGAAATTTCTCCTTCAATCTTTGTTTTTTCCTTCCTGTTATAATAATTTTCTACATGTTTAAAGAAATCATAGGATTAGAAATCATGGTTGTTCCTATTTCCAATATGAATTATAATAAGAATTAACTTATTACTGTTAGAATATATATTTATTAGGGTATATTTGTAATTACACCCACAGGAGTAATATTGTCCTTTTACATTTCCTTGTACAAATATATGGGATATGGTACCCATTTTTATAGAATGATATACAATATACATCTTCAACATCTCTCTCTAGCTTCAGTTTCTACATGGTATCAGAGCCGAGGTTCCTTACCCTTGCTGCTGTTGCTATTACCGGTGCTGCCATCTAGAGAGATCGTAGAGAGTGTTCTCTGATCACTTTGGCCCTGCAAGTGAAACGACGTCTATATTCGTTATCCATCATCGCCGAAAATTAGCACGAAGCACGCACAAAGCACAACCTTCTGAAACAGGTATTTTCGGGTCAACCCATTAACAAAAAAAAAATTCCAGAAACCAGAACTTCTAAGTTGTCATGGCCGAGCTTCATATCACAGTGCCTTTGGAAGTCAAAACTTCTACAACTGCCACCACTGATCTTATTGGGTTGCAAATTACAACTATGAAACTCAGCAATACCAATTATTTGTTATGAGTCCAAGCTGTAAAGGTTTCCTTAGGGGCTAGATGAAAATTACATTTCATCTTTAATGCTCCTCCATCGACCACCGATCTCGGATATGCTGATTGGGAAGCTAACAATTATTTGGTTATATCCTGGTTGTGGCATAGTATGGACTCCTCCATTTCAGCCAACTTTATGTTTGTTGATACTGCAAAGGAAATCTGGGATGCAATTAAAGAAACCTATTCGATGGATAAGAATATTTCCCGAATCTACTCTTTATATGAAAAGATGTTTCTATTCCGTCAGTCAGGCCAAGGCATCAATGAATATTACAGTGCCTTCAAAGGCCTATTGGATGAATTGAATCAATACCATCCACTGATCTCGAGGTTCAAAAATAACAACGTGAGGAATTTCATGTCTCCATTTTTCTTGCTGGTTTAGATACTAGTCTTCAAACTATTACAGATCAAATTCTTGTTGGTGATGGCAGACTCCCCTCTTTGGGTAATATTAATGCTTGCTTACTCAGAGTTGCTGAATCATCACAGGCTAATTCGTTGGGAAAGAACATTCAGCGATGCTGATTCCATCTTCTACTCCACATTTTTCCCGCGGTCGTGGTCCTTCCAGTAGCAATCGTAGCTATGGAAGCAATATGGGTGGTCCTCGCGGTTATGGTGGTCGTGATATAGGGCGAGGTAGGTGTGGTCGTGGTCATGCTCGTGTCGATACTCGTCATTGTGACCACTGTCATGGCACCGATCATACTATTGAGTACTGTTGGGATCTTCATGGAAAATCAACATAGGCAAATCAAGCAGTTATTTCCTCTGACACTGTTGCTTCTCACCCATCTCGTGCATACAATCATTCTGATCATTTAGCCTCTACTTCTGTCTCGCAACCCAGCTGATCTCCTAGTGATTTTGTCACATTATCACATGCTAAGTTTAGTGCCTTAGTCCACCATGCACAACACAAGTCACGTGATGGTGTTGCTACCTTTGCCCAGTCAAGTAACATTGCTTGTTTTTTGAACTTACAAGCATCCTCCTCTCCTTGGGTTCTTGACTCTGGGGCATCTACCCATCTGACCAGTAATGAATCTTTATTTTCTCACCTCTACAAATTTATGTGCATATCTTCTGTTGCTCAGGGGGAGTATCATCATGCTATTTGTTGCCTTAAGAAGGCTCTGTATGGTTTGAAACAATCTCCAAGAGCTTGGTTTAGAAAATTCTTCGAGACCACATTAGAATTTGGTCTTACCAGATGTCAGACAGATCATTCGGTATTTCACCAGCATACTAGAGCTAGTTTCATTTTTCTTGTTGTGTATGTGGATGATATTGTTGTCACAGGTGACAATTTTAAAGGCATTGCTAAGTTGAAATTGTTTTTACAAAACCGGTTCCACACAAAAGACTTGGGTGAACTCTGATATTTTTTGGGTATTGAAGTTGCTAGATCCAAAGAAGGTATAAGTTTATCCCAAAAAAAATATGTGTTGGACTTGTAAGAAGAAACAAGAATGCTAGGTGGCCGTCCAATTGATGCTCCTATGGATCCAAATACAAAACTCGTGTCTCATGAGGGTGATTTATTTGACAAACCTAGAAGATATCGACGTCTTGTTGGGAAATTAATTTATCGCACTATTACTCGGCCTAATATTTTATATGCAGTTAGTGTTGTGAATCAATTTATGGGAACACCTAGGGTGCCACATTGGAATGTAGTTGTTCGAATTCTCCAATATCTCAAACAAGCTCCAGGTTTTGGGTTGTTGTATAAATCGAATGAGCATCTCAGAGCGGAAGGTTTTACAGATGCTGATTGGGCTGGTTCACCCTCAGATAGGAGATCTACTACAGGTTATTACACCTTTGTAGGAGGAAATCTTGTTACATGGAGAAGTAAGAAGCAAATAGTGGTAGCTAGGTCTATTGCTGAAGCTAGTGAGTTGACATGGCTACAACATTTTCTTGAGGAACTAGGGATGATGGTTACAACTCCTATTCCATTATTCTGTGATAACCAAACAGCTCTTCACATTGCATCTAATCCTGTATTTCATGAGAGGACCAAACATATTGAAGTTGATTGTCACTTCATTTGAGACAAAATATTAAGTGGGAATATCTCCACTCCATTTGTGAAATCTGAAGATCAATTGGCAAACATGTTTACTAAAGCTCTTGGTCATAATTGGTTGAAGACTATTTGTTCTAAGCTAGGATTATATGATATATATTCTCCAGCTTTAGGGGGAGTGTTAGAATATATATTTATTAGGGTATGTCACGCCCCAAACCCGGACGACCGAGACTCCCCTGGACCGACCCGAATCCCGAGTGTGAACCCGTGAGATCACCCTCACGATATAACCATCACCTGATCATACAATCTCAATTTCCTATTATTTTCAAAAAAATTGGGCATCACCATTTGAATAAATCAGATCTGCTACGTCATTCATACCTAAAATTCAAATTGGACACTTTTGGACAAGTGTCCCCTCTACGTCATTCATACCTAAAATTCAAATTGGACACTTTTGGGCAAGTGTCCCCCCATCATTCACATCTATAAGTTAAAATGGACACTTTTGGGCAAGTGTCCCCCCAACATTTCTACAACATACATAATACAAGAAAAACTATGTCTCAGTCCTTGAATGACCGTCTTATATACATACATCAAATGAAATGTACAACTGGGATAAATTACCTAACATACAATGTCCAGTTACATTTAATCCAACTATAAAGAAACTCTATCCATTATCCTGAACATACATTAAATTCTAAGGAATTCAATTACCACTTCTGCATCCTGTGCTATCGATCCCCCTAACTGACTCCACAATCAACAATACCTGCAAAACCTGGAAGGGGGTGAACTCAAAGGCCCAACAAGGTATGTCGAACCATACTATCACTGCTACAGCAGATCGATCCTCACATATTCTCAAAAATATACATGCACTTAAATATATCACAATATTTAAGACCATGCCCCTCCTAGCATGCATGAATCAACAATGTATATGGCTACTCTAGCACATATGAACATACAAAATCTACTACACATGACTTATGAAAATCATTTACAACATGCTCAAAAGCACAACACATCCAACATCAATATGTATAGAAAACATATATGAATAGAAGCATTTACACGAACAATGTAAATCAAATACCACATCACCTACTCAACAAGTAGCAAATTTTAAATGCAATATACATGCATTTAAACAGTATAACATGCTTTCCTTCCCACCATATGTATGTATATACACACATATATATATATCCTCATAACCCACGTATATACAATATCCACATTTATATATATATATATATACAAACACCATATATGATCAAATTAGGAACATATGTAAAATTAATCAACATAATTAAAATATACATAGGAGATAGAGGCAAGAATCAACTTGCCTTGGGTCCCGCTTTCGCTAAGTCTGCGTCTACAAAGCGGTCCAGACCCGATCTCGATCCAGTCCAATGCCGTAGTCCACACCACCGATCCAACTGAACCATTTTCCTTTCTTTTCTTTCTTTCTTCTTTTCTGTTTCTTTTCTCTTTTTTCTTTTTGGTCGACCACCCACGTGGGTCTGCCTCTCTTACCCTCTTATCTCATGATCTTTTCCTTCTTTCAATATACACCACACAATCCCTTACTTACCTCAAGCCACATGAATATATATGTATATTATATATATATATATATATATATATATATATATAAACTTCACCCACATGTGTATAAAAGTAAGTACATATACACATATAATGCCATATACCCCCACATACATGTATCTATCATACACATGCACGACCATATATTTATAATTAAATATAAATATATATATATAAACTTCACCCACATGTGTATAAAAGTAAGTACATATACACATATAATACCACATACCCCCACATACATGTATCTATCATACACATGTATCTATCATATATTTAATTATAAATATAAATGGTGGTGCATATAGTTTTCAGCCACAAGTAGCTATTGATTTTAGATGTTAGTTTTCATTTGCACTACCATAAGGAAAATCTGACAGGCCAGGTGATAAGGCCTACAATCTAAATTCATCAAAATACATTCACATACTGTAGTAAAAGGTATACAAAGACTATTTGATCAAACTAGTTATCCTCAATCTTACAATTTTTATTTTTATTTTTTTTAAAAAGGTCATAACTTGAGTAAATTAGAAAGTTTTAGATCATTGAGAAATTATAAATTATATCGATTGTAAATATAAATTCCAATAAGTAGTAATTAAACAAAATATCATGACTATTGAGTGATCTTGAAACCACCTTTAAATTTTCATTTCTAGCTACAAACCTAGATTCACAATGAGGAACCATACCCAACTATTAAGTCCTATTTTCCTCAGCAAGCCTCATGATGGAAATCTGAGTATTTGTCAAATTATTGTGAAGTACATAGTAGTAACATCCTCTAAGGATACAGTTTAACACATATATGGAAGTACTTATCAAGGGACCATTGCCTGTTGTTTGTAAAGCTCTGGCAATGAAGTGCAAGGACGTGGGTTCAAGTCTAAGAGCACACACTTTGTACCAAGAAAAGAAAATAAATAAAATATATAAACTACCAAAGGTTAGTTCTGTTTCAAGACTCTCCAACCCATCACCCCATGTTGGCAAGAACAGAATTAGGTTAATAGACTTTTCTATTTGGAATACTTACAAGAAAAAAAAAAGGACTAGCCAATTGCACGAGGCTCCCACCATTGTAGGGTTTTGGGGAAGGCCAAATGTACGCAGCCTTACCTCCACATGTGGAGAGGCTGTTTTCCATGGTATATTTGCAAGGAAAGCGAAGCAAATTTTTGTTACTACATTAAGGGGCAAAAAATTATAAGAAGGTTGTGAAAAGAATATTAGTCATCTATAGTTGATACACATAGAATACACTTCTAGAATACTACAGTACGAGAGCAATCTATAGAAGATATCATATACTGGAAAAATGGCTTAATAACAACAAGGGTCCCACTATTTTTATGATAACATGACAACAAAGGAGATAAGAGTTTATATTTTCTCTCACATGAATGTATCATAAAGAATAACATAGATTTGTACATACATATTCCTTATGTAATTGACCCTCAGTCTATTCATTAATTCTATTTGAAATTTTTTCTACATACCCATATATCCTACGTTTAAGCACAAACTCAAGTGGACATTAAATTCTAACACTCACAATGTTTTGTTATCATAAAAAAACTTCATGTTGTTTTAAAAGTGTAAAATAACTCGCAAGTGTACGAATCTATTAAAGTATAGATCGGCAAAAACGAGGTCGAACCCAAGGGAATGTTTTGAGAAGAAAAACTAACACAAATTCAAATTAATTTAAAACTAATCTAGTTTAAATAAAAGTTGATTGATTTGAGATAAATTAAACTAACATGCAAATAAAATAACACAATTGAAATCAAATAAAGAAAATAACTAAAGTGTCGGATTTCACCACCATTAAATCCATGAAGTTTCTAATATTCATTTATTAATTCCCAAAGTTGGAGTAGCAATCAAGAAATCAATCTATTGCTTACTCAAGATTTAACAATAAAGCACTATGAAAAATATATTAAAAGGTAGATTTTCCTTCGCTTCACTAGTGTAAAATTCTAAGCATCCTATGTATCCAATTTAATGAAAAATATAAGATCAAAGATTATCATTTTTAAGAAATACAAACCCAAGCTTAGATTAATTATAATACTTTCTAACTACCACATATACATGATATAGATGGTGAAAGAATTATAAAATAATTAATCACAAGAAGCAAAAATCATAACCAATTAAATCACACACATGAGAATCAATTAATGAACAAAAGAACTTCACTTCATTAATGGAGGTTTCCTCCTCAACCCTAGTTGAGGAGTTTAGTTACACATAGTAGAAGAAGAAGATAACAAAATAATAAAAGACATAATGAATAAATAAAACCCGGATTGTCTTTGTCTTCTCTGCCCTGGCCTCTACTTCTTTTCTCCCCTCCAAAACAGCCTCCAATTCACCTCTTTATATTCCAAGAGAATACATAAAGTCCTAATCCAATTAGGAGATAAAGTCATAATCCAATTAGGAGATAATTAGGGTTTTCTTGCAGCCCTAAATAGGTATATTTTTCTACTGACATTCGGCCCAAGTTTTGACATAGTAGAAGTCTGATTCACAAAATTTACGTGAAATACAAAAGTGTCCAGAATCGAATTTCGTTCAACCTATGTGTGAATTAAGTTGAATTGACACTCAAAAATAAGCTTTTCAGTCCACTTTCCAAAACGAGATTAAAACTAGATTAAGTGTAGAATTGGGCTTCAGGCCCGTAATCTTCTTAAGCAGTTGTAATTCTCTTGGATCTCTTCCTTGGGCTGATTTGAGTTGAAATATGGAGTTAAATGGACCCATTAGATGTAGGCTTCATATAACCTTCTTAGATATCATCTTTAAAAGCCCAAAATCATGGTTTTATCTGAAATAATCATTAAGGCCCTGAAAAAGATAGAAAATACAAAAACAGAGTAAAATCATATATAACCTATCACTAAGAGAATAAAATATGCAAATTAAGAGGCTAGAATGTGTAACATTCAACGTCGATTAGTTATCATCAAAATAACTGAGATAACCTTGGTTGGAAACCTTGGTTCAACACTATTAAATGTAGGCAATCTTGACATGGCACCTATACTATCATTGGATACCTTAATAGGTATTGGCAATCCTGACATGCCTCTTGGCAATCCTTTCATGCCCCCCTAACATTAGATACCTTAACAGGTATTGGCAATCCTGACATGCCCCTGACAATCCTTCCATGCCTCTACAACTAACCTATTTAACCAATCTAACCTACTTAGCACATTAATTTAATCTAACAGAAGTTCAATCACCACAATAAAATAACTCATGCACAATTAAACTAATATCAAATATCATGAATAGTTATGAGTTCAAAGAATACAATTAAGGAAGGAAAATAATACAACCACCAATTATATGAGCAAGCACACAACCAAATCTCTAATATACCTAAATCATCGAGGGAGTCTAAACCTAGCTCTAATCTAGGTTTTCGAGCCTATTTTGTTCCTAAGAACCGTATTTAATTATTCTGGAATTATCTACAATTTTGGAAAATTCATAACAATCCAAAGCAAAGGAAATAATTTAAAAATTCTCATTTTGAAGCACATTTTTTAAAACTAGTTCTATAACAAGGGAAAATTATTTCGTCATGAAATTTAAAACCCATGCCTATTCTGACCCCAAAAAATTAGATAAAACTTTTGGGACTTTTCTGAAATTTTTTGGTAATTTTAAAGATTTTCCAAAATTTAAGAAAATAAAAATCTAGTTTTGAAGCACACATCAAATACTACTTTAACCACAAGAGACCCTTATTTTGACTTGATATTTAAAACATAATTGCATTCTGTCCTCAAAAAATCACTAAAATTTTTTGGAATTTTAAAAATATTTTCTAAATAGAAGATGATGAAAACCTAATTTTGAGGCATACTTTTAAATTCAATTTAACCACGAGGGAAGCTTATTTCCACTCGAAATTTAAAACCCAAGTGTATTCTGTCCCCAAAAGATCACCAAAATTTTCTAAAATTTTAAAATATTTTCCAAATAAAAGAAGATGAAAACCCAATTTTTGAGGCATACTTTTAAATTCAATTTAACCATTAGGGAAGCTCATTTTCACTTGAAATTTAAAAATCAAGTGCATTCTGTCCCTAAAAGGTTACCCAAAAATTTTTAGAACTTTTTGGAATTTAAAAACAATTTTTCCTATTTTTCTAAATTAAAAATCAATTTTAAAAATTTTTAAATACCCTTACCCCAAGGTGGGCCGAGAGGTGGGCCCCGACGAGTGGGAGCCGGTTGCTGCCTTCCCCAGCACATGTGGCACATGCCGGCGATGCACGTGGGGGGCGCTACCCCCACCTTTTTTTCTTTTTTTTTCTTCTTCTTCTTCCAAAGCACCATTAATAGAGCCGAAACTTCCTAGCCACTTTCGGGCACCGAATCGCGCGTATGAATATACCGTTGAACTCGTATCGATCTTAGTTACGCATTGGTATTAAAATCACCCCTCTCATGGCCTAAATAAAAGATGCTCAATTTCAAATTTCGAAAATCTAAAATTTCAAAGTCAGATTCTTGTCAATCTATCCAACGGTTCGCAACCAAATTTTCAAGGATTGTTCTAGGAAGCAATACCTACCTATTGATGGAAACAAAAACCCTCAAAAATGATGAACACAGTAAACCGAAATTTCATGTTCATACATATATATATGTATATATATGTATATATATATATATACACACCCGCTTGTACAGTCATATATACATGTATATACATCTGCAAAAATACCCTATATCACTACCAAAACTCCAGATTCTTTATGTTTAATCCACAAAATCCACCTTAGCATGCATAATCATTTAATCATAATTAAATACAAAAAAAAATTATATATATATTCCAGCAACATGTATATACAAATAATATATATGCCTATAGATTCAAAGGGGAAGAGAAGAGTTCGAACTTGCTTTTTTTGTCGACCAAAACTCGTCCTTACGAATCGCTCCTTCTCTCTGGCGTCTATGTTCTTTCAGTCTCTGTGCGTGTAAACGAGAGAAACCCTACCCTTTTTTATTTTATTTTATTTTATTTCTAAAAAACTAAATAAACTCCAAAATAATAAAAATAAAAATATAATAAAAATAAACCCTAGCCCATCAAAAATAAGTATACACTTAGCCCATCAAAAATAAGTATACACCTTACCCAACCATTCAAGCCCAGCTTAGCCCAGATTCCTCCCTAGCCCAATCATAAATTAAAATAAAGAAAAAAATACAAAGACCAAGTCCAAATAAAATAAAATAAAATAAAGTAAATTACACCAAAATATTTAAAGCAATTCAAAGCACTCATAGAAATTTAATTCAACTAATAAAGCAAATAAAAAGAAAAATAAATATAAAGCATTTAGATTAAAATTCAATGACCTCAAAATTACGAGGTATTACATTATGTATGAGACTGGCCACCTCATGCATGAAATTAGTAGGGGCTATTTCATAATCCTTCTCAATATCCAGCTTACAAAGAACTCCTAGGACCCCGCTACTCAATCTAGAATCCACACTCAAAAGCGACAAGGGTTGAATCCAAAATCTGACGCCTACCAACAAAAGCATTCTTTTGCGACTCTGAGATAACACCATCCAAAACTCCTTTCAATCGACAGGAAAGGACTTTGGCAATAATTTTGTACACACTACTCGTCAGATTGATAGGCCTAAAATCCCTAATATCTAGAACTCCCATTTTTTTAGGGATCAAAACAATAAACGAGGCATTCAAACTCTTCTCGAAGTAGCCATGCTCAGGAAAAGCGTTCATAGTCCCCATAATCTCCTCTCTAACCACCTCCCAATTCTATTGGAAGAAACTCATTGTGAATCCATCTAGTTCTGGAGCATTGTCCCCATTGCAACTTTTCAAAGTCAAAAGCACTTCCTCTTCACTAAAGGGTCTCTCAAGGCTGACTTTGTCATCCTCAGAAATCATGTCAAAAATCATCCCGTCCATACACAGTCTTTAACTAAACTCCTCATTGTATAAGCTCTAGTAATAGGAAGCAATCCCGCTCACACATCTCCTTATCTACTCATTAAGAACCCTTGACCTTCCATACTGTCCAACTCTACAATATTTACAGTAACACAATAGCTACCCTCAACACCATCACCTCGTTGGTGCCATTGCTGCCACCACCACCACATGCTCCACTATGAGAATATTGCTAGCGTCACAACTATTGTGTACTACCACCACCACAAATATTGGCAGCATCACATCTCCACAATTTTGTCACTGCCTTGCCCCACTGCCATCATTATCACCTCAATTTCTGTTGCTGGCGTAGCCGCTGCCACTGCCATCACTGTTGTAACTGCCGCCATTACTATTGATTGCAGATATCAACACATTTGGCGTTGGAAGGGTAAGTTAGGTATAAACAGTTAAGTTGAAGGTTTTTGATGCCCTCCAAATTCATGGCCTGTCAATATATCTTCTTTATATACACAATTATCAGTCTAGTCCTTTGTACCAGAAGTGTAATACCCCAAAATTTTAGATGTCTATTATTTTAAAAAAATTAAATTTCCTTATATTATTACTTTATTTTATTAATTCATGTGAAATGCCTTATTTCTATAAATTTTCATTGTAGGGGAGTTGCTTTTCTTTTATATGCATCTTATCATTTTATGTGGATTGCTTAGGTTTTATAGATTCAAATCATTTCATGTAAATTTCTCTGTTTATTTTTTTTTTATCATTTTATGTGAATTGTTATTGATTATGTGTTATTTTATTTAAATGTTTTGGTTTGGGCTAGGGAGGAATTTGGGCTGGAATGGTTGGGCTAAGGTTATGTTTAAATTGTTGGGCCAGGGTTATAATTATATTATTATTGTTGTTGTTATTATTATTATTATTATTATTATTATTATTATTATTATTATTATTATTATTTTGATTTTATTTAGTTTTAGAAAAAAAATCAATAATAGAATAATAATTAAGACAAAAAGGAAAAAGAAGAAATTAGGGTTTTTGGTCATTACTTTACGCACAGAACTGAGAGAGTAAACGAAGAGAGAAGCGAGTGACGATCGGGTGAACAAGTTGATTCATCAAAGAGGCAAGTTTGATTCTTCTCTTCCCCTTTGAATCCGTATGCATAGTCTAGGTTTAAGAATTTGGTTTATATTGAAAATCTGTTTATAATTGTGTTTTGTTTTGTTGCTTCTTGTGGATAAATTTTGTGGGAATTTATTATGCTCAATTGTATATAGGAGTATAGATATATATATGTAAGAATATATGCATATATATATTTCATATATGTATAAATTGTATAGCAATCTGTTTATGCATGAATTTAGGATGCAAAAAGATGTTAATTCGTAAGCCTTCTCTGTTGTGATTGTCTACAAAACAACCCTTGATCTTTAATAAAATAGATCATGAGAAATTTGAGTTTGAATTTTTAAATTTTGCGAAGACAGCCGTTGGGGAAGACAGCCCAGCCGGCGCGTGACCCCACGCATGCCACCGGCGAGTGGGGGCGCTTCTGACCGGCGCTGGCACCGGCCGATGGCTGGAAAATTATTTTCGGGCCCCACTCGCGGGGGCCCACCTTTGGGTCCAATATGGGCCCATTCCGAATTGTTTTGATATTTATTTTGTATTTTTGAAATTTTTGGAAAAACTTGAAAATTTGGAAAAATCATTTTTAAAAATACTTTTATAATTCTCAAAATTCCAAAAATTTTATGTCAACTTCCTGGGAGCTTAAGGAGCATGGGGTTTAAATTTTATGTCGAAATGATTTACCATTCTCCTTAAATTAATTTTTAAAGTGTCTAAAAACTATTTTTTTTAGTCTCTTTAATTTTAGAAAATAGTTAGAAATTTCCAAAATTTTTGAAAATTTTACTGTAACTCTCTGCAGGCTAAATACACTTGGGTTTAAATTTTCAGCTCAAAATAATCTGTCCTTTTTGTTCAATTGATTTTTAAAGTGTCTAAAAGTTGGATTTCCACCTTCTTTTATTTTTAGAAAATATTTTAAAATTCCAGAAAATTCTAGAAAAATTTAGGTAACTTTATAGGATTAAAATGCACCTGGGTTTTAAATTTCATGTGAGCATGAGTCTCCCTTGTGATTGTGTTGGTGCTGAAAGTATGACTCGAATTATATTTCCTTTTTGCTATAAAAATATTTTTTAAAAATTCCAAAAAATTCTAAAAAATTCCAGAATGATTTAATGGGGTTCTTAGTAGTAGAATACGCCTAGAAACCTAGATAAAAGTTAGGTTTAGACTCCCTCGTATATTTGAGTGCATTGGAGGTTGAATTAGGAATTTCTTCTATAATGGATGTTTGACTTATTTGATTTACTTGAATGTATTTTCGTTTAAGGATATAAATTCCCATCAAATACGTGATTATAGTTTACTTGAGAACGATTTGTCTTATGGTGATAATTTCATGTTGGATAATTTGAAACAATGATTTGTGCAAATTTAAATCATAATGCACCTTGGTTATTTTATGTTTCATATTGGAATGCATCTATACGTTTTTAATTGGCATATAAGGATTGCCCGGCGTGTCTGGATTGCCCATACCTAATAAGTTATCTATGCATTTTATTTTGGCATGTAAGGATTGCCCGGCGTGTCAGGATCGCCCATACCTAATAAGGTATCTATACATTTCTATTTGTCATGTAAGGATTGCCCGGCGTGTCAGGATCGCCCATACCTAATAAGGTATCCATACATTATATTTGGCATATCATGATTGCATAGATTGATAATATGTTTGCATATGTTTCTTGATTTCTTTAACTTAAAAAAAGTGTTCGTTTTAAATAATAAGGGTTGTTGGGATAATGTATAAGTTGAGTTTTACTTTGAAAACATGAACTGAATAAGGAATATTTTAAATGGTTACACCTATATTTATCTCTTGTGTTCCTCACACTGAGGGTATGTGTATTGGTTCTCTGATTGGGATGTAGTAGATAGAACTTGCTCGTGGGTTTAACCCACTTTGTTGATATTTCAGGTTCCAGGCAGTTTCCCCCTCTAGGATAGAGTACTAAGGTTGGTTGTGATAGACATCTACTCTCATCAGTCACAGGGTAGGAATCTACTTTTTATTCAGGAGTCAAACTATGAACTCATTTAGAGGTTTTGGTTATTGGTTTTCAATTTAAGTCTTAAACTTTTGTTCTTTCTGGTTAAGGGGTCCTTGGGTTACGAGACTTCCAAATTGTATTACTAGAATATAATTATTTATTTATCAATTATTTCAATTCAATGGGATTTCTGTTCAGCTTTTAATAGTTATTCTATTTCTGTCTTTTGCATCTATGCTTGTTACTATCAGTTGTTAACATTCCTCAGGTTTTGTGTATGAGACTGGCCACCTCATGCAGCCACAGCAGATGGCACAGGTTTCATTTCCTGTAAAGTAGTCCAACACTTGGGAGAGGGTACGAGATTCCTTCACAAAAGGGAATCTGTCGGAGTTTTCAGGGTCTACAGAGGTTACCGAGGCGTATTAGTGGAGGAAAGATATTGAGCACCATCTTCGCATGGTTACGTGCACTGAGGTAGAGAAACAGATGCTAGCTACATTTAAGCTAGTGGGAAATGCATTGCAGTGGTGGGAATCAGTGACTACACCAGAACAACGACCATGTTCACCTATGCAGATTTTCAGGTTCGCTTTGTTGCTAAGTACTTTCCGTATGCAGTGAGGGCAGCTAAAAAGAAGGAATTTCTCGGGTTATAGCAGGGGGACAGAACTGTGGCAGCATATGAACAGGAATTCACCAACTTATCACTGTTTGCACCTGAGGAGGTGGACACCAAAGAAAAGAAGTTGCGATGTTTTGTGAATGGGTTAATCTAGCCTATTCGACAGGTCCTTCTAGGATGTCCAGCTTATACTACTTATGCTCAGGTAGTGGATGTTGCATTGTAGCACTGTCAGTCAAGAAAAGATTACAAGAAAGGGCAGATAGAGAAACGACCTAACAGAGAATTCACTGGTCAGATAGTGGAGAGAAGGAATGGGAATGGAAGTAGACACTTTGAGAGGGGCAGTCATTCAAGGCAGCAACCGTGGAAGAGACACAGACCTAACGGTGATTCTCAGAGAGGGGGAGCCTCTATTCATAGGAGGCACAGTGGGGTACCACAGGCAGGTCGTGGTCAGCAACATGGAAATCAGTTCAGGAGGTCTACCGGTGTGTTTAATGGAAACTGTTATAGTTGTGGCAAGCCGGGGCATTCAGCTAGGTATTATCCTAACAACAATCAGAGACCACCTGGTCAGTAAAGGCAGGGATAGCAACCACCTTTGCCAGTACCATAGATTCCATAGATAAAGGCACAGCATCGTCCAGCTTTACCTGCACCACCACCGCCTGCAGGGCAAGCTGGACAATAGATGCATTATGGGAGAGTCTACAATGTTATGCCATGTGATGTGCGGGCTCCTCAGGCTATTGAGGGTATGTTTCTTATTAATGGTAGAGTGGGTCACATTTTATTTGATACTGGTGCATCACATTCCTTTGTATCTAGAGCATTTGCTAGTTTATATGGGTTAGATATTTAGCTATGTACTCCTCCACTCACTATATCTACGCCATTGGGGGCTAGTATGGTTCTACGAAAATAAGGTAATCAGGTCCCTATAGACATTGGCAGACTCAGATTCTTGGCAGATTTATTGATCCTAGATATGCGAGCATATGATGTTATACTCGGGATGGACTGGTTATCATATTACCATGCTCAGGTTAATTGCCACGATAAGGCAATTATTTTTGCTATATCGGGTCAGGAGATGTACTTGATTGCTATGCCGCAATGAAAGGGAGGGTCTAGTACGCACCTGTTTTTTATCAGTGAGGAGTCTCTGGAAGGAACTACAGTATCTTTAGATTCCATTCCAATGGTGCGAGACTTTTAGGATGTATTTCAGGAGATCCCAGGGTTACCACCTAGTCGTGAGATAGACTTCGTGATAGATTTAGCTCCAGGTACCAGACTTATTGCTAGGGCTCCATACAGGATGGCTCTAGTGGAAATGAGGGAGTTGAGGGATCAGATTCAGCAACTTCTTAGTCAAAAATTTATTCGCAGGAGTACTTCACCATGGGGAGCACCAGTGTTGTTTGTGAAAAAGAAGGATGGGTCTCTTCATCTTTGCATTGACTACAAGGAGTTGAATAAGGTCACAGTCCGCAACAAGTACGGCCTAGGATTGATGATCTGTTCGATCAGTTGAAGGGAGCTACCTATTTCTCAAAGATAGATTTGAGGTCTGGGTATTATCAGCTTCAAGTTAGGGAGCAGGATGTACCGAAGACAGCCTTCCTTACCAGATATGGGTCGTACGAGTTTCGGATTATGCCGTTTGGGTTAGTGTTCAGGGCCTACTTGGACCAGTTTGTTATTGTTTTCATTGATGACATTTTGGTTTACTCTAGGTCAGAGTAGGATCATACCAGACATCTTCGTATTGTCTTGCAAACACTGAGAGATCATCAGTTGTATGCAAAATTTGAGAAATGTGAATTCCGGCAGAAGGAGGTAAAGTTCTTGGGTCACGTAGTATCGGAGAAAGGGATATCAGTCGATCCAAGTAAAGTGTCAGCGGTTTTGGAGTGGGGACAGCCTACCTCACCTTCAGAGATTCGCAGCTTTCTTGGGTTGGCTGGTTATTATCGTCGATTTATTCAAGGCTTCTCTAAGATTGTTGGCCCGCTTACCAATCTCACTAAGAAAGGTGTGCCTTTCATTTGGGATGACTTATGTTAGGCGGCGTTTGACGAGTTAAAAACTAGATTGACTACTGCACCAGTTCTAGCTACTCCTTAAAGCGGCACTGAGTACTTGGTGTATACTGATGCGTCATTACAGGGCTTGGAATGTGTATTGATGTAGGAGGAGAGACCGATATCATATGCGTCATGTAAGCTTAAGCCTCATGAGCTTAATTACCCGACGCATGATCTAGAATTAGCAGCTGTGGTTTTTGCTTTGAGAATTTGGAGACATTACCTTTTGGGTGAGACCTTCAGATTATTCAGTGACCATAAGAGTCTGCAGTATCTATTTTCACAGAAGGAGCTGAATATGAGACAGAACATGTGGTTGGAATTTGTGAAAGACTATCATTTTTTCATCCAGTACCACCTAGGGAAAGCGAATGTAGTAGCTGATGCACTTAGTCGCCAACCCTATGCTAGTCTATCTGCCCTATTTGAGGCAGAATGGAATGACTTGAGCAGCGTTGATGCCTTAGCTGATGCCTTTGTAGCATGTGTGGTGGTTACACCTAAAATCATACGAAGGGTAGTTACAGAACAACTTATTGACCCACAGTGCGTAGAGAAGGTGACCGAGTTAAAATCTGGGGAGGTACCATTCTATATAGTGGGTAGAGATGAAGGATTGAGGTATAAGGGGCGATTGGTGGTTCCTCACAATGAGGACTTAAGAGCAACAGTGATGGGTGAGGCCCACAGTTCTTAGTTTTTGGTACACCCAGGAGGGGATAAAATGTACCAAGACATGAAGTGGCAGTTTTGGTGGGCAGGCATAAAGAGGGACATCGCTATATTTGTCTCTAAGTGTAGCACTTGTCAAATGATCAAGATTGATCACCAAAGACCACTGGGGTCTTTGCAACCACTGCCTATACCGGAGTGGAAATGGGAAAGCATCTCTATGGATTTCATTGTGGGACTTCCCACCTCACAGCGAAATCATGATGCTATTTGGGTGATAGTGAACAGGTTGACAAAATTAGCACATTTCTTGCCAGTTCGCTCGAGTTACACCTCAGAGCAATATGCGAAGCTTTACATTACAGAGATAGTGAAACTTCACGATGTACCTTTGTCCATTATATCGGATAGAGATCCAAGTTTTGTGTCAGGATTTTGGGAGAGCTTTCAACAGACAATGGGTACAGCTCTGCACCTCAGTACAGTTTATCACCCTCAGGCCGATGGTCAGACTGAGAGGGTTAATCAGATTTTGGAAGACATGTTGCGAGCATGTGTACTCGACTTTAAGGGTAATTGGGAGAGTTATTTGTCGTTGGTTGAGTTTGCCTATAACAATAGTTATCAAAAGACTATTGGTATGGTACCATTTGAGGCTTTATACGGACGACCGTGTAGATCACCGGTTTGCTGGTTGGAAGTTGGTGATAATAGGTTTTTGGGTCCTGAGTTCATTAAGGACACCTCAGAAAAAGTCGCCCTTATTAGAGACCGTATGCGGACTGCACAGAGTAGACAGAAGAGTTATGCTGACCGAAGAACTCGTTCACTAGAGTTCAAGGTGGGGGATCAGGTTCTACTCAAGGTTTCTCCCATGAAGGGAGTTATGCGGTTTGGAAGGAAAGGGAAACTGGCACCTCATTTTGTAGGTCCCTTTATGATTACCGATAGGGTTAGAACGGTAGCATATAGACTGGCGTTACCAGACACCATGCATAGGGTGCACAATATTTTTCATGTCTCCATGCTACGGAAGTTCCTTAGAGATGAGGATACTTACCAGCACATTGAGGTAGGAGAGATTGAGTTGCAGCCGGATGCAACATATATGGAGCAGCCTTACTGTATTCTTGACCGTAGGGATTAGGTCCTTCGTTCTAAGACTATTCCGTTAGTTCGAGTTCAGTGGAGCCACCATAACGAGGCGGAGTCCACTTGGGAAAGGGAGGATGAAATAAAAGCAAAATATCCAGAGCTTTTTCTTTCAAGTATGAACTGAATTCCGAGGACGGAATTCCTCTTTTTAGGGGGGGAGAATGTAATACCCCAAAAATTTAGATGTCTATTATTTTAAAGAAATTGAATTTCCTTATATTATTACTTTATTTTATTAATTTAAGTGAAATGCCTTATTTCTATAAATTTTCATTGTAGGGGAGTTGCTTTTCTTTTATATGCATCTTATCATTTTATGTGGATTGCTTAGGTTTTATAGATTCAAATCATTTCATGTAAATTTCTCTGTTTATTTTTTTTATCATTTTATGTGAATTGTTATTGATTATGTGTTATTTTATTTAAATATTTTGGTTTGGGCTAGGGAGGAATTTGGGCTGGAATGGTTGGGCTAATGTTATGTTTAAATTGTTGGGCCAGGGTTATAATTATATTATTATTGTTGTTATTATTATTATTATTATTATTTTGATTTTATTTAGTTTTAGAAAAAAAAATCAATAATAGAATAATAATTAAGACAAAAAGGAAAAAGAAGAAATTAGGGTTTTTGGTCGTTACTTTACGCACAGAACTGAGAGAGTAAACGAAGAGAGAAGCGAGTGACGATCGGGTGAACAAGTTGATTCATCAAAGAGGCAAGTTTGATTCTTCTCTTCCCCTTTGAATCCGTATGCATAGTCTAGGTTTAAGAATTTGGTTTATATTGAAAATCTGTTTATAATTGTGTTTTGTTTTGTTGCTTCTTGTGGATAAATTTCGTGGCAATTTATTATGCTAAATTGTATATAGGAGTATAGATATATATATGTAAGAATATATGCATATATATATTTCATATATGTATAAATTGTATAGCAATCTGTTTATGCATGAATTTAGGATGCAAAAAGATGTTAATTCGTAAGCCTTCTTTGTTGTGATTGTCTACAAAACAACCCTTGATCTTTAATAAAATAGATCGTGAGAAATTTGAGTTTGAATTTTTAAATTTTGCGAAGAACCTTAGAACTTATGAATTGGGGGTTTTCAATTTAAGTCGTTGTTGATGGGGCTTTTTACATCGATGCGTAGAGGGGATCAAGGGGGGAATTTTAAAACAAAAATGGGGCTGAACGGAGGTCGGACGAAGCCGGAATCAGCGCCAAAAAATCCCCCAGCGCGCTGCCATGCGCGTTGGGGAAGACAGCCCAGCCGACGCGTGACCCCCACGCACGCTGCCGGCGAGTGGGGTCGCGTTCGGCCGGCGCCGACGCCGGCCGATGGTTGGAAAATTATTTTCGGGCCCCACTTGCGGGGGCCCACCTCTGGGTCTAATATGGGCCCATTCCGAATTGTTTTGATATTTATTTTGTATTTTTGAAATTTTTGGGAAAACTTGAAAATTTGGAAAAATTATTTTTAAAAATACTTTTATAATTCTCAAAATTTCAAAAATTTTATGTCAACTTCCTGGGAGCTTAAGGAGCTTGGGGTTTAAATTTCATGTCGAAATGATTTACCATTCTCTTTAAATTAAATTTTAAAGTGTCTAAAAACTATTTTTTTTTAGTCTCTTTAATTTTAGAAAATAGTTAGAAATTTCCAAAATTTTTGAAATTTTTACTGTAACTCTCTGGAGGCTAAATACACTTGGGTTTAAATTTTCAGCCCAAAATAATATGTCCTTGTTGTTCAATTGATTTTTAAAGTGTCTAAAAGTTGGATTTCCACCTTCTTTTATTTTTAGAAAATATTTTAAAATTTCAGAAAATTCTAGAAAAATTTAGGTAACTTTATAGGATTAAAATGCACCTGGGTTTTAAATTTCATGTAAAGATGAGTCTCTCTTGTGATTGTGTTGATTGTGAAAGTATGACTCGAATTATATTTCCTTTTTGCTATAAAAATATTTTTTAAAAATTTACAAAAAATTCTAGAAAATTCCAGAATGATTTAATGGGGTTCTTAGCAGTAGAATACGCTCAGAAACCTAGATAAAAGTTAGGTTTAGACTCCCTCGTATATTTGAGTGCATTGGAGGTTGAATTAGGAATTTCTTCTATAATGGATGTTTGACTTATTTGATTTACTTGAATGTATTTTTCTTTAAGGATATAAATGCCCATTAAATACGTGATTATAGTTTATTTGAGAACGATTTGTCTTATGGTGATAATTTCATGTTGGATAATTTAAAACAATGGTTTGTGCAAATTTAAATCATAATGCACCTTGGTTATTTTATATTTCATATTGGAATGCATCTATACGTTTTTAATTGGCATGTAAGGATTGCCCGGCGTGTCAGGATAACCCATACCTAATAAGGTATCTATGCATTTTATTTTGGCATGTAAGGATTGCCCTGCGTGTCAGGATCGGCCATACCTAATAAGGTATCTATACATTTCTATTTGGAATGTAAGGATTGCCCGGCGTGTCAGGATCGCCCATACCTAATAAGGTATCCATACATTATATTTGGCATATCATGATTGCATAGATTGATAATATGTTTGCATATGTTTCTTGATTTCTTTAACTTAAAGAAAGTGTTCGTTTTAAATAATAAGGGTTGTTGGGATAATGTATAAGTTGAGTTTTACTTTGAAAACATGAACTGAATAAGGAATATTTTAAATGGTTACACCTATATTTATCTCTTGTGTTCCTCACACTGAGGGTATGTGTATTGGTTCTCTGATTGGGATGTAGTAGATAGAATTTGCTCGTGGGTTTAACCCACTTTGTTGATATTTCAGGTCCCAGACAATTTCCCCCGCGAGGATAGGGTAATAGGGTTGGTTGTGACAGACATCTACTCTCATCAGTCACAGGGTAGGAATCTACTTTTTATTCAAGAGTCAAATTATGAACTCATTTAGAGGTTTTGGTTATTGGTTTTCAATTTAAATCTTAAACTTTTGTTGTATTAGCAAAATATAATTATTTATTTATCAATTATTTCAATTCAATGGGATTTCTGTTCAGCTTTTAGTAGTTATTCTATTTCTATCTTTTGCATCTATGCTTGTTGCAATAAGTTGTTAACATTCCTCAGGTTTTGTGTATGAGACTGGCACCTCATGCGCGAAATTTTTTGGGGGTATTTCAAGAAGAGTGCGGCAAGGAGGAGGTCCTAAGCAATCAAAGGGATGTAGGGGAAGAGGTGGTTCCTCCATATAGGACCCAGAATAAATTTATGCGTTTCAAACCTTCAAGAACAGCAAAATGCACAGAGACATCAGAGCACCCAGAATCAGCAAGCGATGGCCTGTTGATGGTTGTGAACCAAATTACTATGACCAACTGGGATAATCCAAGTAGTTGTCCCAAATAATGTGGCTCGCTTTTGGATGATTGCTTCTGTAACTTGTTGGAGTTGTCTCTAAACACAACTCGAAATTTCTGATATATCAGAAGGAATATGGTCACAATTTATGTAATAGATTACTGATTTTCTGAAAATAACAATAATATATGATAATATTACTTGTGAGGCACATTAAATGGTGGTTTGTGCTTGCTTGTGCAGCATTTATACTGGCACTGTAACATGACTTTCATCGTGTAGCTTAGAAGTGTTACTGTAAATGTATATAGAAAAAGTAAAAATAGTGGCTTGTGCAATAGGTACCAGGATGATTGGCTCAAGAAAGACATCGGCGAGCTCTGTACAACTTTGGGAAAAAGCTCCTTTCGAACCCTATGCTCAGCAAAAACCTGTAAGATTCATAAAACCTGTTGCAACAGATATTTTTGTTAATCTCATGTTTATTTTTCACATTCTTCTGTATTACTGCTCAAGAAATCCTACAATTGGATTTTATTATTATTTTTCATTGCCTGAGTGATTCTAAAACATTTTCTTATTCTTCATTAAATGTTGTAGATGACTTATTATGTTGTCTGTCCAGACATTGATCCCCTTACTACTGCTGCTGCTAATTTTTTCCAACGACTTGGAACTGGTGAGTGTAATGAAGAGTCATATTCATGCTTCTATCCATATGTGTTGGTGGTTGAACGTGTGCGAAAAACTAGAATAACACTTTGGTGTTCTTTTTAAGTGACACAATATAACATGTTATAGTGGTCTTAATATTTTGTTTAAGGGTGCAAGCGTGATTGAGAGAAGCTCCCTCTTAATAGGATATTTTCATTCTGTTTTTGATGGAAAGGAAACTACAGAACTTTCTCCTTTAGGAAAAAGGAGGATGCATGAAGTAATGGTTTAATTTTTATTTTATTTTTAAGTGCTCATTTTATACTTAAAATATGTTCTTCATCTTATTTCAAGTGAGTGAAAACCAGGGAACAAGTATCCTATAAGGACAGAGAGAGAGTGGTCAACATAGAAGTTTTGGACTTTCATTCGAGTATTAATGTGTTGATTTTGGAGAGCCTTTTGTGCCTTTATAGAATGATCTTACCCTCTCAGATAGAAAGCCTTTTCTGTTGACACTTTTGATTTTGTATTTTCTGTGATGCATTGTGAAACATGTCCTTGCTGTCCTTTTAGTTTTGCACCTCTAACTCCACTTGCACTTCTAATGTTGACACTTTTGATTTTGTATTTACTGATTGCATGCACACTCGCTCATGCTTTTCTTTTTATATGTTAGGGATGTGTGGTATAACTAGTGTAAACTTTCCTGCAAGTTATATTACATGCAACTAGTGTTATGCACATCAGTTGTTTGGCCTCAAATATTCATGCTTTCAGCTTAATTATAAAATCTGTGTGTGTATATATATCAATCATATTTGTCTATACAAGATTTTTACATATGAATTGTTCGCTAAGTTCTGCGATGTTCTTTCCCTTCCAGTTTATGAGACATGCAAACTCGGAACTCATTCACCGCAAAGTTTGGGAAACCAAATGGAGATAGGCTCTGGGAAATGTTCATCTTCTGGTTTTGTTCTACTTGATTGCCCTCAATTAATGAAGATTGAAAGCAGTACTGCATCTCTTGTGGGTTCAATTAGTGATTATTTTCTCTCTCTATCCAATGGCTGGGATTTGACGAGCTTTATTAAGTCTCTCTCAAAGGTTCTTGAAGCTTTAAAACTTGGTACTTGCTTGAAAACAAACCCAAAAGAGGGAAATAGTGGTCCTTGTGCAGTAGGTTGCAAGTTTTCTTTACTCTCATTTTCTATTGTAGAATGGAAGATCAAGTTTTCATTATGCATCAAATTACATTGTTCTGAATACTTTAAAAATATCATTATGTTATTGGTGTATTTTTTTATTGTTTTATTTCTGTTCTTACACTTTTTAAAAAGTAAGTTCCTTGGCTTCAGCAGTTGTTATACAGTTGAATTTCTTTTTATTTGTTATCTTGAGTAATATGGGAGCACTTTCTGTTAGAGCTTTTGTGATATTAGTTCTAAAGGATAAAGTTCCACCAGATTGTTCTGTTTCTTATTCCTCAGCCACATGCAAAAGATTCCAGATGCATATTGGGCTCTACATTCATTGAATCTGGAAAATAAATAAAAATAAAAATTCTTTGTGATTGCATAAGATCAAGTCCAGGAAATGAAAAACAGAAAAAGAAATTAAAAGAAATAGGAAAAGCAAGAACAATGAATAATGCTTCATACTCAGTTTATCAGGTAGTTCTGCTGGTGAGTGGATTGTACGGATGATTTGAGAGTTTTTAGGTGGGAACTTAATTTACAAATTTACAGAAATCTATGAGGGTATAGGGAGTGTGTTGTTAGTGTCTGACAACAAAATTCTGTTTTAAAGACAGGATGTTATAATTAAAATAAAATAGTGGTGAACAGATTGTTTTCTTATCACAGACGACAATTCTGTGTGATGTAAATTGCAGAATTGTCAAATCTGACAATCAAATTTACTGGAATTAAACTGATTATACCATAATTTATACAGCATTATTATTTTTGATAAGTATTTCATAATCTGATTATTATATCTATGAAAAGCAGTTTCCTTTGCATTGTGCTTTAGGATTTTTACTAGTTTGGTATAGCCAGACTGATGTGATGTTTCCTATATTGTTGGCTCTTGGAATCAGGTAATCTATGTGGTGTGCCCCTTCCCCGAGCCTATTGCAGTTCTGCAGACTGTAATTGAGTCTTCGGTTCCTGTCGGATCAATTATACTTTCATCAGATAAAGAAAGAAGATCGATAATGCTCAATCAGGTCTGGAAGGCATTAAGTTACTCAGCAGCTATGGACAAAGCATCAATATCAAATGTTTTAACACTTTCATATTTTGGTTTTCCTAAATTAGTATTGCAGATCGTGACTGTTGATGCCATTTTTAGGGTTACAAGTCCGGCTCTCAGTGAGCTTGTCATTCTCAAGGAGATTACTTTCAATGTTTATAATAAAGCCCAGAGATTTTCACGAGGATCCAGGGATGTGAAAGGATTGTGTTGGCCCACGAATTGCAGGACCTTCAATTCCAAGAGAAGGTGAACTCGATACTAGCTTGAGGTCTGCTGCTTGGGATAATTCTTGGCAAACATCAAGGACAGGAGGATTAGGCTGTGATCCAAATGGAATTGGAGATCATTTTCTTCAAGATGAAATCCATTATATGTTGGAGCCACACTTCATTCTTGCAGAACCTGTTTCTCTAGAGAATGGAGTTTTAGCACCAGAGTCTTCTAAGACTTTGCATGATGATTGTAGTAGTGGAAGCTTTATGCAGAGTGCAGTTTCATCAGGAACCATAGATGCTGGATCAAGCTCTCAGCTTGATGGATCAGTGCCTGATGGCTTTATATCTGGCCTTTCGAAGACACTTCCAAGTCTTCATTGTTGCCATGGATGGACAGAGGATTGGCGTTGGCTAGTATGCATATGGATAGATTCTAGTATGCATATGGACAGATCCAAATGGCGTTGGCTAGTATGCATATGGGGAGAATTGCTTGACAGCCACATATTCCCCTTTGGTGGAATTAGTAGTAGACAGGACACGAAAGGTCTGCAATCCCTTTTTGTCCAAATACTGCAACAAGGCTGTCAAATACTTCAGGCATGCTCTTCCTCTTATACTGGATTTGCCAGGCCTAGAGATTTCATGATTATACGTATTGGATGTTTCTATGAGCCTGAGTGTCAGGGTATATGATTTGCTTCTATCATCTCAAGTTCCAAACCTCCTGCATTCTGTTATTTTATATTTAAGAAATGTCTTTTAATTCCTTGTATCGTTTTGTGTTCTAGGCTTAGTAATTCTGGGTGGCTGTGTGATTTGCCAGTTGTGAGAGGCCGAGGGCTTTAATATAAAAGACTATTATGTGATATGAATACGATTTATAACTTGTGATATCAAAACTGGTTGCTGGGAGGGGTAGACTGTTTCACCAATTTATAACATGTGATATGAGAATATAATTTGCAGGAAACTGTAATGTTCTGCTATATAATTATCATGGACATTTTAGTAGTTTTCTATAAGACCTGTTGATGAGTTTTTGAAAATTATGCAACCACTGGTAGTCATCATTGTTTTGGTCAATAGCTTGGAAACAATTTTTAACTAGGCAATGGATTATATTTTGTCTATCATTTAATTCCCTGTCAATTTGTCATTGATGGTGCATTTTTCTGAACTTTGAATACGATTGTAAACAGAATGGCAAAAAGCAATCTATTCGGTTGGGGGTTCTGAGGTGAGGAAGTGGCCACTGCAACTACGATGATCTTTACCCGATTGGATTCCTACAAGCAGTAATGGAAATCCCTTGCAACAACAGGAGATGAGTTCAATTCAAGAGAGAACCCTTCCTTCCTCACCTAGTCCTTTGTATAGCCCTCACTCCAAAACTTGTGGATATATGAAAGGTGTTTTGGGACATCCACTGCAAGGAAGCAGCTAATGGCTGGACATGCTGCAGTAGACCAGACAAAGGGGTTGCTTCAGTTGGTGCAAAGTTTCAGTTTTGTCTCAATTTCAGTTGATCATTCCCTACATCTAGTATTTAAGGCAGACTCAACATCACCTGGTAACTATCTATTCCCGTTTTACATCATCGTGTATCATCTGTGTTGCATTAATTGAAGTGTAAATTCATTACAAGTCTCATCAATTATTTTAGTTGCATCTCTTATCGAACATTTTGACTTTTATTTATAAGATAAGTTCAACAGAGTTGCCAAAAACAAAATAAATTAGTAAACGAAAATAAAAGAAAGAAAGAAGAGTAAAAAGTCTAAACTACAGCAAGGACATAAATGTGGTCGTCAAATTTGGATTCTTATAGTGAAACTTTATCCCTTTTTTTTTGTCTATTGTGAATGATAATCTACATTGGCAAATTTGAAATTATGTAAAAAGAGTACGTATACATACAGGAATCAAAAGTGTATTATTCAACAAGTAGGATATAGTAATATGCGATTTTCTAGTAATATATTCATATAATCTAATGCTAGGAAGAGTGACATGGTCCACATTGAGGGTGTAATGCTAGGGGAAGGGGAAGGCCAAAGTTAATGTGGGTAGAGTTAGTGAGGAAGGATATGATAAGATGTGGTTTGGTTTGACTGAGGCTATGGCCTTATATAGAGCCGAATGGAAGAATAAGATTCATGTAGCTGACCCCTAGTAATTGGGAAAAGGCTACGCTGTTGTTTATATTCATATCATCTAATGGAAAAGGTGCTTTATAATATAGTTTCAACCTCTGTAATTCTTTATAGTTTTCCAAAAGTTGTGTTACTATTGTTAATTTCATTGTTTTCTAGAAAATGGCTGCAATCTAATGACAATAAGGAAGCTTCACGCCCTTTTGATACTCACTGACCAATTTCATTGTATTAGTTGACACAAAGTTTGTAATCAAATTAGAAGTCAAAATATGGCCTTTCGTAATTCTGCACATGTTTTGAATAGCCAACCCCCATTTCTTTGATATCTCTTGCAAATTTTTTTGCTTAATTTTTCCAAATATTGCTTTTCCCTTGTAACACATGCATCCTTAGTCTCCTTTGCATCAACATTTTGATCTTTATTTAAAACAATCCATTTTATTACCCCTAACTTTTCTTCTTTCCTTGCTTAACCTTCCTGAAAGAAATTCTTCATTCTTCTTTTTCATTTAAGTAAAACTTTCTGACAACTTCGTAACTTGTAAAAAACCAGGACAAATTTCTTAGATTTTTAAGTAGCAAATGTTTCGCCCTAATAAAGCTACCAATATGTATACACTTAAAATTCTTTATAAGCGCAAGGACTTCACTCCAACTGCATTTGTTCTCCTGCAACTGCATCTATCTCCAACTCTTCTTTCTTTGCTTGCTTTTTGATTTTATGCATAATTACATTTTCGGCTGTGATCTAGTTTAGTCTGGTAGTGATATATAGCAAGAGTATAGTCCTCTTTTTTTTTGTTGAAAGATAAGCTGGTCAAATATCATTTAACCAAAAATGGCAAAGCCAAACAGCCTACGAGGGGCATACCCCAAGAAAACACCCACAAACCACAGAAGAAACTAACAGAGATCAACAAGGCTAAACACCCTACATAAAACACATTCCCAATCCTCAACATTACACAGGGTAGACAGCCAAGAATCAAAAGAATAAACAAAACTACAATTTGACCGATTTGGGACCACATAAAGCAACAGCAAGATTTGTATCATATAAAACCCAGCAATCAATACCCACAGCTACAACCCTTAACAAAAGCATGCGCAGACAATAGTGCCCAATAATAATCCATTTCAAATCCATGAAGATTACCCAAGCTTTGCAAAGGATAAAGCTGGAGGAAGATCTAAACCAGCAACCAGCTTCAAAGACAGTGGACATGAAGAGACTACACATAAACCAGATCCAGGACATACCCTTCCTCTTCCTTGTAGGGCTCACCATCAGCGTCAATTCTTCCAAATGGAGTTTGGAAGATTCCATTCCTGCTGAATCCATAGGTCTATGTGATTACTGTTATAACCAAAAAGAGAGAACAGCCTAAGCCGAACATTCTGCACGATCTCTGTAATAATGGCTTCCTCATCCCTAAATTCTTCAACATAAGTCCTTTTATTTCTTTCCTTCCATATTTCATAAATTGTCGTTGAAAAAACTAGCCAGCCACAACACTAATGCATGTTTTGGAATAGCATGTTTAAACCAAACAATGTCCCTCCATCCAATTGTGTTATGTTTATATCTCAAGAGCTCCCACGCTGACTTAATTGTGAATTTACCCTCACCAGGCTCCCATTCAATCTTGTCTGCAACAGAAGGGTTAGGTTTGAAGTTTGAAGGAATACTGTTTCTCAAGGTCATCCACTCCATAGTGTTAGTCATTGGCTTGCCAATCATTTCCTTGAATAACAACAGCCACAGTAGCATTATTGCCCAAACCTGAGTCTCTTATAATTTTATTATTATACCCCAATTCAATAGGCCCATCAAGTAACCAATAATCATACCACAAAGTGGTAAGCATCCCATTTCCAATCTAATGATGGATAGCAAGTCTGAACAAATCTCGCATCTTCAAGATCCTTCTCCACATCCAAGAAAAATCTGTTGGAATTTTTAGAACCCAAAAATTCCTATTTTTCACTAGGTGAGATTTAATCCAAGCAACCCATAATGAATCTGATTTAGGCTGAATCACTTTCCATAAATGTTTTGCCATTGCAACAACATTCCACACCTCAAGATCCTTTATCCCAAGACCACCCTTTGATTTTGGCAAACAGATCTCTTTCCAAGCAACTTTATTACCCCCTTCACTTAAATTTGGACCCTTCCACAAAAACTCTCTCATAACAGCAGAAATTTCTTTCATAACAGATTTGGGAATCACAAATGTGGAAGTCCAATAGACTTGAATAGAAAACAGGACAGAACTAATCAACTGCATTCTCCCAGCATAAGATAAATACCTACTTGTCCAAGTCTTTACTCTAGCAGTAATTCTATCAACTAAAGTGCCACAATGCTCTTTCTTCAATTTAGAGGAAAGCAAGGGAACCCCCAAGTATTTAACTGGAAGAGAACCTGTGCTAAAACTCAATTCAAAAATAATTTGATCATAGGAATCATAGTCCAGACCAGAGTAAAAGACCTCACTTTTTGACAGATTAGGAATTAAACCAGACACAACACCAAAAGTGTTAATAGAGTCCTTCAGAATTTTGACAGAATTGAGGTTTCCTTCTGAAAACAGCATCAAATCATCTGCAAAAAGCAAGCTTGAAATTTTCTGTTTTGAGCACCTCCAATGATAGGCAAACTGACCTTGTTCAGTCTTCTACTTAAGAATACCTGTGAGAACCTCCATTCCCATCACAAACAGAAAAGGGGACATAGGATTTTACTGTTGTCATACATGTCATGACCCAAGGAATAAATTGATCTGGAATCTTGAAAGCTCTAAGAGTTGCTTCCATAAATCTCCATGAGACAACATCATAGGCCTTCTTAATATCTACCTTTACCGCAACTCTAGCTGGCCTTTCATTTTTATGATAGTTCCTCAATAACTCCTGAGAAAGCAATATGTTATCTGTAACACTTCTACCAGGGACAAAAGCTCCTTGATTAGTGCTAATACATGTGCTAAGGATAGGTTTAATCCTATTTGCAATAATCTTCGCAATGCACTTATACAAAACATCACAAACTGATATAGGTCAAAAATCACCAACAAAAGTAGGATTCTGAGCTTTTGGAACTAAGGTTATGATTGTAGAATTCACCGCTTTTAAAAGTTTCCCAGTTGAGAAGAAGTTTAGGACTGCTTTTGTAACATCATCCCCAATAACACTCCAAGTTCTCTTAAAAAATAATGCATTAAATCCATCACTCCCAGGAGCTTTGTCATCTTTAAGAGAGAAAACAGTAGCTTGAACCTCTGCTTTAGTCACAGGCAATTGCATTCTCTGAGCTTGCTCTTCAGATATAGGATTAGCAATAAACTGAGTCACATCAATAGCATCTCCTTCTTCACTATTTTTGCTTAATAGATTTTTATAAAATTGAATAAATTCATTAGCAATATCTTGTCTCTGCTCAAATTTCTGCCCAGACTCCGATGTGATAGACATAATAGCATTATGTTGTCTCCTTTGAGTAGCCTGTATATGAAAAAGGAGGTGTTTTTATCCCCCAAGTGAAGCCACTAAATACGAGATTGTTGTCTATAAAAAGTCTCTTCAGCTTTAACCATCATTTGATAATGCTACATAACCATTTTCTCCTCACTTTTAAGATCATCACTCAAGGGACTATCATCAATCTGTCTCTGAATATTACCCAAATTTACTCTGGCTTCTTTCACTTTCTGAGGCAATTCTTCAAAATGAGTCATATTAAGCAGCTTTAGTCTAGTTTTCACCATCTTCAATTTTTGAGTCACAACAAACATAGGAGAACCTCTAATCCTACAATTCCATACACTATTGATAAGAGAGAAGAATTCAGGATGATCCATCAAAAAGTTGTTCATTCTGAATGGTTTCTTAACATGCGTAATAGCAGACTGCACCTTCAAAACAACAAAAGCATTATCTGAGATACTAGGTGGATCAAAAATAGCTTCAGAATTAGAAAACTGATTACCCCGGCATTCATTCACAAGAATTCTATCAAGTTTCCTAAAGAAAGTACCATTTGACCATGTAAACTTCAAACCTGAATGCCTCAAATCCACCAATTCAGCATCTTCAAAACACACACCAAACTCTTTCATACAATCAGGCCATTCAGTGGACCCACCAAGTCTTTCATGTCTAAATCTAACCAAGCTTCATTTTTGCGGACTCCAACAAGAGTAACAATATCTGTCCACAACTTCCTCCTTTCCATATATAAAAGTTGCAGCGCAATTAAAAGAACTTAGCTTATCCCAAATGTTACAATGAATATACTGATCAGAGCTTTTAATACAGGTAATATCCAACCTCTCTTTATTCCAGATGACCCAGATTCTACCATTGGAGGCAAAAGAATAGTTATGAAGTAACCCCCAGCTTAGAGCAATAGAACTTAAAGTTTTGTCAACATTATTCCATTTTATTTTAGTTTCAACAAGGCACAAGAGAGGGAACTAATACTGCTTCAGAACCCTCCTAAATTCATTTTGTTTAAGGGAGCTATTTAGCCCCCTAATATTCCAAGCACATAAATTCATTAATAACAAATAGGGCAATATTAATTCTCAGGATCCCCTTTTCTGGGAATATCAATAAACTTGCCTCTTCTAGGCTTCAACAATTTAATCTTCTCTCTATCATCACCCAATTTAGAAGATATAACACTTGAGGAAAGTGAGGGATTCTTACTCTCAGAAGATTTAAATACTACAGCTGCAACTTCTTAGGCAGCAATAGTATCTCCAATTTCATGCAAAACAGGGTCCCCAGCTAGTAAATCAACATCTTTATAAGGGGTCTCTTCCACTCGAGGAGCATCATTTGTAACAGCTTCAGCAGATTCAAAATCAATATTCTCCTCCATCTCACTCAAGACTTGTAACTAATTAGATCCACCAATACCCTTTTCTTCAATTACATGTTGAGCTTCATCATCCAAGACACTTAAAGCCTGAAAAGAATTTGAAAAAGTCACCATAGGTTCCTGTATCACACCAACATCAGGATTTAACTGACATACCGAGTGTTCCACAGCATTCCCATAACCACCAGCCCCATCATGCCCTTCCACATGCTTCTTAGACACAGCTCTCCACACTTTTCCACCCTCATTTGATTTAGCAGGAGCTTGATTAACTTCCTTTTCCACCCTTTGATTATTTGGACACGATTGCAGTGAGTGCCCAAAGCTACGACATTCAGTACAGACCAATGGTCGCCATTGATACTCTGCAATAATTGGAATCTTCTCACCATTTTTAAGTTTCAGCTTAAATGAGGTTAACAGCTCTCTTTCAGGGATAATTTCAACACACATATGGGCATAACTGATACGTTTCTTCAATAATGTCAAAAAATCAGCATGTAGAGGATGCCCAATTGCACTCGCTATATAGGTCAGCTCCTTCGGAGTCCAAAATTCCATAGGGACATTATAAAGCTTCACCCACACAGGAATATTATCCATCTGATCCTTGTGAAGTTCTATGCCCTCATGCCACTTCTTCAATACCATATGCCTTCTAAGAAAATACCAAGGCCCCTGCTCATAAATTTTATCTCGGCAAGCTTCATCTTCAAACTTGAAAAAGAAAAATCCCTTATCTGTACCCAATACTTCCCTCAATCACTGTTTGCCCCAAATCTTCAGAGCTATCGAATTCACCATAAAATAAGGCAATTTTTTATCCACAAAATAGCCAACTAGAGTATAACACCAATCATCCATACCTGCTGCTGCAACTACAGAAGGTGGAGCCACCACTACCTCATCAAAAGCTTCTTCTCTAGAACTTGGAGGACCAGTAACAACAGATGCCCATATTTTACCTTATTGGTTTAAACCCACCAGTACATTGTTCTTCTCAATAGCCACCATTTGATTAGTCTTAACCAACAGTAAGACTAATCAAATTCCATAGAGACATCAGCATGTCTCTTTGATACATCAGTTGCTGTATTCTCAGTTGCCGTTTCTTGCTTCCTTGGCTCAGATTTGTTCTCATTAGCTCCAAATCATCCTCGAAACATACCCCTCCTACCTTCAGCATGTGCTCTATAACCGCCTCGAACACCCCATTTGCTCGGTTGCTCATCACTACGATTAGATTCCTCCCTAAAACTGGAAGAAAAATTAGATTGCAATTCTCGATTCTCTTGTTGCAAAACACTCATAGCATCGCGCAGCAAAATCATTTCACTATAAATTTTATGCAAATTCTCCTTATTCACCTTATCCATATCAAACTCTTCCATTATGAATTCAGGATCACCCAAGGGTTTCTCTTCACCAGAATCAATAACAGGTTCAAAAACCAAGCTAATCACATCATCCTCAACACTCAAAGAATCCTCCATTATATTATCCGCTCTTTCATCAGAATTCATACCCAACCAAACCAGTCACCCAACAAAACCGTAAAATAAAGTGTTCTAAAAATGGATCAAAACCCCAACTAGATCAACACAATAAGAGAATCAGTGAGTAACGAGAGGAAAAATAGTGAGAAACCAAACCAAACAGCAAAGAAAATGATGGAAAATGAGCCAAACACCACAAGCGAACCTTCTAGAGAGAGAAACTGATGATGTCTTCAATGAACTGTTTCACACCAATTAGATTATGGGAGGACTTTCACATGCACCCCATCCATATTAAAAAAATGACATTGATCTGTTGTCACCTTTGCTGGAAAAGAGTGGAAAGAAACTCGATAGTGACGTGAATCAGGAGTTATTTTGCAGCTTGAGTAGAAAATATTCTTGGTTAGATGTTATGTCTGATGAGAATGGGAACCAGAGAGCTCCTTTACTGTCTCCATTATCAAACCAGAAAAGAAATTATGGAGTACTGACAAAAAACTAAGAACACATGGCTCACCCTTTTGAAGGGGCTGGGCCCATGATGATTACAATGCACTTTTGAACAAGAACAATTTAGACGAAGAATTTGATAGCACTCATTCCCAGGACAAGACAAAGGAAAAGATTGCTGGTACTGATGAAAATCTAATGGTGATCCTGATGCTGCAGCCAAAATTATGAGATTTTCTTTTTGGGATCTCTATGCTTGTTGGGGATGGGAGGTTTAATTTTGCATGAATGTATATAAAAGTTGTTTATAGATTGCGATTTCTACATTACATCATGAAACTTTATATATGAAGGAGACGAACTTAATCGTTACTTTGTTTGAAAAGCTTTTTAGTTCTGATGGGGATCATACATATGGTTTTAACATGTCTTTATGTTCTCTTGGTCCGTGTTGTGATTTAAATTTTTTTTATCCTTATTTTCAGGTGCAACAGCCTTCTGGAGTGTCTTTTGAAGTACTTGCAGAACATAACATGAATGACCTGCATTTATTTTCTCCTCATTGTTTTGAAATTAAACCAAATAGGGCCATGTGTCCAGGAGTTAAAAATCTTGGAAATTGGCATTCTAGAAGTTTGGAAGCTTCACTACATTAAGGCACTCTTTCAGAACCTTCATTTGCAAATCCATGTTCATCTGTTGATATTTCTCCTATTGTTTCTGCAAAGGACTCAAATTATTTAGTTGCAGTTATATTTATGCAGTTTGCTCCTTCATCATTTTCGTCGGAGGTTGGGAATTTTAGCATGTAAGATATCGCAGAATTATTTTCATTATAATATCCTTATGAACATTCTATGCTATTGTGATGTAGGACAGTTTTAGTAGGTTTCATATTATATATATTTATATATATATATATAATATTTTTTAAAAGAAAGTTTAATTTTATGTACTAATTTTCTTTTATTTTAGTTTCCTTTTGGAAATAGATTTCCTTTTCCTGTTTGGATTAGGATTTCTACAAGTTTCATTTTGTTTTTAGGTTTTCTAGTGCTATTAGGATTAGAATTTCTACAAGTTTCCTTTATTTTTAGGTTTCCTAATATTGTTAGGATTAGGATTTCTCTATTATAAATATATGTACTGCCATAGGGCAGAGATCAATCAAGGAATCAATTTATCAATAAAGTTTTACTTTGGTTTACAATTAATTGTGCTGGTGGATTCCAGTTTTTGTTCTTAGGGTTTACGCTGGTAACCCCTTATACTTCCGTTCTACGTCAAGTGGTATCAGAGCTTAAGGATTTTCCTTGTATGATGGTCAACAACGAAGACGGAGGAGTTAACCCTGGCGACGCTGGTCGTAGGGATGCAGATATATGGGCAGCAATTAACGAGCAGCGACAGGCGATGGAGAGGTTGACGACCACGTTACAACAACTGATAGAGCCGCAGCTTAATCCCGACATCCCTATTTGTAACGCTCAAGCCCCTGCCAACAGAGTTAGAGTCGAGGGAGTTGCCCTTGGCCGCCTTGGAGGTGGACATCCGCCTAGAGCGGCGAGACACGAGCAGTTCGAAGATTTGAGTGATGAAGACTCTAATGAGGACGTTGCGGGTCACCAAGGGATTCGTCAACAAAATCGAAACCAAAATCAACCTGACTATAGAATACGTGCAGACATACCGCTGTTCTATGGTAAATTGCAGATTGAAGAATTTCTGGACTGGATTTCTGAGGTTGAGAGGTTTTTCGAGATGACTGAAGTTACGGAAGATCGACAAGTCAAGATGGTGGCGTATAAGTTGAGAAGCGGGGCTGCTATTTGGTGGGAGAAGTTGCAAAACGATAGGCGACGACAAGGCAAGGCTCCTATACGAACCTGGAGGAGAATGAAACAACTTCTGATGAGCAGGTTTTTACCACCAGATTATGAGCAGGTGATGTATAACAAATATCATAATTACAGGAAAGAGGATATGTCTATCAACGATTGGACGAAGAAGTTTGAAGGTAATTTTATTGGAGTCACTAGTTCTTTTAAGAAGATTGATTGTGAGAAAAATTTTATTGTTTCACCTCTTGTAACGAAAGATTACAAATAAAATGATTTCGACACCAAATTAGGTGATGATCGAAACGATGAAAATCTCAAATTGCATGTCCAAAAGGAGGTGAAAGAATATGTTGATATCAATGATAACTTGGAAGAACAATCAGTCGCAAAAGTTTCCTGTGATTCCTTGTTGTTCAACAAAGTCGAAGAGGATGAAGGCATGGACCATGGGAACACTTACGACATGGACCCATATTCAAGGAGTCAAGGTAATGACGTGACACAAGAGTTTGAGCACACGATCAAATATGTTGAGGATGCTTCCATGGTTTGCACCAAGAATGAGGATGATGATGTTATCCATGAGACCCTAGCTGATGGTTATTCTAACATGAATGTTCACTGGAAAATTATTCCAGAATGTTCTTTATTCACCAAAAGACTTGAATGGCCACTTAAAGGTGGAGAAAAGGTAAATTTTATAGTTATTAGAATGATACAATCAAGCATTAAAATTTGGGATCTTGGCATTAAAAGTGAAGTTCAGCCATATGGAGTATCAAGTGGTGTTGTTGAAAAGTTGAAACAAAGGAAAGAAAATTGGCAGACAATATTGAAGCAAGTTTATGAAGCTTTGAGATCAGGTTTTGCGTGGTATAAAATTCTATTCATTCTCATATATGATATACCTTCTTCATCACAACTAAACTCGAGGACGAGTTTTTTTTTTTTTTAAGTGGGGGAGACTGATGTAGGATAGGTTTCATATTATATATATTTATATATATATATATATAATATTTTTTAAAAGAAAGTTTAATTTTAGGTACTAATTTTCTTTTATTTTAGTTTCCTTTTGGAAATAGATTTCCTTTTCCTGTTTGGATTAGGATTTCTACAAGTTTCCTTTTGTTTTTAGGTTTTCTAGTGCTATTAGGATTAGAATTTCTACAAGTTTCCTTTATTTTTAGGTTTCCTAATATTGTTAGGATTAGGATTTCTCTATTATAAATATATGTACTGCCATAGGGCAGAGATCAATCAAGGAATCAATTTATCAATAAAGTTTTACTTTGGTTTACAATTAATTGTGCTGGTGGATTCCAGTTTTTGTTCTTAGGGTTTACGCTGGTAACCCCTTATACTTCCGTTCTGCGTCATATTGTTTTTGAGTTTCTTTTTTTTTCATCTTTCTTATTTTTTGTTTGTGTGATCACGTGCTGGTGTTGTGCCTTGTCATGAATCTCTCTCTCTCTCTCTCTCTCTCTCTTTTTATGTGATTCGTTGGAAATTCTGGAAAAGATGCTGGTATTGAAAATTTTAGCATGTAAGATATCGCATAATTTATTTTCATTATAAATATCATTAAGTACATTCTATGCTATTGTTTTTTAGTTTCTTTTTTTTTTTCCATCTTAGTTTTTGTTTGTGTGATCACCTACTTGTCTTGTACCTTGTCATGAATCTATCGCTCTCTCTTTTTTTTCATGTGATTAGAGATACAACTCATTTTGATTTCTTATAAATTGTAATGTTATTTTTTTGTTCATCTATTTTTTTTTTTCACTTAAAACTACCGCATTAATGTTAGTAGCCTCCCATGGTTATTTCTTATGATTTGCATGCTGATGGTCTTTTTTATTAGATTTTGCGGAACTCCTTTCAGAAGAAGTATTGAATCCCGTTCAGCTTGGAAGTCTCCTTCTTTTATTAACTCGTTTGTGCCAAGCCCAAGAGTTGATACAGCCATAACAATTGACGTATCTCAAGTTCTGTTAGTATTGATCCTCTTCATATTTTTTGGGTTCTCTTATTCATTTTCTGCAGTTCTTTCTTTCTTTATAATTTTTATACATTTCTCGCAGGATATAGGATATTTTACGAGCTCATGGGATAGAAATATAAATATATTTTAACAATATTACCACTGAAAAGAACATATATTGTATATAAATCTATTAAATCTCAACTCAACAAAGCAAAATTGCAAATCATTGTGCTATGGACTAATATTTAAAAATGTAAATTTCCCATACTAACATTCCATACTTGGGATGTCCTTATATATTCAATTTTTTCCTGAACTCTTGCTAATAAAATTGTTATTTTGTCACATATAAGCAGTGGGAGATAATAAGATTTAGGAATAAAATACCACTTTAATGAAGATGATATGAATACTGAAATTGATTTGAGTTTTAAAATTTCAATAAATAACTTCAAACAGTGGGAGATAATAAGATTTAGGGATAAAATACCACTTTAATGAAAATGATATGAATACTAAAAATCAAGTTTGCATCTTGAGTACGGAGAACACAAGAGAACTTTTCAGCATGTTGTGTTGTCCTTGAAATGATCTTTACCATCATCTCTATGACTACAAAAAAAGAAAAGAAAAAGATGATGAACTTTCTTTGTTGGAAAGCACAGAGGTAATGTTTTCGATTCCTATGAAAATTAATATTTATAACCCAATAACTTGTCAAAAAAAGAAAATGTATAACATAGTGTGATAGAGAACCGTGTTACAGATGCAGTATGTGATGGATGTGATGGAGTATTTGACTCCTAATGTAAAATATATGATATGAGGGCTAAGGTGGCGTGAATAAGAAGGATACTTTGACCAAGACTTTTTATCTCCAAGTAGAGAAGGGAAGTTGAAGGGCCAGGATTCCACTAGGATACATTCTCACTTGACCGCTATAAATACATGACAGTCCATATACCAAGGTACGCAATTAATACTTTCTGAGTTTCTTTACAACTTTAAAAGCTCTTTCAATTTCTGACTTGATCATCGGAATATAGTTGCCCAACACCACGCCTTTGCCCTTTCAACTGCACAATTGTTGTCTTTTTACAGGTTGGCGTTTGACCAACTCGGGGTGAATAATTGATTCATCAGTAAGTTTTGTATCAAATCTCGTGTTCATGCAATGTATAGTATTATATACAAAAACATATCTTTACTTATCTTATATAAAATCCAATAACATGCTTTGCTTCAGTTAAAAGGGCTCTACAACATGACACAACTTAAAAACCTTTGCCATTTCACAGCCTCCCAAGTCTATTGTGATCTAAATGCGGTTGGATAAGCTTTTTTTTTACGTATACCTCATTTTAATTATGTTCCTCCACAATTTGATTTATCTATCTATTACTTTATATATATATAGACACACACACACACAATAATGATCTCTTGCTCACCGACGAGCAACATATTTTATCCACACCTTTTATAATAACTGTTGGATTTAAGCTAAAGGTCATATTCTGTTAGAAAATATATGCGTATATATGTGATACTATTTAAGATATAAAATAATTGTACTAACATGTTAAATCACATAAATTATATATCATCTTAAATATCATAAGAAAATCTCTTACAATTTCACAATATATATAAAACCTTCTGTAAGTTTCTATATCATATGTTATATAAATCATATGAAATATAACACAATCAAGTAATTCATATTGACTTTATATTTTATAACTTAAAATACATAAATACTAAAGAACCTGTAGATCGAGGCTAGAGTTAGACTCTATGTCCTTAAGACAATTATCGCCCTGCAATGGTGTTTAACGGACCTTTGGCGACTGTCTCCCTAGATACAACGATCTTTCTCTCAATCGGTAGCAACACTACAAACCAACTGAGCTTCTATGAACCTTCTGTGTGTTACTACTCTCTTGGACTTGACTCTCCTAACCCATTGGTTCAAACCAGACTACTAAGACTTACTACCACTTGGGTTAGGCTATATAGTGAGGGAGACTTGATGCTTAGAGAGAAGAAGAAGATTTTACAAATGAAGGTAAATGGCCTATTTATAGGCATACTAGTACCCTTTTAAAAATATCTGAATAGCCATGGGACATGTCCTTTGGTGCAAAAGGTTGCAACTCGTACTGTTTCAACTTTAAACAATACTAATTGTGTTATTCGATACTAACAGACACTTTTGATGTCTATTCAGTGTGAATCACACTGTTTCACCTTTAATTTTCATTCAAAATTTCTAACAATCCCCCACATGAATGAAAATTAATATAATTTGAAAAATGGACTTTGACTTCCACTAAGAGAGTACGGTTGGAAAGTTATTGCATCGAGATAGATAACTTTTGGCCTTGAATCTTCCCTAATATAATACTATCGGATTTACTTGGCTAACTAGTGACATAAAGTCATGAACTATTCAGCCGTTTATGTAAAACTAGACAATAGTATACAAACAACACCTTTTCGCACAAAGTTGGTCCTTTCGATTGTGTTCATTTTGGCCCTGAACAAATCCTGGTATTCATGAGTGCTATAGAGAACTTAGCCTTTCATTCTCATAGAAGCGACCCACTTCACACTCATACAGGTGATTTTCTATTAAAAGTCTCCTGTCATACTCCACTTGGACTTCCAAGATATAGGAATCATTAAAAGCTTTTTCTTAACCTCCTACCCACGACAGGCAGCACTGTATCATCATAGAAATAGGTAGAAGATAAAATCTTCTTCTAGTGTTACTGGTGAGTCACTCAAAATTTTAGTTGTCCCTTTGAATTTAGATCTTGGGACCTCCAGTCAGCTAGATATGGTTTCCATTAAGGTGACTCGTTAGTTTTAGGCTTTAAGCCCATTCCCCTCAATGATGTTATTACTTGCTCTCTGGTTCAACCTTTTATATATGTGGCCACCAGGTTGTTTTTTTGATTTATACACTCTATAGAGATTTTTTCATTTGAGAGCAGTGGCACATGTATTAGCCAATTAGGAATATTCTTTAAGAATTTTTACAACTTTTTAATCATTCTTGTTTTATTTAAAGCAACTAGCTTATATTCCGTGACTACACCTTTAATATTAAAGACATGTTCATTCGTAGATCTAAAGTCTTTTATATCCCTCAATACCAATGTCAATCCTTGATAAATGCAATCATTAATTTTAAGATGGATCTCAACCACCTCAATACACTTAGTATTCTCTCGGATTCCTTGTATATCAGTTATGTACAACTTGTCATTTGGATCACAAAAAACATAGTTAGAAAATATATCCATCTAGAGTATCTTTAGCATTCATTATACTCATTGACATGTAACCACTTAACCTATGTCATTGATTTAGTATTTGTTTCAATCCACACATAGATTTTCTAAGTTTGCACACTCTCTTTTCATGATCTGAAACTATAAACCCTCCTTGGTTATTTCAAATCAATTTTTCATTAATAGAACTTTGTTCTATTTTTCTTGAATTATGCACAAGATATGTCCCATTAATATCCTGATAATTTTAGGATTGCCACATTATATAGACACCCCCACATTTCTAAGTATTTATAGAAAGATATAAGGTCTTTCAATATATCAATCAATTAGTGTCTTAATAATAATTTTCTTAATGAGATATAAGACTAAATTTAAGGATAGTTGAGCTTCTCCCACAACTTTTGGATAATTCAGAATTTATCTACAAATCATTTATATTTTAAGGTTCTTACATTTTAGCAACACCATTTTATTTAAATTGCTAAATTGACTCTCAACCTCATTCTCAAATTTTGCTTCACAATATCTTGTGTAATTCCTATCAAAGTATTAAATAATTTTTTCATTTCTCATGTGCACATATATTAAGTCACATATATAATTGTGATTTAACGCTAGAGGTGCAACACTCTTTTGTACGGGTGAAAATAAATTCTAGTTAATTTCCTTTCACATATGTCAAATTTGAGTTAGGACATCCACACAAGTAGGAAAATTAACTTGATTTCAGGTTTATGATATATCTTTTACACACCCTTGGATTTAATACACATTAACTCATTGAAGAGCGAGTTCTTTCCCTAAGGTTATTTCTCATACAACCTTATTTTAGTAGTAGAGAATTTTCATAAGAAGATTTAACCTTCATATTTGATAAATAATATGATCCTCTTATCAAAGCAGATATGATGAGGAATATCGACACATCACCCTCTAATTTGACTACCAAATTAATTTTAGAAATCATGATAAACACCATTTATCATGTGTACCCTCAATGGTCTTATACGGTGTATATCTATTTCATACCTCATTATTCCTCTAGCACAACATGGAAATTTCTCCTTATTCTCGACAAGAATAATTATCTCTATTATACTTGTCATTCTTCACATTATACAAATATTGATAAATACAACACTAATTTAAATGTAACACTAGATCAATATTTCAATAACATGTATCATACTTAAACTTATCACCAAGATATAAGCATGCTAAAAACACATCATAAAACTACCAATTATGTAATATCAAATTCATACTTTAATAATGACATTCAACTCAAATCATATGATTTGTATATATATGAATTTACAAAAGAATAAAATGCATATTCAATATCACACCAATATTGAATTAAGGCATATCACAAACTTAACTAATATTATATCACAAATATTAAATTTCACAAAATAAATAATACTTTATGTAGTACTGATATTTCACAAATGTTTAACAAATATTGAACTCATCAATATTTTATACTTCGTATAAAATCACTATCTTAAATAGTAGCATATATACAACTGCATAAGATGTACAATAATTATACTAACATTTTAAATCACATAAATTATATATCCTCTTAAACATCATAAGAAAATCTCTTACCATTCCACAATATATATAAAACCTTCTATAAGTTTCTATATCACATATTATATAAATCATATGAAATATAACACAATTAAGTAATTCATATTGATTTTATATTTTATAACTTAAAATACATAAATACTAAAGAACCTGTAGATCGAGGCTAGAGTTAGACTCTATGTCCTTAAGACAATTATCGCCCTGCAATGGTATTTAACGGACCTTTGGCGACTGTCTCCCTAGATACAACGATCTTTCTCTCAATCGGTAGCAACACTACAAACCAACTGAGCTTCTATGAACCTTCTGTGTGTTACTACTCTCTTGGACTTGACTCTCCTAACCCGTTAGTTCAAACCAGACTACTAAGACTAACTACCACTTGGGTTAGGCTATATAGTGAGGGAGACTTGATGCTTAGAGAGAAGAAGAAGATTTTACAAATGAAGGTAAATAGCCTATTTATAGGCCTACTAGTACCCTTTCAAAAATATCTGAATAGCCATGGGACATGTCCTTTGGTGCAAAAGGTTGCAACTCGTACTGTTTCAACTTTAAACAATACTAATTGTGTTATTCGATACTAACAAATACTAATTGAGAGTCTTCTTTTTTCCTTTCTCTCATTTTTCCTTTCCACCTCCGAACCTTTATTTATAGGCTCATCAGAGGGGTAGATTGGTAACTTTCTTTCCTTCTGATAATTATCCTATTAATATATATAAATATGATAATTATTTTTTGGATGATAATTATCTTTTGTGATCATTATCAAATATATATATATATATATCATCATCATCAGACCCATTTTCTAGGTTTGGACTTCTTAGATAATTGGGTCTGAATTTTGAATTATCTGACTCATTGTGCCACATTTCAAAGTGGGTTAAATTGAAGATAAGCTCAAAATTTTTTTTTAAACTAAGTAAAACTGAAATAAAAATTGATTGTAAAAGAAATAAGTTGGAATGATCAATGGAGAGAATCCTAGGGAAATTGAATTCATCACTAATTTCTCAACAATGGTCAATTGTATTTAATTTGGAAAAGGGAAATTGAATTCATCACTAATTTCTCAATAATGGTCAATTGTATTTAATTTGAAAAAATTAATCTATGTAAATATGAATTGTGTGGCTATAAGCACACAACAAAACCAATAAGAAAATTCATTCAAATCAAATTAAGCATAACTCATCTTTAGTTAACATGGACTATCTACCTATCTCATCTTTACACAACAAAACTCATATTTACTAGAGACAAACAGTGCGAATCGGAACAGTTCGATGATAGTAGGATCCACAAACTGCGTGGATGGAATGTACAGTTCTTCAATGTTATTACCAATCAAAGGACTCATTTGAATCATTGCTCTGATACCATGTGAGAATTGCAAAGAGAGAGAAGAAAAGATAAAAAAAAAAAAGGGGGCTAGAGTTTCTATTACAATTTAAATGCAAAGTTAAATATGAAAACCTAATAAAGACTATTATAATCTAAATGCAAAGTTACAAATATGAAAACTTAACAAAGAGAATACATAGCCTTACAAACAAAATAAAGAAAAAGACTATTCTACCCTTATTAAATATAATAACTCTAATATATATAAGAAGCCATTTAATAGCTGAAGTGCAACAAGCACTTGCCTTACTCCACCATAACATAACATTGTTTTATTTAGTTTTGGAAAATTCTAGGCATAGAGAAATTATATTGATAGTCACAGTTTAATTGCAATAGCCTTGAGAGGCATGGCCCTTTGCAATGAAAGTCCAAACTTTTCATTCATGTCAATGTCTTCTGGTTTCATTCCTTCAAGCTTCCAATCGAAAGATTGCAAAAGAGAGGCCAACATGAGGTGCACCATCCGAGAGGCCAATGCCATTCCGGGGCACACCCTTCGTCCTGCACCAAAGGGAATTAGCTCAAAATCTTGGCCTCTAAAGTCCATTTTATGCTCTAAGAACCTTTCCGGCAAAAATGAACTTGGGTTCGACCATATGCTTGGATCGCGTCCTGTAGCCCAAACATTAACAAGGACTTGTGCATTTTTAGGCACAGTGAAGCCACATATTTCTACATCAGCTTCAGCCTTGTGAGGAATTAGAAATGGGGCAGGTGGGTGCAACCGAAAGGTCTCTTTTACTATTGCTTGCAAGTAAGGGAGTCTTGGGATGTCTGATTCTTGAACTAGTCCATCACTGCCAATGATTTCTTCGAACTCATTTTGTGCTTTTGCCATTGTTTCAGGCCTTTTTATTAGCTCTGCCATTGCCCATTCCAATATGGTCGATGTTGTATCAGTCCCTCCAAGAAATAAGTCCTAACAAATAGAAGTGTTAGTTTTGATGAATAATCTGTTTTTACATTGGTCACTTCAGTCTAATAAGCATGTGCATAATCCTGGTGTGAAAAATGCTAGAAACGGTCGTGACTTCTATGATAGATGAAACTCATCTCATCTAATAAATTTAGAATAACAGTTGCGACCATGGCTCCTCATCCGCCCACGGGTCACGGTTCTTATTACGAGACTCGCCTTATTCAATGATTGAAGGACCAAAATTGTTACACTTGTTGCAACCAATTATTCCTTCTATAATGTTGTCATAAGATGCATTACAAAAGCAATAACTGGTTTAGCGAAACAATTCAAATCAGTCAATGAAAGCTGTGTAATAGAATTGAAAAAGAACTCATTTCTTGACAAAATGGCCCTAAAATGCTTATGAAGTTGGTTTGTTCCGATATATGTTCATGGGATCAGGAAAAGTTATTCAAAAAGTTTGTTAGTGGAAGCACCAAGCAAATTCAAAAATACCTGTTATCTAGACTGGGGAAATTATTTTTGTCTCGAAAAATGTTGCTTAAACAGAACATATGAATTGAAGTAAAATGTCCAGCTAGCTATAGCCATGGATGTAATAAAGTAGAACCATGTGGCATGGGTTCCAGCTTGTTGCATCCCATATAGTTGGGAGTCTGACCAAAAAGGCGCACACATGCATGCTCATTTCCGGACACTATCTTATGTTTCTAACATTACACACCAATCAAATTGAATTTGAAGAAATTGATCACTAGAATGAAGTGGAGTAATATTAAAGGCTTTAAAATTAATTGATACTCACCACAAGCAGATGCTTTATGTCATTGCTGCTCAACCCAAAATCATTATCTTTGGTGAGATTGAGGAGGGTCTCTAATACATCACTACTGCCCAACACAGAGGAAGCTCTTGATTGTAACCTTTGGTTGATAATACCTTCAAATTTCTCTAGCAACTTTTCAGAATAAAATTTCATTCGTCGCCGTACACTTTGTGGGTCGATCAATTTAAGTAGAGGGAAATAGTTTGCAATATTAGGCTTCCCAGCCAATTCCATCACAACCCACACAATGTCCTTGAATTCTTGAGAAGACTTAGATTGATAATTAGCCAAATCAATAGAGAAGAAAGTGTTTGATAGCAAATTAAGGGATGTGGTAAAGACAGCTCGGCCAATATCCACAGCCTCACCACTAATGCAGCTTTCATGCACGTAATCAAGTAGTTCTTGCACTTTTTTCCTGCGAAGGTCTTGGCTAGTATCTAGGACTTGGGTTGAAAACAAGTGCTCTTTGCATATCTTTCGGAGTTTTCGCCACCTGGTTGATGCCGGCAAATACACCATGGACACCGTGGAGTGGTCGAGCGCGTGGGCGGCGTCCGGGATTGCCCGGCTAGAGAAGGTCAGGTCATGTTTTTGCAGCACTTCTCTAGCAATTTTGGGGGATGATACTACTATGGCTGTTATGCTCCCTAGCTTGAGACGCATAATAGGACCATATTTTTTGGACAAGGTGGCTAGTGACTCATGGGGTTTAGTGCCAAGTGCTAAGAAATTTCCGATTACTGGGAAAGCGTAAGGACCGGGTGGGAGTCTGGCCGTGCCGGCCCTCCCGCGAATTGGGTTGGAGACAAGGACATGAATGCACGTTGACACAAAGGAAAGCACAAGAAAAAAATGTGATGTACTCCATTAGTCTCTATTATCAGTTTATCACTAACTTCAGATGCCTATTCATCATTTTGTGAGAGACTGTATTTATAAATCGTCTACAGGAAATTTATGATTGCAATTACTTTCATGTTACTTACCATTTATGTGGACTAGAATTGTTGGGTGGCTCAAGCCAATACAGTCAGTTGTCCAAAACCTTACCCAATTTGTGTTCTGTTCAATCCAAAGTCCGAACCCACCGACAAAAGAAATAAAGGACCATTAAATTAGAACTTTCCTTTTCAATTTTTGGCTGTTATCGGGTGCCCAACTGGGGTCTTCATGCTTGCCAAGCCGACCCTTCGTCATTCCAGGCCATTTGAAAGGTCAATGTCATTCCAGGCCCTTCGTCCTGCACCAAAGGGGATTAGCTCAAAATCTCGGCCTCTAAAGTCCGTTTTATGGTCTAAGAACATTTCCGGCAAAAAGGAGCATGGGTTCGACCACATGCTTGAATCGCACCTTATAGCCCAAACATTAAATTTGGTTGCTATTCGCAATTGCATATATCCATATTATTGTGAAAAAAATAAATTTATGTGGGAGTTGCATTTTAGTGGCTTAAATTAGAAACTCTCTTTTGCAAATGTGTTGGGAGTTTCATGCATGCATATTTAAGTAGGCATATGTATGGACTATTTAATGTAGAAAAGTCGTGTGAAGTATAGTTAGTTGCTTAATTTCGGAAGAAAATTTTATTTTTATGTTAACTCACACCTTTAATATTACTATTATCAAGTACAAAAATATCTACAATCCTTTTGAGACATCCGGAATTTTTTGGTTATTTTAGAACAAATAAAAGATATAAAAGACTAGTTAATAGCTGAGTGAAACAAGCACTTGTCTTAGTCCAAACTTCCTATTCATGTTAATGTCTTTTGGTTTCACCTCTTCTTCAATCTTCTAATCAAAAGATTGCAAAAGAGAAGCCAACATGAGGTGCACCATCTGAGAGGACCATGCCATGCCATTCTGGGGCACACCTTTCGTCGTGCATTACCTCGAAATCTTGACATGTAAAGTCCATTTTATGCTCTAAGAACCTTTCCGACATGAACAATAATCTTGAACACCTTCATGAAGAGGTATTGAAACCATTCTAAAAGTGAACCAAACAAAGTTACATAACACTTTGTAATATTCACCAACAATAAAGAAAGTCACAAAACATTTCGTAATATTCACTTTCATTCCATGAACAGATCCCATAAGTGTTGAAACAAAAGTATTATTCACTCTTATTCCACAAGTGCTGAAATAAATGCAAAGAAAGTGACATGATATTTTGTGTATTCACTTTTATTCCATAAGAAATGGTCTTGTACAAGATATACAATAGATTGATAGGGGTTAAACCTAATCTAAGTCTAAAACTACTCCTAAGGAAAAGCACTAAAGTGTTGAAAGCAATAAATGCTGAAATATGTAAAGGCTACATTATAAAGTGTTATTTGGTCTAGGATCCTTGATTTAGTCCCCTATTACATGTATTGATAGTTGAGCCTTGGCGGTTACTGCAAGTTATAGTTCAAATTCAAAATCCCAATTGCCCAACCAAATCTCTCTTCAGACTCTTAATTTGCACCACTTATTATAATCTGATTGATCAATTCTGAATGTAACTACCTATTTCCTTTGTTTTTACGTGCATCTTCAATATTCATCATGTGACTAATCCAGAATTTAAATTTATGGGGCAAACAGTTACTCCTAACTGATAAAAATGGATAATTGTCGACAGTTATTAGAAATTATTTCCAGAGTTCAGCATCTTCTACCACGTGTCCAATCACATTTGAATTCAACTTTTAAACTTGAATTCAAATTTGAAACTTCATCTAAGTCTTTAGCACGTGTTTAACCCAATTGAAATCCATTTTTTAGACACCTAGCTTCTTTTGACCACTCTAAAATTGCTCTCGAGCACTCCAGAACCATTTTCAGTCTCTCCAAAGTCATTTTCACTCTCTCTAGAACTACTACTATTGTATTCAGTACCTTTTACTTTCATCCGCCCCAACTGCTACTGGATTCGGTCCCTTTTGATTTCGACCACTCCATAATTGCATTCGACCATTATTGAATTCATTCCCTCTTGTTTTTGACTGCCATTGGAATTGGCCCTTTATTTGACCTCTGAAATTATTTATGAGCACATCATTCTTCCTTGCATATTTTTATTTGAATTTTTCTTCAAAGTTCTTACCAAATGACTGAATTTAGAAAATTCAAACTTTAGCGCAAACACTACCAATGACTTTGACCTCTTGCCATTGTTTCAGGCCTTTTCATTAGTTATGCCATTGTGGCTGATCTTGTATGTCCCTGCAACAAAGGACAGCAAAAGCAAAAATGTGACGTAGTCCATTAGTTCATGTTATCAGGACTAGTATCATTTTGTTTAACATTTAGTAGTTCTATATAAAATTTATGATTGGGATTGTTTTCATGTTACTAGCATTATGTGGACTAGAATTATTGGGTGACTCACCCAATAAATTAACTCCCGTTCCTTTCGGGCCAGTTTACAATCGTTGTCATGGGAACCAATTGCCTTGATTAATTATCTCAAATTCAGTCGTTATTTTTTTCAGGTTTATAATTTCCAAAGCTTAGATTAATTATCTTGGGAATATATAGAGTGTAAGTACTTATATTGGAAGATATGGTGTGAATACCTTGGCTTTTTCATCAAGCTGCCCTGAATGAGTATATATGTTTGGAACCGTTTGATGAAGACTTCAGATTATAAAGCTAAACAGAGTCATGATCATGTATTTGCTACAATCTGAGAGTTATATTGTATGAACTGGTGATTTGCCTGTAATGAGGAGTGAGCCCAATTTTATATAAAAAATAATAATCTATTAGTCTTGCGGGATCCATTCAAATGTAACCATTGATCATATTTAGGGTGGTAGGTTTGATTCAATGAATAGAGTTCAACAAGGACTCTTTGCCGGTAAAGGATAAAAATTAATTCTCTCTTGTCTTTAAGCGAACTGGGTTGGATAGAAGGACATCAATGCATGTTGACACAAAGAAAAGCACAAGCAAAAATGTGATGCAGTACATTATTAGTCTCTATTATCATGCGTTTGAGCTGTCTATTTATGGTTATGATCTGTGAGATATCCAAATGATTTTCACGTTGGCATTTATGTGGAATAGGGATGTTGAGTGCCTCAAGTCAATGGCCCATGGGGACTTTAATAGGGGCTAAATTGGTCTTATGGGCTTGTGACTGCACATTCAGCACTAGGGCTCAATTGAAGTGAATCCAAATCCAAGCCCATATGCTGCCGTCCAACTCCTTGGATCAGATGTAATCAGATTGAAATAATTGTGACACACAACGCAATTAAGATTAATCGAATCAGCTATTTTCATGCTTATTTTGAGTCATTTTTACAGGTCGTGTCACTTCTATGTCCTCTAGGCTCGGTAAGTTTAACCTTTCGTGTAAATTTAGAAAGAAAAAATATAAAAGATGTTTGGTACAATGAAAAAGAAAGAAATGATAATATTAGTAATGAGAGAAAAGAAAAGGAAAAGATAATGTTAAATTTTTATTGTGCTTGATTGATTAATAAAAGAAATGATAATTAACATATTTGTGGAAAGAAAAGAAAAAAAACTATTTAAAAAAATTACCGTTATTCCCTTTTATATTTAAAAGAACAAATTTTAACTTTTATCAAAATAAGAATAAAGTTGGTATTAAGAAAATTTCATTAAAAAATACTAACTTTTTCTTTCTTTTCCTTCCATTTCATCTTATTTTTGAAAGGATAACAAAAGTTACGTTTTATTCTTAATTTATCCCTACAAATCCTTCAATTTCCCTTCATTTCTATCAAAAATTTTAGACCAAATACAAAAAAAAAACATATCCCTCCGTTTCACTTCCTTTCTTTTTTTTAATTTCTTTCCAACCAAACTCTATTCTTTTCTTCTTATGACCAAAAAGTTCTATCAATTTCAATAAGACCATTAATATCCACCTTTTTTTTATAATTTCTAAATTTGTCTCCTTGTATTTTGATGAACCTAGAGGGGGAGGAGGTGAATAGGTTCTTCGATTTTTCTTCCTAATAATATAAGTTTGGTTATAGAATCTAATCACATATTTTGACACAATTGTTTATAGAGGAAAACCCCAGAGTGGAATACAAAACTTTTTGGCCCTCAAGCTCGAACTGAACTCCACTATGTCTGAAAATGTAGTAAAGTAATTCTCCAATAACTCTTTCACTCACCCATCTCACCACATAATCACTCTAGCTCTTAACTCAGTTCACAGTCTCCCTAGGCCCGAACTACTCTCACCAATTCTCACAATAGCTTTTCCGCTCTCAAACCAGCCCAGGCTTCTTAAAGTCCAAGTTATCTCTCACTAATCTCACCACAATCACTCACATTCCCCCTGTCCAAAGTATCTCTATACTTGGACTATACATAGTGAATGTGGAGTTAGTTCGATGTAGTAAAATAGCAATTCTTCAAGCTTTGATTGTTTGTCTTCAAAGTCGATCTATAAATCTTCAAGCTCTGATTGTTAGTACTTCAAGGACCAACTTGATAATGACAAGACACTTGACTTCACAGCAAATAATGACACTTAAACTCTTGCAGTAATAGACTTTAATAAGTACACCCTTAGAGTGAAGCTGCAACGGACTTGTAGTAGAACCCTCTTTCAATGAATCTCGTTCCTAACTATTCAAGCTTCCATTTAGCTTGATATTCACATTAATCAACTGTTTAGACATAGCTTGTCTTAATACATGTTCTTAAACACAAACTCAACTGCACCTAAGTAGAAGTTAGTAGCACAAACAAAATTTAAGTATGACTATATAGTAGATGGCATGAAACAGACAGCAGCAACTTCAAAATTTTAGAAATAACTAATTTATGGCAGCAATACAAAATTTTTAGCAATATATCTTAGCAAATCAGAATTCAGAAATTAGAGGTTTGGAAAGCAAAACAAATTTCTACAATACAGAGTTACATAACAGCCAAACTCAATTTCTAGCAACTATAGATTTATGGCAACAAGTTGAACAATTCATAACAAGGAAAAACAACACTTAGAACATTTCCAAGATAGATTTAGTAATTAAGAGAAACAGAGAACATATTCAATGAAAATTATTTCAGTCAAACAAGTTCAGCAAGCAGAGTTTTCAGAAAAACATATTCAGTAAACATGATTTCAAACAAATGAAATTCAACAAATATTAAGGCTCAAGACAGAATATTACTTTTAGCAATATAGTAGCACAAACTAGAAGTCAAATTTAGCAACTAAAATAGGACATTTATTACACAAAAATAATTAATGATTGATTTTCACTTTTCACTAATCAATAGAGCGAGTGTGAAAGGACAGTCGCTTAAGGGACTGCCCCCTAACACTCTTTTTTGTTTATATTCACTAGTCTTCTATATAAAATTTATGATTGGGATTATTTTCATGTCATTACGTGGACTAGAATTATTGGGTGACTCAACCAATAATTAACTCCCTTTCTTTTCGGGCCAGTTTATAATCGTTGTCATGGGAACCAATTGCCTTGATTAATTATCTCAAAGTCAGTCATTACTTTTTCCAGGTTTATAATTTCCAAAGCTTGATTAATTATCTCAAGAATATATAGAGTGTAAGTACTTATATGGGAAGATAGGGTGTGAATACCTTGCTTTTTTCATCACACTTGCCCTGAATGAGTATATATGTTTGGAATTGATTGATGAAGACTTCAGGTTATAAAAATGTACAGAGTCATGATCATGTAGTTGCTACAATCTGAGAGTTGTACTGTTATAAGGTGTGAGCCCAATTTTATATAAAAAGTAATAATTTGTTAGTCATGCGGGATCCATTCAAATGTGGGTCGGTTTGATAAAAATGGATTTTTTTTGCGATTCAATGAATAGAGTTCAACAACGACTCTTTGTCGGGAAAGGATAAAAATTAATTCTCTCTTATCTTTAAGGTTTTGTTTGAATAAATACGACTGAAAATAAATGTAAAGATAACATTAGTTAAGAGAAAAAAGAAAATATAACAATTAGATAATTTATAAAGTAAAAGAAAGAAAATAATAGCATTCTTGTTTATAAAAGATAAATGAGAGAAAAGAAAAGAAATTATTTTAATCAATTTACTATCATACTCTTTTAACCAAATGTCTTTTAAATTTGAGTAATCATAAGAAGTTCGAATGAGACTTGTACGACAATAGTTTTATGTGAGATGAGTGGTGAGCTCTACTACATGATGTCATGTAGTGGAGTCCCCCACCCACTAACATAAAAGTAGAATCCGACTTATCCGATCGGCATCTAAATTATTATCCTTTAAATTTTATTTTTTAAAATGTTAAGGATATTTTCAATATTATGAAAGTTTCATCAAGTGTTTTCATTTCTCTCAAAATCTTTTCATTTTGGAAGGATAAAAAAGGAGAGATTTTGAAAATTAAGCTATTTATCCAAATCACTCATTATCATTTATTTTCTCTCCTCAATAACAAACCAAATATGAAAATCATTATCCCTCCATTATTTTTTCTTTTTCCAAATTTATCAATCCAAACAAAGCCTAAATATCAGTCGGTAGAAAACCACGATCGACATTTATATCAATTTCCTTGATAAAAATACTGCAAGCAAAAAAAGCATGTTAAATATTTAGTGATTAATTTTATAAAGTATTTTTCATAATTAAAATAGTTTTTAATTTGTTTGGCAACAATATTGATTAAAAATGTTTTACAAAAAATTATCAGGGAAAAATTAGTGAAGTGTAACTATATTTGATAATAGAAATACTTTACAAAAAAAAGAGAGAAAGAGAGATAAAATTGTTTTACACAAAAATATAAGACAAAAAGTAGTAAAAAAAAAAACAGTTACCTAAAAGTTTAGAAATTTTAATCGTAAATGTAATTTCAAAAGGTTCAAATTTTAGCTTCATCCAAAAGTTTTAGAGAACTAAAATATTTTCAATTAGAAATTGCTTTTTTTTCTTTTAGTTACCAAATATATTTTTCCGTATAAATAAATCAAATTACTCAAAACCACAAGAAATATATAAATTTTGTGTTTGGTAATAAAAAATTTTACCTACTCTTAACGGTAAAAGCGCGTGTGTTTTGGATTAGAGTAGAAAACAGTAGTATTTGAATCCTCATTTTTCAAAAGAGTTGGAGTGCCGCCATAGAATGAATATCTATGGGACACAAATAGCAGCACCCTTGTACAAATGTTGCGAGGGTGGCATGCCTTGTAAACTTATTAGCTCTCCTTTAGCATTTATGGAAAATAACATAGTATAGACACATACGGGATACCAATTCTCGATTAGTAAGATGCATAAGAAGGCTATGGAAGTATAAACACTTGTACATCTTCCGAAATTGAAGAAAAGTTGAAGATAAAGATACATTATTTTGGTGAAGTTTAGGAAAACAAGTCAAAGATACATTGATCCATTTATTTTGGCTAATTTAGGAGAACACATTAAAGATATAAGACGCCATTTAATAGCTGAAGTGCAACAAGCACTTGAATTACTCCAGCATAACATAACATTGTTCTATTTGGTTTTGGAAAATTCTAGGTGTAGAGAAATGATATTGATAGTCACAGTTTAATTGCAATTGCCTTGAGAGGCATGGCCTTTTGCAATGGAAGTCCAAGCTTTTCATTCATGTCAATGTCTTCTGGTTTCACTCACTCCTTCAAGCTTCCAATTGAAAGACTGCAAAAGAGAGGCCAACATGAGGTGCACCATCCGAGAGGCCAATGCCATTCCGAGACACACCCTTCGTCCTGCACCAAAGGGAATTAGCTCGAAATCTTGGCCTCTAAACTCCATTTTATGCTCTAAGAACCTTTCCGGCAAAAATGAACTTGGGTTCGACCATATGCTTGAATCACGTCCTATAACTCAAACATTAACAAGGACTAGTGCATTTTTGGACACAGTGAAGCCACATATCTCTACATCAGCTTTAGCCTTGTGAGGAACTAGAAATGGGGCGACTGGGTGCAACCGAAAAGTCTCTTTTACTATTGCTTGCAAGTAAGGGAGTCTTGGGATGTCTGATTCTTGAACGAGTCCATCCCCGCCAATGATTTCTTCGAACTCATTTTGTGTTTTTGCGTTTTTATTAGCTCTGCCATTGCCCATTCCAATGTGGTCGATGTTGTATCAATCCCTCCAAGAAATAAATCCTAACAAATAGAAGTGTTAGTTTTGATGAACAATCTGTTTTTACATTGGTCACTTCAGTCCAATAAACATGTCGTCCACCGGAAGGTCTCTTTTATTACTGCTTGCAAGTAAAGGAGTCTTGGGATATCTGATTCCTGAATTAATCCATTCCTGCCAATGACTTCTCTGAGCTCATTTCGAGCTTTTGCCATTGTTTCAGGCCTTTTCATTAGCTCTGCCATTGCCCATTCCAATGTGGCTGATGTTGTATCAATGATCAATCCCAGCAACAAATAAGTCCTAACAAATATAAGTGTTAGTTTTGACGACTGTTTTACATTGCTCACTTTTGTGGATTTCTCTCATATGAAAAATGCTAAAAACAATATTTCTCACCCATTTGATGAGATGTGTGCCCTATTGTGGGTCACAACTCATTTAACATATGAGGAAGGATAATAATCATAACTCTTACCGCGAGACTCACCTAATCCAATAGATAAAAAATTAAAATTGTCATACTTACCTTCCTTACAATCAATTATTGCTTCTATAATGCAGTTATAAGATGCGTTGTAGAATCAATAATAGGTTTAGTGAAACAATTTGAAGCTGTCATAAATGGTGCTGAAATGATTATGAAACTGATTTTTTCCAATATATGTTCATGCTCATGCATGTGATCTGGAAAAATTATTCAAAAAGTTAGTTATCTGAAGCACTATGCAAGTCCAAAAATACTTGTTTTCTAGATGGGGATGTATTTTTCTTTCAACGGAGCATACGAGCCAATGTACAAGGTGGAGCTAGCCATATATAATATAGCTATGGATTCAGCCAAATGGAACCATGTGAAGTGTGTCCCAGCTTGTGCATCCCATGGCTGTGAATGGTTCGCCCACGGGTCATGTATTCTTGAGACGAGCTAGCTTCATAACTAAGCCAAATCAATAGAGAATAAAGTGTTTGATAGAATTGTTGGGTGGCTCAAGCCAATACGCCCATATTATGCCGTCCAACTCCTTGCAGAAGATGGAATCAGATTGAAACAATCGTGACATACACGCCATTAAGATGAATCCAATCCACTAATTTCATGCTTTTTTCGACTCATTTTTACAGGTGGTGTCAGAGCAGCTTTTTGCTTTATAAATCTTTGTATTAAATTTTTTCATAATTTTTATTAATTTTGTCATAATTTTTGGTTCTTGGTGATAAAAGCATAATTCAACCTTTTTTTTCGCTTTCAAAATTTAGTATAATCAACTGTGTCAGTTTAATTGAATATGATGTCAAAAAAAGTTAGTTGAATATGTGCAATAAAAAAGGGAAAAAAAACCAATATTCTAATTAGCAGAAGTAAAAGGCTTTGAAATCATGAACATAATATATTTCTACCATAGAAAATAAGCTTGACAGTTTTAGAGTATCATCAAAAAATATATATAGATTCCATAAAATATATAGTCAATATGATGATGTGAGTTGCACTTGAATGCATCATGGGACTTTCTTAAAAGAATAGGCAAAAAAATCATTTCCCTTAAATAAATTAAAGATATTTTTTTGGTATAAAAAAGAAAAAGAAAAAAAGATAAACATAAATTTCATTTACACAGTTTATTATAACTTTCAAAGTACATGAAACGTCCTTCAAAATGTTCTTAGAATTTGAATACTTGTTATCGAGAGAGTTGGAGCGTCATGGAATCTGTATGGGGGCTCAAATAGCAGTTCCCTTGTACAAATGTTGGAAGGGTGGGATGCCTTATAAACTTCTTAGCTCTCCCTTAGCATTTGTGGAAAATGATATAGTATGGACAACTACTGGGTGCCACTTCTCTATTAGTGTTCGATCAATTAATCAATTGGACTGGTCGATTATGTTGTCAGCGTGTATGCAAGCAAGCGTGTCACAGCTATTCAATCGGTTCAAGAAAGAATGAGCTAATCTAGCGATTGACTAGAAAGAGAATACCAAACTCGATCTCTATTTAATTCTTTTTTGCTTCAATTAAGAGGATTTTAGTTTGTACAAAAGAATTGCAAGATTGAATCATAGAAATGAGGAGGTATAAGGAATAAGTAGAAGGAGTGAGATAGAAATGGATGAAAATGCAGAGAGCGTGAAATTTGTTATTTAAAGAAGTTCAATGCTACTAACTTCGTGTTATAAGATAATAATGAAATAAACAAATACATAAAAAGTAAATAAATTACGATTCATATTAATATAGACTAACGTCTTCAACTCCCACCACTTTAGCGGTGCATCTTGAGCCTTCTTAGAGTCCTAGCCACACTCAATCTTATGCACAAGTCTTTGCACAACTGAACTGAGCCTGAATGTAACAGACTGATATATAACCCCTTCCTCATAGAGTTCTTGTTGAATTAAAACTCTTTCACATATATATATATATATATCTTCTATACCACCAAATTTTACCGTAACATTTTAAGAGTCCTTATAAACCACTCTTTCAAGTTTATCTCCACCTAACATCAAGAGTTCATCGTCCACCAAAAGTCCATTAGTAATACTCTTTTAATTCCACGGATGAATTGGCTATCAGAAAGAGTCCCACACATTAAGTAAGTTATCACTAATTAACTAACTCTAGCTATCACTAAATACATGTAATAATTCCCACGTGTCATACTTCTAATCAGTCCCAATCACTGCCAACAATTCGTAAGATGCATAACAAGGCTATGGAATTAAGTATAAAAATTTCTACATCATCTAAAACATCCAGCATGAAAAAAAGTTAAAAATAAAATACTTAAATGTGGTTAATTTGGGAGAACAAATCAAAGATATAAGAGGCCATATAACACTTGACTTACTCTACTATAACATTACATTGATCCAGCTAGTCTTGGGAATCACAGCTTAATTGCAATAGCCTTGAGAGGCATGGCCTTCTGCAATGTAAGTCCAAACTTTTAATTCATGTCAATGTCTACTGGTTTCATTCATGTCAAAGTCCAAATCCATGCAATTAAATTGAATTTCAAGAGTTTAAAATTAATTGATACTCACCAGAAGTAAATGCTTTATGTCATTGCAGCTCAACCCAATATCATGATTGTCTTTGCTGAGATTGAGGAGGGTTTCTAATACATCAGTACTGCCCAACACAGTGGAAGCTCCTGATTGTAACCTTTGGTTGATAATTCCTTCAAATATCTCCAGCAACTTTTCAAAATAAATTTTCATCTGTCGTCGAATACTTTGTGGGTCGATTAATTTAAGTAGAGGGAAATATTAGGCTTTCCAGCAAGTTCCATCACAGCCCACACAATGCCCTTGAATTCTTGAGACGAGCTAGCTTCATAACTCACCAAATCAATGGAGAAGAAAGTGTTTGATAGTAAATTAAGGGATGTGGTAAAGGCAGCTCGGCCAATATCCACAGCCTCACCACTAATGCAACTTTCATGCACGTACTCAAGTAGTTCTTGCACCTTTTTTCTGCGAAGGCCTTGGCTAGTATCTAAGACTTGGGTTGAAAATAAGTGCTCTTTGCATATCTTTCGGAGTTCTCACCACCGGGTTGATGCCGGTAGCCACGCCATGGACATCGTGGAGTGGTCGAGCGCGTGGGCTGCGTCTGGGATTGTCCGGCTAGAGAAGCTCAGGTCATGTTTTTGCAGCACTTCTTTGGCAATTTTGGGGGATGACACAACTATGCTTGTTATGCTCCCTAGCTTGAGACACATAATAGGACCATACCATATATTTTGGACAAGGTGGTTAGTGACTCGTGGGGTTTATTCCCAAGTGCTAAGATGTTTCCGATCACCGGAAAAGTGTAAGGACCAGGTGGAAGTCTGGCTGTGCCGGACCTCTGGCGAATTGGGTTGGAGACGAGGACATGAATGGCTGTTGACACAAAGGACAGCACAAGCAAAAATGTGATGTACTCCATTAGTGTATACCTCTAGCTAGCTATATCAGGTTCAGTTTTCTATTTATCATTTGTGAGATACTCATTCATCTTCTATAGATATATAAAATTTATGATTACAATTATTATCATGTTGGCATTTATGTGGACTAGAATTGTTAGGTGCCTCAAGCCAATACGTCTTGTTCTTTTCAGGCAAGATCAGATTGGCGACTTGGATTGGACCGTATACGGGCTCAATTGCTAAATTCTTATAGGCCTTATTTATTTGGGCTTGTGACTGCACATTCCAACGTTGCGCCAAACAGACTAAACGGGCTCGATTGTCGTGAATTCCAAGCCCATATGATGCCCCTCCAACATGGAAAAATTAGTCACAAAGAAAGAAAAAAAACAGTTACCCATGTTGGGCCTCTGTTTTTCATTAATTTAATTTGTTTCAATATCATGCTTCAACAAAAACGGTGATAGTACCATGAATTTAATTGACATGATAAAGTATTTTTTTTTTTCAACTAACATTACTTTAAAATAATAATCTAAAAAATAGAAGTGCAATGACGGTGCATAAATCAATATTCAAATAGTATGTCATTATTAACAAAGTTTATAGTAAAGAAAAATAAAAATATATATAAAATACACATGTTCAGTTCATAAAATTACAGTAGTAAATTTAAACAAGAAAAGGAAAAAAAATAAGAAGAGAAAAAAAAAATACTGTACATGCATCATACATGAGTGCAAAAAGAAGAATTTTAAGAAGAGGAAAAAAAAATAAGAGTACTTCGGAGGAAAAAATTAGGATTTGATTGAATAAGGGAAATGTAACTTTGTTTTAAGAGAATCAAAGGAATTTGAAGAGTAAAAGATAAAAAGAATGAAAAAATTAAGAAATATTTTTAAAAATTGAAAATATTAAGGGGGCGGTTTGTAAAATTTATAATATCCATGTGAGAAAAAAAAATTATACACATATATATATGGGTCAGGCCTGAGCCTTAACTGGCTCTGCCCCCGTATACATCTGCATACATATCTATATTACATTTAAGTATTGTGTTTGAATCTCTCTAAAAAAAAAATATGATCTAACGGTCAAAAATATTTAAAAAACTAATATTACGGTTCAAAATATCTATACATATCTACGGTATCAAATAACTCTCTCTATCTACGATATAAAATAGCTCTCTCTATCTACGATCAAATGATTAAGATTTACCTATTACTTTCATACCTAAATTCATGTATACATACACATCCACCTATCCTCACACCTAAAATAACATTATATTTTTTATAGTGCTTTAAGTACGGGCAATACACTAGCGTTTATATATATCTATATTGATTGTGCATTTGTATATATTGGTTATACCCACTGTCATTTCAGTCATTGATTGTGTATATTTGTATTTATTGGCTGAATGTTGTGTATATTGCTCATCATATTGCATATTTACAGGACATTTAGGCACAGTACATAGCTATAGTTTAGCAAATTTACGAACATGGTAAGAATACGTCAAAATAATAATAATCATAATAATATATTATTTTTTTCATATATAAATTTTTTTATTTTTGATTAGTTTTTTGTAACATTATGAATTCATAATATAAATGTAATCACAAATGTGTTCATAAATAAAGAGCCAATTACATGAGCCACAAAATTCAAATTCTTTTCATTCTCTCATTTTTTTTTATTTCTTTTTCTCCTTTTTGTTTTGTCATTCCATAGCACAAACTTCATCCTACACCAAAACCAAAGGGAATTAATTTGAAATCTTGGCCTCTAAAGTCCATTTCATGGTTTAAGAACCTTTCCGGCAGATGTTTGGATCATGCCCGTAACGTAAACATTAACAAGAACTTGTGCATTTTTGGGCATAGTGAAGTCACATATTTCTACATCATCTTCAACCTTGTGAAGAAATAGAAATGGAACAGCTAGGTGCAACCGAAAAGTCTGTTTTACTGCTGCTTGCAAGTAAGAGAGCCTTTGGATGTCTGATTATTGAACAAGTACATCCTTGCCAATGTTCTTCAAGCTCATGTCGAGCTTTTGCCTTTGATTTCAAGCCTTTTCATTAGCTCTACCATTGCCCATTTCAATGTAGCTCATGTCGTATCAATCCTTAGAGTAAATGAATCCTAGAAAATAGAAGTGTAAATGTTGATGAGCAATTTATTTTTATATTAGTCACTTCAGTGTCCAATAAGTATGTGTGAAAAATGTTAAAAATAGTCTTGACTTTTCTCATAAATGAGACTCATCTCATTTAATAAATTTGAAATCATAGTCGCAACTATGATTCTTCACCCATTTGATGGGACATTTCATTAAGGGTCAAACTCATTTAACAATAATAATCATAATTCTTATCACGATACTCACCTTTTTCGATGGATTAACAATAAAAATTGTTGCACTGTACATACGTAACCTACTATTCTTCCTATAATTTTGTCATGCATTACAAAAGCAATAATTGGTTTTGGAGTTATGAATTCATTGTCCAAATTCAGATGACGGTGAGTTAGGTGAGAGGGGTGGTGACCCAGGTGAAACAAGGATTCAATGAAAGCATAATATATAATTGAAAAAGAACTCATTTCTTGACAACATGGCCCTAGAGTGATTATGAAGTTGGCTTGTTTCGATATTTGTACATGGGATCTGAAAAAGTTATTTAAAAAGTCAATTAGTAGAAGCACTACGCAAGTTCAAAAAGCCCACGACATAGAAATGTTTTATGAATGCAAGAAAATATGTCTAGAACCTTTGTACTAAAACTTCATGTTATCAAAAGGTGTACAGTGACACCATCATGTACAGTAGTTGTTACTAGGGATGACAACGGGCAGAGCGAGGTAGGTTTTGCCATCCTTATAATCGAAATCGTTTAACTTTTTCCGTCCTGTCCCAGCCCCACAACTGTGTATAAACGGAGCGGGACGAGTTTTGACTTCCCCATTCCCATAACCGTTTACCTTTCCCCGCCCTGTCCCGTTTATACATTTTTTTTTAATGCAAAATTTTTTATAATAATAAATCTGATATTTTGATACATATACACCAAAAATACACATTTAGGTACTTGCAACATAATGGATAATATTAAGTTATCCATTATTGATATAATAAACTTGTATAGTTGTATGATATATATAATATTAATATTTCCTTTATACATTATTAATATTTTCTCTATATATTATATATATAAGTATAAATATATATATACTTAAACGGGGCAGGTACCCGTCGGGGTAGGGTTTTATCCCTGTCCACGCCCCGTTTAAACGTGGGTTATTTTCTCTAATCCTATCCCCACTCCGTTTCCTTAAATGAATTTTAAACAGGACGGAGCGGGCCAAATTCACATCCCTAGTTGTTACAATGTGAGATTGTTGTTGTACCGTATCAACTGGTGATTTGTCAATAATAAGGTGTGAGCCCAATTTTAGATGTATAACATCAGCACGTGACTGAAAATTCGAGTTCAACCAGTAACACGTGACTAGATTTTGCCAATTAAGTGATCTATTGGTCATACGGAACCCATTCAAATGTAATCATTGATCATATTTAGGGTCTGTCTGATAAAAATACCGCAAGTAAAAAAGCATGTTAAATATTTAGTGATTAATTTTATAAAATATTTTTCATAATTAAAATAGTTTTTATTCAGAAAATTTAGACCGACAAAAAGTTAAATAGACAAGAATGAAGCGATGAAATAAGTTACAATTGAAGGATAAATATAACTACCCAGCTAAATTAGACATGAAAACTGAATGAGTGTCCTACTAAACTATCACTAAGGAGTGCTCTCCTATAAAAATGAGAGTCTGGAATAGATCAAATGCTACGAGAGAATTTAATTCAAGAGCAATTAAGTACTAACTTGATCGTTTGAGAATATCTGGTTGGTACCACATCGGTGCTCTTCCGAATCGTGACGGAAATTAGTTAAGTATTATTATATTTGATTATCAAATGACTTTATACGAAAAAACAATAATAAAAACAAAAACAAAAAAAATAAACAAACAGTTAGCTACAAATCTATAACATTTACTCGTCGTTGTAATTTCCAAAGGTTCAAATTTTAATTTCATTCAAAAAAATTTAGGGAATTAAAATATCTATAATTCAAAATTGTTTTTTTTTCCTTTTAGTTACCAAATACTTTTTTTTCCTATCATAAATCAAATTACTGAAAACCACAAAAAATATATTAATTTTGTGATTCGTAATATAAAGTTCGTGTTTTGGACTAGAATTAGTTTTTGAAGTTTGAATCAATTTAGTCTTCAGTTTTAACGTAAGGAAAATAATAAACATTACAAACATGAGAAATTATTATATAATATGAAAATTAGAGCAATTTTACTACTAATAAGATTTCACTTGGGTAAAATTCCTATATTTAAATAATCACTAAACTATTGTAAAATTACTCAACACAGGATTACGTGATATTTATCTGAAAAGACGTGGCAGCACATCTGTTAGCCACCCACGTCTCTTTCTATATATATATATATATATATATATTTTATTTCCTTCTCAATACATATTTTATTTTTTTCTTATTTCCTACTCAACACAACCGTCAATCGTGTCCGCTATACAACCACTCCTGTACTCCCCTCTCCGTGAATTTGACGGTGACAACCAGCCACCCTATGAATCACAAGTGAACAATCAAGAGTTGTTCTAAATATTTTTGTTCTTCTCTGTTGTGAAAGAGCTACATCCAGTATTGTGATCCAAAGAAGTTAAAATTTTATCAGAAAATAGATTGACAAATGAAAAGTATTTTCCGGTGAAGACGTACACTGTTATCAAACTTCAATCCAAGTTGTACAAAATTCGACTTTACCAAAAGGTAAAGGAAGAAAAATCCAAATTCTCAACCTAAATTCACAAATTGTATTTTACCCTCTTTTGCTGGGATTATCTTCCTTCATCACTTTCCCAAAAATAAAAGAAGAAAAAAATGTAAAATTTTAACCTAAACCCACAAATTGTATTGTGTATACTCTCTAATGGATGTTGTTTGGATCTTATGTAGATGAGGTGGATGAACGGTAGAAGAATAGAAGGAGACGACGTCGTTTTTTTGTTTCGAGATGAGGTGTATCATTGCTCAATATTACACGGAAGACTTCATTGTTAACATTTTTAATCGCCGAAAAGGAAATCAAATAAAAAAACACAGTGCCAAATGACTATAAACCGTTTAATGCATTCATGTGAGACACATGTGAATCACACTTGAATGCATCACAGGTCTCTGGTGGCAAAAAAATCATTTCTCATAAATAAATCAAAGATTCGTTTTGGAATTAATGAAAAAGAAAAAGGTAATCATAGATTTCATTCACAAAGTTTATTACAACTTTCAAAACACATGAAACATTCTTAAAATGCTCTTAGGATTTGAATCGTTGTCCTCAAAAGAGTGGAATAGTGGCATGGAATGAATATCGATCAATGGAGCTCAAATAGCAGCTCCCTCGTACAAATGTTGCAAGGGTGGGATGCCTTGTAAACTTCTTTGCTTTCCTTTAGCATTTATGAAAAATGACAGTCGTAAGATGCATAACAAGGCTATGAAAGTATAAAATTTCTACAACTTCTCAAAACTGTAAATTGTGCAGTACGAAAGCGGCTGGAAAAGATATATTTAAAATTTAAAGGGGTGATTAGGTTTACTCGTTTTTTGTTTAATTATTCAGATTATCCAATTTTAAGTCCAATCAATAATTAAAATAATCTCACAAATCAATTAAATAAAATAAAGTGCAGTAAAGTAAAGAATGCACCAGATATACGTGAAAAATTTAAAACGAAAAAAAACTACAAATGAGACTTTGTACCCCCGGAGAAGCAAATCTACTATCGTCGAATCAAAGTACAACAGACTTTGTCACAGACTTACACCCACTCCACTCTAACAAAAACTTTAATGCGGAACACCTCAGGCTTACAATTGCCACTATCTCGTCCAACTGCTGTAGATTCCTAATTAACGTCAAAATCCTCTCAGAAGAGTAACCGGAAGAACACGAATGCTTAGCAAGTATTATATCTCATTCGTAGCTCGATCTTCTTCTCCTTCCTCACCAACGTAACAGTTGTAGAAGAAATCAATCTAGTAACTTGATCACAAAAAAATCTTCAATGTAATTGTCGAACAGTTGATCAAGCAAATATAGACACCCTAAATCACTGTCTGAAATATATGTGTGCTCTCAAAAATATAAACAAAAAATTTGAGGAAAAAATCATTTGATTAGAAAAATATCTCAATGCTTTCTTACTCTAGAAATTCTCAGTTCAATGTGATCACGAAAAAATCTTCAATGCAGTCTTCGAACAGTTGATCAAGCATATATAGACACTCTAAATCACTGTGTGAAATATGTGTGTATTCTCAAAAATATAAACAAAAAATTTAAGAGAAAAATCATTTGCTTAGAAAAATATCTCAATGCTTTCTCTCTCTAGAAATATTCAGTTTGATGTATATTGAAAATTCTGTAAAAGTACAATGATAGAGAAATCATATGAGGTTTTTATAGAGATTAAAAATCCTAATTTTTCTTAGATAACAAGTTAAAAACCAATAAAAAACAAGTCTCCGTGTTTAGGAAAGTTGTGGATCAATTCCTGGTCAAAATAGGACTCTACCGGACAAAATTCGCCAATGCAGAAGCATGGACCGGTCCAGACTTCACTTGGATCGATCCAACCCTGTGGATATCTCAATTTGAGATATCGAGACCTCATGGACCGGTCCAACCTTTACTTGGACCAATCCAACTTTGAAATTTTTACCAAATTGCTTAAAAGCCCATCTTTTCAAGGTCGGAACATTCCGGATTGAAATATATGTGTTCTCACCACTTTACTTGAACTGCATGACTCTCATATATGATCAACGATGTCCTCATGCATTCGGAACCATATTGAAACTTTAATCGATCGAATCTTTGTTTAGACTATTGATGACTTTTTCTGAAGATTCATGCTTCATCCTTTGAAGAATATTTGCATGGTTGGTGTAGAACTTCATGCTCACTCTGAGACTTCAATTACACGATTAATGACAAGAATATAAATCAAAGAATACAATTCGATCATGTTTGATTTTGACATTGAAGATTGCCAATTACAAAAATATACGTCACACAAACATAAGAAAAGTTGAAGCTAAAGATATATTATTTTGGATAACTTTAGGAAAACAAGTCAAAGATACATAGATCCATTTATTTTGGGAACAAATTAAAAATATAAGAGGGCATTTAACAGCTGAAGTGCAACAAGCACTTGTGTTACTCCACTATAACATAGAACTAATCCATCAAGTGCGTCTTGGAAAATTCTAAGGGTATAGAAATGATATTGATAGTCACAGTTTAATTGCAATAGCCTTAAGAGGCATGGCCTTCTGCAATGTAATCCCAAACTTCTCGTTCATGTCAATGTCTTCTGGATTCATCCCTTCTTCAAGCTTCCAATCGAAAGACTGCAAAAGAGAGGCCAACATGAGGGGCACCATTCGAGAGGCCAATGGCATTCCGGGACACAGCCTTCGTCCTGCACCAAAGGGAATTAGCTCAAAATCTTGCTCTCTAAAGTCCCTTTTATGCTCTAAGAACCTTTCCGGCAAAAATGAACTTGGGTTCAACCAAATGCTTGGATCGCGCCCCGTAGCCCAAACGTTAACAATGACTTGTGCATTTTTGGGCACGGTGAAGCCACATATTTCTATATCAGCTTTAGCCTTCCGAGGAACTAGAAATGGGGCAGCTGGGTGGAATCGAAAGGTCTCTTTTACTACTGCTTGCAAGTAAGGGAGTCTTTGGATGTCTGATTCTTGAACTGGTCTATCCCTGCCAATGACTTCTTGAAGCTCATTTCGAACTTTTGCAATTATTTCTGGCCTTTTGATTAGCTCTACCATTGCCCATTCCACTGTGATTGATGTTGTATCAGTCCCTGCACTAAATAAGTCCTAACAAATAGAAGTGTTAATTTTGATAGACCTACAATCTGTTTTTACACAGCGTCCAATAAGTATGTGCATATCTCTTGTGTGAAAAATGCTAGAAATAGCCGTCACTTCTTTGATAGATGAGACTCTCTCATGTAATAAATTTGAAATCATAGTCGTGACCAATTATTCCTTTTATAATGTTGTCAACATTGAAAAAGAACTCATTTCCTAAAATGATTATGAAGTTGGTTTGTTCCTACTTCCTGTATATGTTCATGGGATCTAGAAAACTTATTCAAAAAGTCAGTTAGTGGAAGCATTAAGCAAGTTCAAATATTCCACGAGATAGCAATGTTTTTTTTTGTCCCCGAAAATGCTCATGAATTCAACAAAATGGAAGTATGTGGTGGGGTCCCCGCTTGTTGCATCCTGGCTGTGAATAGTTTTACTTTACACTTTGGGTCCATGTCACCAGATATAGTACTGTAGTGCGTATCCATTTCTGATGATGTGACCGGAGTTACATCTTCGTACGTAAGTAAAAATACGGGCTAACTTGGCAATAAAGGGCCAAAAAGGCCACATTGCTCATTTTTCGGCCATCATTTCGATGTCCGGACGTCGATTTATCAACCATTCTCTTGAGTCAATTTCCGGGCACTATCTTATATATGCTACTAAGAATGTAACAAGATTTTTTTTGTTCCGAAAAGTTAAACAAATTATATATATATATATATGAAGTAATATATACATGAGAGGCCCGTTGGATTCTATATATAAATAAGTTGATAATTTCTTTTTGGGTAAAATGCTCTAACTACCCCCCAGGTTTCGGTTTAATACCCACGGAGAATACTTGTGTCTTTGACTGAGGTCAAACTCCCCCAGGTTTGGAAAACTATGCCGTGACACCCCAAAAGTTAGTTGACCGTTAAGTCAACTAACTTGAAAAGTTAAAATACCAAAACTACCCCTTCTATTTAAATATACAATTTTATCCTCAAATCAATTAAAGGTCTGTACGTCAAATATAGAAATATGTGTATATATATATATCTACACAGTATGTAATAGTATATATACAGTATATATATATATATATATAGTAACAGTGTATATATACCGTATATATATATATATATATATACAGTAATAGTATATATATAGTATATATATATATACATTAACAATATATATACAGTATATATATATATATACTGTTATATATATATGTGTGTGTGTGTGTGAGAGAGATAATAGTTTGTATATATATATATATATATTTATATGTGATATATATATATATGTGTGTGTGTGTGTGTGTGTGATAACAGTAAGTATATATATATATATATTTATATGTGATAATAGTAAGTATATATATATTAAGTGTATATATATATATATTTCTATAAGTTGCTGGGTATATAATTATATATTGGTAAAGTGTAAATTGTTATATTGTATATATACTATATATATTGTTACTATATATATATATATACTGTATTTATATACTTTTATATATGCATACTAATATATACTGTTACTATATATATATACTATATATATATATATATTGTTACTATACAATATATATACTGTTACTATATAGTATGTATACAATATGTATATATATACATATATATATATATATACTCTGATTTGACAAACTAACATAAAATAAATGAACTGATTTGACATGTTAACTGAAGGGGTAGTTTGGGGATAAATTGTACATTTAAATAGAAGGGGTAGTTTTGGTATTTTAACTTTTCAAGTTAGTTGACTTAACGGTCAACTAACATTTGGGGTGTCAGGGCATAGTTTTTCAAACCTGGGGGAATTTGACCTCAGTCAAAGGCACAAGTATTCTCCGTGGGTATTAAACCGAAACCTGGGGGGTAGTTAGAGCATTTTACCCTTTCTTTTTCCTGGGTTCATCATCCTATCACACCAATCAAATTGAAATTCAAGAAGTTCATGTATTACTAGAGTACTGAAGTAAAGACTTTAAAAATAAATTGATACTCACCAGAAGCAAATGCTTTATGTCTTTGCAGCTCAACCCAATATCATGATCATCTTTAGTGAGATTGAGGAGGGTCTCTAATACATCAGTACTGCCCAACACAGAGGAAGCTCTTGATTGTAACCTTTGGTTGATAATTCCTTCAAATATCCCTAGCAACTTTTCAAAATAAAATTTCATCTGTCGCCGAACACTTTGTGGGTCGATCAATTTAAGTACAGGGAAATAATCTGCAATATTTGGCTTCCCAACAAATTCCATCACACCCCACACAGTGTCCTTGAATTCTTGAGAAGAGTTAGCTTGATGACTAGATAAATCAATAGAGAAGAAAGTGTTTGATAGCAAATTAAGGGATGTGGTAAAGGCAACTCGGCCAATATCTACAGCCTGGCCACTAATGCACCTCTCATGCACGTAATCAACTAGTTCTTGCACCTTTTTTTGGCGAAGGCCTTGGCTAGTATCTAGTGCTTGGGTTGAAAACAAGTTCTCTTTGCATATCTTTCGGAGTTTTCGCCACTGGGCTGATGCCGGCAACCACACCATGGACAACGAGGAGTGGTTAAGCGCGTGGACGGAGTCCGGGATTGTCCGGCTAGAGAAGGTCAGGTCATGTTTTTGCAGCATTTCTTTGGCAATTTTGGGGGATGATACGACTATGGTTGTTATGCTCCCTAGCTTGAGACACATAATAGGACCATACCTTTTGGACAGGGTGGCTAGTGACTCATGGGGTTTATTGCCAAGTGCTAAGATGTTTCCGATAACGGGAAAAGCATAAGGGCCCGGTGGGAGTCTGGCCTTGCCGACCCTCCGGCGAATTGGGCTAGAGACAAGGACATGAATGCATGTTGACACAAAGGACAGCACAAGCAAAAATGTGATGTAGTCCATTAGTCTCTATGCTTTAGCTATTATCAGTTTCAGTAAGCCTATTTATCTTTTGTGAGATGCTCATTCATCTTCTATATATATACAGAAAATTTATGATTACCATTATTTTCACGTTGGCATTTATGTGGACTATAATTGTTGAGTGGCTCAAGCCAATACGTCTCTTTCTTTTCAGGCCTTAAGAGACAAAATTTTGTACTATTACACCATTATTAGTACGGTTACTAATAGTATTATTGGTATTATTTAGTATTTTATTTTGCTAGCAGTGTTACTATCATATTCATTATTTCTATTATTTTTATAACTATTTACCTCATTATTATTTTTATCTTGACTCTCGAATGTGAAAAAACGGTCAATTAGTGTCAAGTCTCTCGAATGTGAAAAAGCGGTAGATTCGTGTCAGGCAAATAATCAATTGTAAAACACATATCAAATTTTTGATGAATTTTCACTTGAATAACAAATATCACAAAAAATTAGGCTAACAACATAGAACACAAGAACATTCAGTAGGTGAAGATATTTTGGTTACTGACTTGTGGATTCCTTGAAGTGAAAAAATGTGAACATAATTTGGTTACAAGAAACTAAATGGAAAGGTAAAAAAGCCAGAGAGATTAAGGAGGGATATAAGTTTTTCTACTTGGGAGGAAAAGATAACCAACAAAATGGAGTATGCATAGGAATGGATCACTACATAAGGGATAAAGTAGGAAAGAGTTACATGGCAGATGGTTTATTCAATCTTTGTTCCGTTCGGTCATGACATACGTTACCCGGGAGTCTAAAGTTCTACCTCTCAGAACCTGCAATGGTAGAGGAAAAGACAGGAGTACATTTAGTAGACTTGTAGTTGCTTTCTCTCTTCCTTGACCCTGACGGAACGGAATTCAAAGAGTAGGCGGTGCTCTAAGTAAGGACAGTGTATGTAAGAAGACTCCAAAGAGTTCTCTCTATCTACATTAAGAGGCGCTATATGAAGAATCCAGAACAGTGTAAGCCCCAACAACTGAATCAGCAGACCGGGAGACGGAGAAAGAGACAAAGGAGATGGTTGCTCTTAGCTGGCTAGCACTGAAACAGGAATAGGAGGGGATGGAGGTTACCTGCCGAGGGGAAACAGGGCTCCAGTAGAGGCATCAGGGCATGGTTGATCAATAGATAGATGGCCACTTGGATCGTATGAAGGAATTGGTTCATTGGATTGGCCAGGAGAACTTCGAAGCTTATCGGGCCTCCTCTTGTAAGCTAGCTCCATCGATCGCTTCCGTTTGGAATAGATTAGTTGGGAATTTGAGTGGCTTTCGCTTCCCTTCTTTTAAATCTAGATCTTCTCTTTATGTGTCTATCAATCTTCCTGCCACAAGCCCGATCTCTAGCGGTTGATTCTTTGATAGAGACCGACCTGCTTTCATAAGCACTTGTTGGCAAGTTCGGAAGAAGGCTTTTGAAATACCCCCCAGAAAATTTCGCGCATGAGGTGGCCAGTCTCATACACAAAACCTGAGGAATATTAACCACTGATAGCAACAAGCATAGATGCAAAGGATAGAAATAGAACAATTGCTAAAAGCTGAACAGAAATCCCATTGAATTTAAAATAATTGATAAATAAATCATTAAATTCTGGTAATACAATTTGGAAGTCCCGTAACACAAGGACCCCTTAACCAGAAAGAAATAAAAGTTCAACACTTAAATTAAAATTCAAAACCAAAACCTCTAAATGAGTTCATAGTTTTATTCCTGAAGAAAAAGTAGATTCCTACCCTGAGACTGGTGAGAGTAGATGTCTGTCACAGCCCAACCCTAGTACTCTATCCTCGCGGGGGAAACTGCTTGGGACCTGAAATATCAACAAAGTGGGTTAAACCCACGAGCAAGTTCTATCTACTACATCCCAATCAGAGAATCAATATACATACCCTCAATGTGAGGGACACAATAGATAATTATACGTTCAACCCCTCAGTTTATTCCTTATTCAGTTCATACTTTTAAAAATACAAATCATCTCATATATTTCCTCAACAACCCTTACAATATAAAAACGATCCCCTTCTTTATGTTCACAAATCAAGATACACATGTATGTATTTTATGAAATCTATGCAATCATGATATGTCGATTATGAAGCATGAATACATTAATAGGGATGGGCGATCCTGACACGCCGGGCAATCCTTACATGCCAAATAAAAATATAGATACCTTATTAGGTATGGGCGATCCTAACACGCCGGGCAATCCTTACATGCCAAATAAAAATATAGATACGTTATTAGGTATGGGCGATCCTGACACGCCGGGCAATCCTTACATGCCAAATAAAAATTTCAAATGCATTCCCAATATGAAGTAATAAATAATCAAGATGTATTATGACTTTTAATTTGCACAGACTACCAATTTGAATTATCAGCTATGCAATTATCCTCATATGACAAATCATTCACAAGTGAACCTAAATCAAGTATCCCATGTGCATTTATATATATAATAAGCACAATTGATTAAATCAAAATAACATAATACCCATTAGAGGAAACACTTCCTCAAACCAATCTCCAATGCCCTCAAATCTCCGCGGGGATCTAAACTTACTTTTATCTAGGTTTCTAGGCCTATTTCACTTCTAAGAACACTAAGAAAATATTCTGGAATTTTCTGAAATTTAAAACATTTTTAATAAACCAAAGAAGGTGAAAATCCAACTTTTAGGCACTTTAAAAAAATAATTGAACACCAAGGGAAGCTCAAATCGAGGTGAAAATATAAACCCAAGGTCATTTAATCTCTAAACAGTTACAAAAAAATTTTGGGAATTTTTGGAATTTCAGAAGTATTTTCTAAAATTACAGAAAGTGAAAAACCCAGCTTTTGGACACTTTAAAATTCAATTGAACAACAAGGAAAGATCATTTTGAGTTGAAACTTTAAAACCAAGTGTATTTAACCTCCAGAGAGTTACAGTAAAAATTTGGGAATTTTTGGAGTTGTAAAAGTATTTTCTAAAATTACAAAAATGGAAAAAGACAGCTTTTGAGTACTTTTAAAAATTAATTGGATAACAAGGGAAAAGTGTTTTGAGTTGAAAATTTAAAATTAAGTGTATTTAACCTCCAATATCATACAGTAAAATTTTCAGAATTTTTGGAATCATGAAAGTATTTTTAAAAAATGATTTTTCAAATTTTCAAGTTTTTCCAAGAATTTCAAAAATTCAAAAAAAATATTAAAATATGTCGGAATGGGCCCAAAGTGGACCCAGGGGTGGGCCCCCGCGAGTGGGGCCCAAAATTATTTTTCCCGGCGCCGGCACACGCCGGCCAGGAGCGTGGGGAAGCCCCTGCGCTGGGGCTTCTTCCCCAGCGCGCACAGCGCGCTGCCGGCGACTTCCCGGGGCACGGTCCGGCCTCCTCCGGCCACCGTTCGCCTCCATTTTTGCGCCGTTCTTCTCCTCTCGACGCCGTCTACCTATTGGTGCAAAAAGCCCCATCCGAAACAGCCCGAATCAAAAACCCCCAATTCACAAGTTCTAGGGTTCTTCGCAAAAATTAAAAATTTAAAACCCAATAGTTCACGATCTGTTTTCCTAAGGATTTCGAGTTGTTTACAATTAAATTCCAACACAGTAGGTTCACAACTAAACATTTATTTCTTACAAATTGCATACATGAATGATTTCTTCCTTAACTCACTATACATATACATGAACACATATGCATATAACCTTACATGAACAAAACCAATTAAATCTACATACAATCCTCATAGTTAATCTCACGAAATTTATCAATAGCAGAAAAATATAAACATGCAATTAGCAACAAATTTTTAATATAAATAAATGCTCAAACCTTGTAATACCCCGCTCCAACACATGGTATGATATTGTCCGCTTTGGGCCTGAGCCCGCACGGTTTCGCTCTTGGGTTTTACCCCAAAAGGCCTCATACCATTTGAAGAGAACATACTACATATAAGCACATCCCCTTTTCCACACCCAGGCGATGTGGGATTGAGCACCCTGTACCCTGTCAGTGTGGTAGCTCAGCCCAGTGTCTGTCTATGCACCCGCCCACTCACACCCGTCCACAAGGGTTACTACAATCCACCCCCCTACGAGGCCCGACGTCCTCGTCGGCACACTTCTTCCGGCTGGGTTCAGGCTCTGATACCAATTGTAATACCCCGCTCCAACACATGGTATGATATTGTCCGCTTTGGGCCTGAGCCCGCACGGTTTTGCTCTTGGGTTTTACCCCAAAAGGCCTCATACCATTTGAAGAGAACATACTACATATAAGCACATCCCCTTTTTCACACTCAGGCGATGTGGGATTGAGCACCCTGTACCCTGTCAGTGTGGTAGCTCAGCCCAGTGTCTGTCTATGCACCCGCCCACTCACACCCGTCCACAAGGGTTACTACAAACCTAGACTATGCATATATACATATGAAAATGTTATACAATCAGTAGTTGAAATTTAAAAATACATATTACAAACAAAGAAATTAGAGCAAATAAGTCACATTGAATCCAGATATGATCTTATGTTGGTGCAGCAACGGTTCTAATAGTCGTTGTTCAATCACTCCCGCGAGTACTTGGTATCTGTTGAACAAAGAATGCAAACAAAGAATGCTCATCATTAAGTGTAAGCAATGCATATAAAGAGGCTAGGCTACAATGTAATGTAAACACAGAAGTATATTCGAAGTATATTCGAGTCTGAAGAAGCTAAACTGAAGGTTATTTCTGAACACGAGCTGTGTTAGTTAGAGAGAGAGAGTAGTAGTTCTTAAACAAAGTAATTTCCAAAACAAAAAAATGCGGAAGAGAATAAAAAGAGAAAAGAAAAGAAGAATTATTAGAGTTCCATTCTCCCTCTAGGCCCTCTATTTATAAGGAGAAGGAATTTGCAGTAGCCCTTCTTATTCTCCCCTCCATTTTTGTATATACATTAATTACATTACATACATACCCAATTTTAGTGAAAGAGAAAATGCATACACGTATATATGTATACATAAGTAGTTGAAGTTATGATCTGGAATCATAGCTAGTGGTCAGTGAATTTTAGTCCCAAATTTTCCAATCGAGCTCCTCATTCTTTTTTTTTTTTTTCCTCAATGGACGGATCAGGGCACTAACGCAAAGCTGATCACAGATGTTTGGGAGACAGGGGTGAGGGCAGTAAATGAAGAAGGAATAGCTGAGAGGGAGGAGTTTAAGAGGTGCACAGAAATGGTGATGGGGGATGGAGAGAAAGGGAAGGAAATGAGAGGAAATGCCAAGAAATGGAAGGAATTGGCAAGGGAAGCTGTGAAGGAAGGTGGGTCCTCCGACATGAATCTCAAGGCTTTTGTGAGTCGGGATGGAAATTAGAAGGTTATTTAGTAGGCAAAAACTTCAATTTTTTTTCACTTTTGGTTTACATTTTGCTTTCTTGTCACATTTGTAATTCATGTGATACCAAACTGTCTCTCCCCAACTACCATTCTTCTAATCTTGTCGCTACATGAAGACACCTCATTTTATACATTAATAACATCACTTTCCCCAGCTCGTCAATGTTTAGCGAGAGTCCTTTTTCGTATCAAACAAAGACGAACTTCAAGATCAACTCAAATTCGTCACCATAAACGTCATGATAACCAGCTCCAATCATATATATATATATATATATATATATATATATATATATATATATTACACTCTTATATCTCAATGCAACTTTAGCACAATTGAACAGATTCTTCTCAAAGTCGATAATAATAAATAAACTGTTTACACACAAACAGTCCTTATTGGCCGGAAATGGAGATTGGGCACTGCATGACGCTGACGTGACATATTGGTAGTGATATGGCAATGAAATTAAGGAGTCATTCAAAAATTACCCCTCCAACTATAAAAACAGTGCATTTATGTTAGGATGCTGTTAAAGAGAAGTAAAATAACAAAAATATCACTAACTTCTTACTGAATATTTTTATAAAAAAAATTAAAGAAAAAGAAAAAAATAGACAAAAACTGGCACGCGCCGCCGACGTGTGGGGGTTGCATTCTCCAAATACCCATCTTCTTCCTCATTCATCTGTACCAGGACGCAATTCTCTGTTCCTCCCTTCATAATAACACCAAAACTTATCTCAATCCGTCCTCTATGACCTAATCTACATCTTGGAGCAAAAAATCCCAAATCATGTGACCTAGATTAGTCCTTCTCAATTCCCAAATGAAACCTACGACGTGTTTTGTAAATCCCTTCTGCAACGGTAGACTTCTAGCCTCTTTTCAAGCCATCAATCAGACCTCAAAACTCATCTAAATCACCCAATTTTCTTCTACAATTTTGTCCCCACATACTCATTTATGATTAAAAACAATACTCTGTTAGATAGTGGCTCAAATTTATGGCACCGAAAGCCACCGAAAGAGAGAAGAAAAATTGGGCACCGAAATTGTGGACAGTGGGTGCCGTTTTTCCCGGATTGTCTCCCTCCTTGCACTCTACATATACTTGTTGTATTTTGTTTGTAAGAGTGCGGCAGATCAATTTCTTGTGAGGATTTGAGAGAAATCAGAGTGTGTTTGTAATATTTTCTCTATAGTGAATCCGCTGCCTCCCGTGGACGTAGGCAACTGCCAAACCACGTAAATTTCTGTGTATTTGTGTGTGTGGTGTTTTGTTTGTTGAATTTCTGGGCTTTCGGCACAACATACTCAACCCAAACCGTGACTAGTATTGGTCACCTTATTTTGGCATTAATATACAACTGAGCAAGACCGTAAATGTCATAATCCAAATAGCATTTGACTCATTGCTCGAAGCAGATAAAAGAGAGGAGATAAGAGAGTAGATAGAGGGAGAGAGAGAACACTTTGAGAGAGAGAGACGTGAGAGAGAGTCTGGATTTTAGGCTCCGTTTGGATAAACACGAGGGAAAAGAAAGGAGAGAATAATATTAGTGATGAGAGAAAACAAAGGAGAGGAGAGGATAGCAACAAGTTCAATTCATGTTTGGATAAACAAGAAAAAAAAAAAGAAACGAGAAGATAGTATTCTTGTTTGGATAAGATATGAGAAAGAAAGGATAACGACCAAATTACTATCATATCCTTTTATATTTATGGGATATGGGCGGAATAACAATTTTTTTTTAGGGTAAAATGCACTCACACCCCCTGAGGTTTGTCCTAAACACACTCGTATACAAAGTTTGCTTAAACTTACACTCACACCCCTGAGGTTTGGAGTTTGATCGCACACAACCCCTAATTGAAATCCATCAGTCAAAAAATTATTAGAAATGTCTGTTTTACCCTTCACTAACTGAAAAGACATTTTTAACCTTACTTTTCACGTTAAAATACCACATTGCTCCCAACTTTTTTTTTATTTGACAAAACTACCCTTATTACCTTATTGCTTTTCTCCCTCCTCTCTCACCCTCAAAGCTCACTTTCTCTAATTCTTTCTTTCTCTCCTTTTGTTATTTCTCTCTCTTTCCTCACTTTATCTCTTTTTCTCTCTCTTCCTCCATCTCTCTCTCTTTCCCGAATCACTCTTTCTACATCTAACCCCCCTCTTTTCTTTATTTTATCTACTTCTCTCTCTTAATTCTTCACCCTTTTCTCTTTTTTTCTTTTATTTTTTTCTCTTTCACCGTTGCTATGGCAGTGCACCTAAAAATTGGCAATGATAGCATGGCTTTGGTGGTGGTCGTGGCGTCTCAGCAATAGTAGAGAGATGACAACAGCGGAGACCTATATGAAGAGTGTTACAAGAGTACAGGAGTTTATGAGAAAGTTAAAAGAGGATATTTTGCATTTTGCCTTTATTACAAAGTATGCATACATTTATTTCAAAAACTAAAAAAAAAAAAGTAGTGATGGCACTGATAAAATTGAAAAGTAAGTAATGGAAAAAAGAAAAAAAAACATCATCCAAGATTAATAATAAAGAAAATTTTAGCCTCAAATTTTGAATTTATTCAGATTGAATTTTATTTTTCAATGACAACTAATATTGGGTCATATACATAATAGAGAAATAATATAAATTATTTGCTAAATTGAATCACCAAAATACATTAGACTCCTTTCTTTATTTCACAATTCTTTTTTATAACTAAAAAACAAAACAAAAGAATTCAAAGAATTTTATTGCCCCTTCACTGAATTCAGGGGACACTAACATAGTAATATATCGGTTGAAGGGTTAATTTAGTTATTTTATTTTAATAAATTTTTTAAATATAATATAGTAATTATATTGATGGGTAAAATCGTAATTTTTCATGCAAATTGCTGATGCAATTTTGTTCAGGGGTGTGAGTGTAGATTTAAGCAAACTTTGTACATGAGTGTGTTTGAGGCAAACCTCAAGGGGTGTGAGTGTACTTTGCCCTTTTTTTTTTTCTAATTGTTGAGGGCAATTTTAGAATTATGAAAGTACTACTTAAACACTATCATTTTCCTCCTTATATTCCTATTTTTGGGAGGACATGATATGAGGGATAAGGAGAGATAACTATCCCTTCTTATCCCTCTTTATCCTTTTTTTTTTCTTTTAATGATATCTATCCAAATATAACATGCCCTATCCTTTCATTTCTTTTCTCTCTTTATCCTTCCAAATCCCTCACTCCAAACGGAGCCTTTGAGAGAGAAATAGTTTGAGAGATGGAAGGTATGAAATTTTTTTGAAACAAGGGTACTTTTGGAATTAAAGATGAAATATATGACACGTGATGTGCACATGGGTCATTTAACAACAACAATTTCTTTGAGGGCAATTTACATTTTGACCCCCTGAGGTTTGTCAATACGTCAACTAGACACCCCTATATTTGTGTATCTTCATTTTTACCCCTAAAGTTTGAAATTATATATTACTTTAGTCCCTCATGTCATTGTCAACGGCCAGATTGCTTACATCATGCAAACAGTAGCCAAAAAATACCCAAAATGCCCTTATACACTTCCACACCTGTTTATGCCAATTTCTCCTCCAATATAGTTTATCAGCTTGACCTCCTCATGCCCATTAATTTTCAACAGTTTTAGTTTGTCCCAATTTATCAATTTACCCCCTCATTTCCAATGGTTAATTTTTGTACACAAAAGTTTGTCCCCTCAAAATTACCAACGGTCAAATTTTTTTTATGCTATAAATATGAATTTGCAGCCTCATTCTTTTTCTTGCCCTAATTTCTCTTCCTCTCATTTTTTCTTCTTTTATATCTATTTAAGTTTCATTCATTTTTTTGCTAGTGATGTCTCAATCTAGTAATTGTAGAGGTAGAGAAAAGGGTTATATTATATACAAGCCTCGAAATTGCCGTTGTAGGAAATCTGCTATAGTTAGGATTACTGAAAATGATAAAAACAATAACAAAGGAAAGTTATACTATGATTGTATTTGCATGCTTCTTTATATCTGTTTTTGCTATATTTTTAACAGTTATGACCTATATTGAGTTTTATGAATGTGTTTGCAAAGCATATATATATCATCACAAACAATAATTAATGTCATGTAAGTTACTTAGATACCATAGAAAATAAGGTCAATAATCTGTTACATCCACCAAATGTACAAAATAAGATTAAAGTTTGCAACACAATCATCCTCACTCACTGAAGAAGTTTTTGACCCACTGAACATCAAAATATATACCAAAAAGAAAAAAAGAACATGTCAACTCACAATTCTGTTATAGGGTCTCTTGCACCAAAAAGAAGATGAGGAAGATGTGTGTTCTAGTTAATCTTGTACTGGTTTACGGTCTCTGCAATAACATTACAACAATGAGACTACTTGCAATAATAGAATAATAGACAAAGATAATAAATAAGTTTGAATTGCTTTCTTACCCATTGTGGGAGAGTAGTAGGTTCCATCCTTCCTCCTTGCCTTGTGCCAAATTGGAACCACCACTGCCATTAAAACATCTTCCATGAAAATTAGTGGCTTGTGAATTACCTCTAGCAGCTTGATTTGATTCGGAACCACCACTGCCACTTGCACTTGTTCCAGCCACATTTGAACCACACTGAGACTTCGACAAATTCAAGCACACCAATTACAAGACATTAGTATCAATTGTCATTTTTTTTTATAAAAAATGACATAATCATATCAAGGTAGGGACTTATACCTATTGTGCAACGCAAGAAGAAAGCCATGTTCCTTGTGATCCACATACCTAACACTCACTATGCCCCTACATTATCAATATATATACATAAATCAGTTACAAATAAACAAACAATAGAAATATTAAAAATTAATCAAGTGTCCAAATTATTTTAGTCACTGCATTAGAATTATGAGAATTTGTTGTTGCAGCTCTCTGTCTTACATCTGCAGCTCTCTGATAGATTGGATATGAATCCTAAGAATTTCGTGGATGGACTTGGAGATAGTCATTGATAGATTATGTTTGCACCCAAATTGGACATTTGGTTGGTCAACCGAAACTCGGCACTCTTTACTCCAGAAAATAGGGTATTAAGGTGAAATTTGATCCACAGTTGAACATATAAATCGGCTTTAAACTTACTCGTTCGAAACAAGCATCAACAATGAAATTGTATGTAGAAGATGATAAAGTCAAATCCAATGAAATAAGAAAATTCACAACCGATTCCCTCGTTGGACCTCGATATTTCTTATTTAGCATGTCGTTAGCTCAATCTGACAGAGGACACTCTCCGAAGCCAAGAAGTCATCCCAAACTTCATCTATAGCCTGTACCTTTGATGAGTAAAAATGGTGTCCTTATCTTACTTTTTTATGATTTTCCAAATTATCATATTCACATCTTTGTTTTGAAGCAGCATGCGAAGCTGAGACAGAGACCAAGACAGTTGTAACAGAACAGCTCATGTCTTACAACAGCAACATCAGCATAATATTACACTAAAACTTGTTGATTGAGCATGTAGATGACTTGCAGACAAAAACTCAGCACGTTCACTTGAAAATGCAAGGGCAAACTCCAAGAAGAAATCTTCCGATGTGTCATGACAAACGTCATGTCTCCACCTCCAATCCTTATATAAAATGTTTATCCCCACGAAATTCAATATATGCACATCAAATCAATTCTAAGTCCCAACTCAAAAACACAACATTTTTCTATTTGCATTGACTAGCACCCCTGCCTTACCACCATTTTAATCACCACCACCAATATGGATAACCCTCACATTCTTCTGGTAACTGTTCCGGCACAAGGCCACATCAATCTATCCCTCCCATTCGTCGAACGCCTCGTGGTAAGAGGTGTCAAAGTTGCCTTTGCCACTAGCCTTTCCACAATCCAGCACATGAGGACAAGACTTAACCCTGGCTCCTTTCTCCGAGGACAACGACAATGGCTTCAAAGTTGATGAAATTGAAGCTTCACGTTTGCCCTCTAGATGCACGATTCCTGAGCTGTAGTGAATCTCATCAATGCAAATGTGGACGAAGGCCACACCTTCACACGTGTGGTCTACACCACACTTATCCCATAGGTAGCAAAAGTGGCACATGAGCTTCACATTTCATCCACACTTATTTGGATCCAACCAGCAACTGTTATGGACATTTGCTACTATTACTTCAATGGGTATAGGTTATGTTATTACAACAAATAGCTTTGACCTGACCCTTTTATCCCATTGAACTGCCTGGACTTCGATTCCTCACTAGTTGTGACCTTCCTTCCTTTCTCTCCCTACGGACTCCTACAATTTTGCACTCCTAGCATTCAAAAAGCACCTAGATATACTTGATGTCGAAAGCATCACCCACAAGTCCTAGTAAATACATTCAACACATTGGAATCTGTTGCTCTACGAGCTATCAAGAAGCTCAACATGATTCCAATTTGGCCATTAACCCCATCACCACTTTTAGATGGAAAAGATCCATGTGATACTTCATTTGGAGGTGATATGTTTCAGAAGTCCACGGACTATTTAGAATGGTTAAACTCGAAACCAGATTCCTCTGTTGTTTATCTATCATTTGGAAGCATTTCCATGTTATCCAAGAAACAAATGGTCTTGATGGCATATGTATTGTTAGAAAGCTAAAGGCCATTCTTGTCGGTGGTAAGAAAAACTGATCAAAATGGTAACAACATAGACAACGAAGTAAGTTGCATGGAGGAATTAGAAAAGCAAGGCATGATTATTGGGATGTTTTGTGACACATTGTCGGTGGAATTCTACATTGGAGAGTTTAGTTTCCAGGGTTCCAATGGTGGCATTTCCATAATGGACTGATTAGGAGACTATCACAAAGCTAATTATAGTAAATGAAGAAGGAATAGCTGAGAGAGCAGTTTAAGAGGTGCGCCCATAGAAATGGTAATAGGGGATGGAGAGTGAGGGAAGGAAAGAAATGAGGGGGAATGCCAAGAAATGGAATGAACTAACAAGGGATGTTGTGAAGGAAATGGGTCCTCAGACATGAGTTTTAAAGCTTTTCTAAGTGAATGCAAAACTTATCCAATCTATTTGGAAGATGGGGATGAGAGTGGCGGCAAATGAGGAAGGAATAGTGGACAGGGAGGAGATTAGGAGCTGCATAGAAATGGTGAATGGAGGAGGAGAGAGGGGAAGAGAAATGAGAGAAAATGTGAAGAAATGGAAGGAATTGGCATGGGAATCTACGAAGGATGGTGAGTCATTGGATATGAATCTAAACGCTATTGTGGATGGAATTGAGATGGTCATTATGTTGGATATATGGTTCGAATGTGACATTGGCATTAATGGCATCGAAAGTCACCGAACGAGAGAAGAAAAATTGGGGGTCAAAATTGTGGACAATGGGTGCCGAATTTTTTGGATTGTCTCCCACCTTGCACTCTATATATACTTCTTGTATTTTGTTTGTAAGGTGTGGCAGTTTAGTGAGACAGAGAGAGTGAGAGTTTGAGAGAGAAAATCTGCGAGTTTGTAATATTTTCTCTATAGTGAATCCGCTGCCTCCCGTGGACGTAGGCAATTGCCGAATCACTTAAATCTCTGTGTATTTATGTGTGTGGCATTTTGTTTGTTGAATTTCTAGGCTCTCGTCACAACAAATTAGTATTAGAGCCTTGGTTCATAGAGTTTTTGCTCACTGCTCAGAAATTCAAATAGCTCAAACTTGAGTTTTGAGACCACTGGAGGGTATATCTCACCAATACGAGTCCAACGGAACAAACTGGAGGTCAAACGGAGGTCGAAAAAGCCCTCACGCGCCACCAGAAGAAATTGCATGACCTGCACCCTCCCACACGCTCTTACGCACCAGTAGCCTAAACGGAGTGTCCCTTTCATGCGCTCCACGCACTTCACACGTGCCAGAGGAAGAAGACGAGTGGTTCCCACACACTTCACGCCCCTGTTTCCGCATTTGAGCTAACTCAATGAGTCTACCGAGACTTCTCGCTGACTAAGCATTTGAATGATCTGCCACGTCAGCAGAACTGCCACATGGCTGCCATGTGGCTTAACTTTCTGGTAATTACAATTATGCCCTAAAACTTTTTAGAAATTATAATTCAACCCCTAGAGTTTTTAAAAATTACAATTTAGCCCCTAGAGTTTTTGGTAATTGTAATTCAGCCCTAGAGTTTCTAGTAATTGCAATTCGGCCCCTGTGTTTTCCAAAAATTACAATTATACTCCTAAACTTTCTATTAATTGTAATTCAGTCCCTATGTTTTTTGAAAATTATAATGTTGCCCCTGAACTTTCTGTTAATTGTAATTCGGTCCCTATATTTTTTTAAAATTATAATTATACCCCTGTACTTTCTATTAATTGCAATTCAGTCCCTATGTTTTTTTTAAAATTGCAATTCTACCCCTGAACTTTTTATTAATTATAATTGTCTCTAAACTTTCTGAAGTTGTAATTAAAGTCCCCCTGAACTTTCTGTTAACTACAATTCTGTCTCTAAACTTTCTGAAATTACAATTAAAGTTCCTATTTTTTCGCACCTAAACCCCTTCTATGACTGAAATAAGGGATTCCGAACCTACAAGCACCAGCAAAACTTTCACAAGTAATTCCGTTCGAAAAACCATGTTGTCAAATGCAAGTTTTGAGGTGGAGAAATTCGATGGCACCAATAACTTTGGAATGTGGCAATGAGAAGTTTTGGATTTGTTGTTCCGAGAAGGGTCTTATATTGCCTTGGATGACAAGCCCAAGGATTTTTTTCATGAAGACTGAAATTTTTTGAACCGTCAAGCTTGTGGCACAATCCGATTGTGTTTAGCCAATGACTAGAAGTACTTTGTCATGAAGGGGACTATGGCAACGAGTCTTTGGAAGAAATTGGAGGACAAGTACATAACGAAAAGCGTAGAGAACCGGCTCTACCTGAAGAAGAAGCTCTTTCGATTCCAGTACAAAAAAGGACTTCTATGATTGAGCATTTGGATAATTTCAACAAAATTCTGGCTGATCTACAGAATTTAGATGTTGATATTGCCGACGAAGATAAAGCTCTGTTGTTATTAAATTCCTTACCTGAAGACTATAATTATTTAACCACCACTCTGCTGTATGGGAAAGATGAGGTTAAATTCATAGATGTTTCTAACTCTTTGGTGAATAATGAGTATCGAAAAAAGGATTAGCATGATCATAGAGACTTAATATCAGAAGCATTGACTATAGCCAAAGGCAGGACAAATAACAAAAAATCTGAAGGATGCAGCGGGTGGGGAAGATCTCACTCAAAGTCAAGAGAAGAATCGTCATTAAGAAGACATCTTGCAAAGGACGAATGTGCCTATTGTCATCAGAAAGGGCACTGGAAGAAAGATTGTCTGAACAAACACAAGTCAGATGTGAACCTTGCAAGAAAAGCATATGACGAAGAAGAATCAGCCTTTTCAGTTTCATCATCAGACAACCAATCTGACAGCCAGTTTGATAGATGGATTTTGGATTATAGATGTTCCTACCATATGTGTCCCAATAGGTAGTGGTTCAGGAGCTTGATGGAGGAGTTGTGTTTATGGGCAACGATAGTGCTTACTAGACTAAAAGGATAGGAACAATTCGTTTGAATATGCACGATGGTACAATTAGACAACTGACGGATGTCCGATATGATCCAGATCTGAAGAAGAACATCATCTCACTGGGGGTCTTAGAATCCAGCGGTTACAAGTTGACCATGGAAAATAGAGTCCTGAAAGTTGTACGCGGTGCATTACTAGCAATGAAGGGTACTCGAAAGGGAAATCTATATTTCCTTGACGAGCATACAATCACAGGGAGACCGGCTATCTCTAGCAGTTCTAAAGACAAGGCATCAGATACTTCCCGACCTTGGCACATGTGTTTAAGGCATGCTGGGGAGAAAAAGGCTTTGCAGGGCTTGATAAGGCAAAGTCTATGAAAGGATGCCAAGACTGAAAAACTTGATTTCTGCAAGAACTATGTTTCAGGCAAGCAAAAAAGAGTCAAATTCAGCACTAACATTCATTGTGGCACCTAAGGGCGCATTGGAGGAGGCAATGTTGATTGGTCGTTTTTTACCAGGTGTAGAGCGTTGATTGGTGGATTCCTGCTAAGGTGGAGAGCGTTCAGAATTTTTTGCGAAGGTGGAAATCGTTGATTAGGGATTCTCACCAAGGTGGAGATTGTTGGATATATAGCTCGAATGAGACATTGGCATTAATAGCACCAAAAATCACCAAATGAGAGAAGAAAAATTGGGCGCCGAAATTATGGACAATGGGTGCCGAATTTTCCTGATTGTCTCCCTCCTTGCACTCTATATATACTTATTGTATTTTGTTTGTAAGGTGTGGCAGTTTAGTGAGACAAAGAGTGAGAGTTTGAGAGAGAGAAAATCTGAGACTTTGTAATATTTTCTCTAGTGAATCCGCTGCCTCCCGTGGACGTAGGCAATTGCCGAACCACATAAATCTCTATATATTTGTGTGTGTGGTGTTTTGTTTGTTGAATTTTTGGACTCCCGGAACAACACATTAGTAGCTAGGAGTGAACTTTATTCATGAAAATGAAAATGGTGTATTTGAAAGAAATGATCATGCTTTTGATTGGTTCATTATTTTTTTATTATTTATTTGGATTTAGTTTTCCTTTGTTGGTGGCATTTGTAACTCAGTCTAGCATTTGTCATATTATCATGGATACTTGACATCTTTCCTACTTTCCTTGATCCAAATGTCCCTTTCTTTCCTGATCATCAGATAAATAGTATAAGACAAAAGCCAACCGAAGGGTAACCAAACCTAACAATCAAGTATGAAGCAACTCTGAAAAACCTCAAACAACCAAACAACTATAAAACAAGCAAGGCAGCATAAAACTGGCAGTAAGCTAGAGGGCAATTAATTAAACTTCACTGTAAGCATGAAGAATCTGTAAAACAGGAGGAAGGAAAATGCCAATAAGCTGCTATTCTCCTAGCTAGATCAAAGTCCAATTTTAGAGATAGAATGTTGCATCTGATGGAGCTCTCGATGACTCGAACCACACAGGAAGGATCTAATTTTTTGTTCCCAAACACACTAGCATTTGTCATATTATCATGTCTATATCCTATCAGTTTCGTAGCAGCTACGAGGCCGAGATAGGGACTGCAGCAGAACAGCTCATGCCTTGCATCAGCAACATCTGTATACGATTACATTCAAATTTGTTAATTGAGCATGTACATCACTTGTAGACAAAGCTCAGCAAGTTCACTTGAAAATGCAAAGACCAAGTTCAAAATGAAATTTTCCAATACGTCAGGACAAACGTCACAGCCTCAACTCAAATCCTTGTATAAAACCCCTATCCCCGTGAAATTCAATACATGCCCACCAAGTCACTTCTAAGTCCCAACTCACAAGCACAACATTTTGCAATTTGCATTGACTAGTACCCCTGCCTCACCACCACTATAACCACCACCAACAGTATGGATAACTGCCACATTCTTCTGGTAACTTTCCCAGGACAAGGCCATATCAATCCGTCCCTCCAATTCGCCAAGCGCCTTGTGGCAAGGGGTGTCAAAGTTACCTTTGCCACTAGCCTCTCCGCCATCCGGCGCATGAACAAAACCATCCCAACCCCACAAGGCTTAACCCTCGCCCCCTTCTCCGATGGCTATGACAACGGCTTCAAAGTTGAGGAAATCAAAGAATTCGCATCCGCAATCCAGATTCAAGGTTCCCAAGCCGTCGCGAATCTCATCAATTCGAGTGCAGACAAAGGCCACCCCTTCACATGTGTCGTCTACACCACACTTATCCCATGGGTAGCAGAAGTGGCACAGGACCTTCACATCCCATCCACACTTCTTTGGATCCAACCAGCAACTCTTTTGGACATTTGCTACTATTACTTCAATGGGTATGGTGATGTTATTACAAAAAATAGCTGTGACCCCTTTTGTCCCATTGAATTGCCTGGACTTCCATTGCTCACTAGCCGTGACCTTCCTTCCTTTGTACTCCCTACTCACTTCTCCAATTTTGCACTCCCAGCATTTAAAAAGCACCTAGACATACTTGATGCCCAAGCAAATCCACAAGTACTAGTGAATACATTAGACGCATTGGAATCTGTTCCTCTACGAGCTATCAAGAAGCTCAACATGATTCCAATTGGGCCGTTAGTCCCACCAGCATTTTTGGGTGGAAAAGATCCATCTGAAACTTCATTTGAAGGTGATATGTTTCAGAAGTCGACCGACTATGTAGAATGGTTGGACTCAAAGCCAGAGTCCTCTGTTGTTTATATATCATTCGGAAGCATTTCGGTGTTATCAAAGAAACAGATGGAGGAGATGGCGCATGGGTTGCTGGAAAGCCGAAGGCCGTTCTTGTGGGTGGTAAGAAAAACTGATCAATACGGTGAGACAATAGAAAACGAAGTTAGTTGCATGGAGGAATTGGGAAAGCAAGGGATGATATTGCCATGGTGTTCTCAAGTGGAGGTTCTGTCACACCCATCATTGGGATGTTTTGTGACGCATTGTGGGTGGAATTCTTCCTTGGAGGGTGTGGTTTCCGGGGTTCCAATGGTTGCGTTTCCTCAATGGATGGATCAGGGCACTAACGCAAAGCTGATCACAGATGTTTGGGAGACAGGGGTGAGGGTGACGGTAAATGAAGAAGGAATAGCTGAGAGGGAGGAGTTTAAGAGGTGCATAGAAATGGTGATGGGGGATGGCGAGAAAGGGAAGGAAATGAGAGGAAATGCCAAGAAATGGAAGGAATTGGCAAGGGAAGCTGTGAAGGAAGGTGGGTCCTCCGACATGAATCTCAAGGCTTTTGTGAGTCAGGATGGAAATTAAAAGGTTGTTTAGTAGGCAAAAACTTTGTGCTTGATTGAAACTTCAATTTTTTTTCACTTTTGGTTTACGTTTTGCTTTCTTGTTACATTTGTAATTCATGTGATACGTGCCTAAAAGGTCATGTGATATGTAATGGCTTCACTTTTATGTTACGTATATGTATTAATATAGAGAGAATTCAAATGCAGAGATAAAGAGAATATTGTTGTGTTGATCAGATGACAATGTGCACAATTCCTCTATTAGAAAACTGGAGCTTAGTCCTCCAACACTCATTCTTTTCATCATGTTTTGCCAGTCATAGATGGATTTTAATTTGATGCTTTGACACCATTGTAGATTTTGAATCATTTAAATGTGACTTGTTGACACCACAACTTTGAATATACTGTAAGTATTTAGACTTCTATACTGGAGTCCAAAACAACAAGCTCTCATACTATAGACATTTTATAGGCTCTAAATTTTTTCTTCAACTTTTTTGTTTTTCTAATTGACATTACATGGCGTTGTTCTGTTGATGTTCAGAATTAGTTTGGTTTTTTTTATTTTCAAAATTAGTTTTCCAACAAGAAAATTATCACAAACTTGTGGCTATATTTTGTGGATAAACAGCAGAATCCGAGTCATTTTGAAGTCAGAAATTATATAAGCATAAACAAAAAAAGTAAAATTTTAAGTGATTTATGGCACACATACTTTGCCAAAGAGCAAAAAATTCCCTAGCAGTGCATGATCGAACACCACTCAAACCACAAATCCAGTTTGAATCATATTAAAGTTCACACCAAACTGTCTCTCCCCATCTACCTTTCTTCTAATCTTGTTGCTACATGAAGACAGCTCATTTTATATATTAGTAACATCACTTTCCCCAGCTCGTCAATGTTTAGCGAAAGTCCTTTTTCGTACCAAACAAAGACGAACTTCAAGATCAACTCAAATTCGTCACCATAAACGTCATAGTAACCAGCTCCAATATATATATATATATACTCCCTCCGTTCCAAAATTCTTGGGTACTTCTGGAACTGTGACTCACAAAAACCCAAAATACCCATATATTTTGAGACAGAGGGAGTATATATATATATATATATATATATATATATATAACACTCTTATCTCAATGCAACTTTAGCACACAATTTAACAGATTCTTCTCAAAGTCGATAAGAATGAATAAACTGTTTGCACCCAAAAAGTCCTTATTGGCCGGAAATGGTGATTGGGCACTACATGACGTTGAGGTGACATATTAGTAATGATATGGCAATGAAATTCAAGAGTCAAGTTTTAGGACTGAAGTCGTCTCCATTTTGATGGCGGCCATTTTATCAGCATTGTGCCAAAAACGTTGACGTTTTGAAAAAATTGTGGCTATGAATGAGCACATCTCTCTATCGCTCACAATTTGACAAAGGCTCTTGCATGGTAACTAAATATTTACTTACACGTATTTTTAGTCTAAATACAATATACAACACTTATTTATACAAAATATCATATACAGTTGCTCTGCAAAATACAAAATTGTCGTACAAAAATTTTCAACATTACGAACTCTACATCTACATGTACAACAATACCATCACACGTACAAAGTATCGATCAAAACCCAATGTACCTTCACAATCATCTCTGAAGCCTCTTCTCTCTCTCCTCACTCTAAAACCCTAGATCACTGTAAACCCTCATCTCTCTCTAAGCCCTAGCCCGCTAGAGAAGTTTGGGAAAGACGTCAATGCCTGCTTCAAGACATTCCGATGTGGATCAGCTATTACTTCTTCCTCTGTAGCTAAGTCAATAGAAATTTCATGAAAAACACACATTCATACATGTATATGTATAAAGTAATATATACATTTATTTGCAATTTGTGGCACAATTATTCAAGTTGATTTGTTGTTGTGACAAATTTTATTGTGAAACTTTGAAAAAAAATTCATTAATTATAAAATACTGAAACTCTCAAAAAAAATTTGCTGAAAATATTTTCATTGGAAACAAATGAATATCTTCTGATTATGGAATAGGTTACACCAGTCGATTGAATTTGGTCATGATTGGTCTTTGGTGTATCTCAATTAAGATGCTATTTTTGATTGGGTAAGATTGAATTTTTGTGGTTGTCAATGGTTTCTAATTTTTATTGATAGTTTATTTGGGTGTAAGTTTTGAATTTGTTAAATTACTCATGGATGGTTGGTCCTTTGTGGATATTAAAAATGATAATTTGTTGGCATGAACAAGGGCTATTACATTCAGACAATTAGCGTTGTTACACCAACAATGGCCTTTAGTATAAAATAGAGTGAATCTCATTTCGCCATTTGCATGGAATAATGGTCAAAAGCTCTCTGTTCCACCTCCTTGGTGTTGAGTTGGTTATGTGAATCTCATTTCACCATTTGTGATGTAGTACACTTTTTTTTTAGGTTCAGGTTCATAGAAATTGTGTGATTATTAGTTTTGGCACTTTGCAACAACTGTCCCCATTCTGAAGACCCTCTATGTAAATTATGCCTAATGATTTTCGTCTCTCTTTTTTCTCTCTCTTTTTTGTATATATAATAAGTTAGATATCATCAGGCTTCAATGTGATGCCTAAAGATTATGATAGTCTTATTCTTGATAGAGATGAATCAATCAATCAGTATAGTTAAGATTAAGATTCATGGTTAGGTAGGCCAATTTATTTTATTTGGAATTTCTGACAAAATCTTTTTCTTGAGCATTGTGAACTAGACTTCTAATTTGCATTAAAGTTCTATTGTGAAAGATTTGAACAAATATGCAATTATGAATCTGCTGAAACTAATTCACACTTGCAAAAGACTTTGTGAGCAGTAAGAAATCAGCAGAATGTTGGGACCATTGTTTTTTGAAATGGGACTGACCTGGCTTTCTGTTCCTAGAAGAAACTGTTGAACCACCTTAACTAGCAGCATGACTTGTGATGAATGGAATATGAAAAAGATCAAATGTTGGATTATATATGTTGCTTAAAATTTTCAAAAATCGACCTAACACATGATAATAAAATAAATCTGTCAAACACCCTACTTTTAGAACCACCATTATTTATTTTATGTAGTTGCATGGGGATAAGGTTGCAGTTGACACTATCCCCAGCTGTTTTATTCATGTCATATCTTTTGCTCCTCCCTTAGGGAAAGTGCAAGGTTCAAATTCCGGTAGAGGGACACGGGGTGAGGTGTTCATAGGTATGGAGAGAACTACCCCTTGTTGTGTAGCACACATTTTTTTCTCCAGTAAATGTTGTATAGTCCACACTTTTGGACAAAGAAAAAAAGAAGAAATAAATAAATAGCATTTTATACATATAGTGGTCTGAAAATTTGATCCATCTGGAATTGTGAACACATTGGAATTTGAATTATTATTAAGAATGTCTTATTATTATTTTTTTATTTTGATCTTTCAAATCTGTTGTATAAATAATGAAAGTGAAAAGTTCCTAAAGTAGATTTTTCTACAATATAAGCAAGATATGAGATTCTATTTCTCATGATGTGTTTATTTATATTTTTTGTGGCACAGATTACGGAATCAACTGATTTTAATGAGCTAGTAGAAAAGGAATCATCTCTCTCATCAGGGAAACTAGTTGTGAAACCTGATATGTTGTTTGGGAAGTGTGGGAAGAGCCGTCTAGTTGCCTTAAATCTAGATTTAGCTCAAGTTACTGGTTTTGTGAAAGAGCGACTTGGCAAAGAGTTGATTGGAAATTTCCGTCATATCACTCATCTTAGTGTTTCAGCAAATTTGGATATAAAAGTTTTTCATATGTTTTGCATGTAGAATCTCATTCCTCGAGAGAATTGGAATCTTTTGCTTATGTTCAGGACCTATAACAACATTCATTGTAGAACCTTTCATCCCACACAATGAAGAGTTTTATCTTAATATTGTTTTAGATAGGCTTACAAAATGACATATTGTTCTTTGAATATCTTCATCTATGAGGATCTTATTGGATTTTTGAAGTAATTATTGTTTTGCAAACAAGTGCGTCTTTGAAATTCATAATTTTGAACCCGAAAGGACGAATTTGGACCATGGTAGCAGGACTAGGTGCTAGTGTGATCTATGTAGATACGGTGTGGTTCTCGCCCTTTAAACACAGGTTTTTGTGGACTTAGAACCCTATTGTTTTTCTTCTCTCTTCTCCATCATGGCTTTGCCTTCCTACATGCTAATAAATTCTGCCTGTTCAAGTTGGAGATCTTGGCTATGCTTCTGAGATTGGAAACTATGCCGAATATAGTGGGGCACCCAATGAAGAGGAGGTCTTGCAGTATGCCAGAGTTGTAATTGATGCAAGTACTACTCTCAACACCCAACTTGTCATCACATAAAAATGACACTTTTTTTTTGCAAGTATAAAGAAGATGACACCATTATGTTTACTACTTAATTATAAAATTAAGCCAAATTAATTTTAAGTTTCCTTCATTATACTCATCCTTAACAATTACTAAATGATCACTCATACCCCTCGGCTTTTGGTATATTTTTCCTCATTACTTTATAAATAATCTCTGAATTCTCTATAGTGTGCGACTTCAGATCTAGATGGTCATAAGAGAGCCCTTATAATAAGAGACGGGATTGCCAACTTTACTAATGTTGCTGCTACATTTAATGATATAATTAGAGCATTAAAGGAGAAGGTGAGTTCATATTTATTTGGCTATATGCTTATTCTCTAGATGCAAATAGTTTGTTTCAAAATAATCTAGTAGAAAACAAAAATCAAATGATGCAAATACTTTCAATTAGTTACCAGTTGTAACCAAACGCTAAGGGGCTGTTTGGTAAAGTTGTCGAATTCCATTTTCTGATTTCTGAAAAATGAAATCTGAAATTCTGTTGTGCTGCCATTTATGTCGAAAGCAGAATACGCTTGATAACGTCATATGCTGTTGAAAATTTGAAAACACAAATCTGAAATTATGTTTGGTAACCCAAAATTAAATTTTTAAAAAAAATTAGTATATTTGACTAAAAATTGTGTCTGAGTAATATGATTCCACCTCATTTTAACCAATATAAATATGATATTACATATTTTATGTATGTTATTTCTTCCAAAATTATTTTTATTAGGACTTTATTTTAGTTTATTTTAATTATTATTATTTTTTTTTTTGCATTTGCAAATTTTTGGTAATTGTCATAAATTCAAACTATCATATATTTTCTTCTTATATATATCTTTATTTATATATTACATATTTATTTATTATTATATATCTTTATATTTATATTTTTTATTTATTTATTATATTTTATAAAATATTTTTACTCTTATTGACTTATAATTTTGTATTTATTGTATTTTATTTTTATTATTTTATTTTTATTAAATTATTTTTATTTATATTTTTCTTATTTATTGTATTTTATTTTTTTATATTTATATTTTTTGAGTAACCAATTTTTTTATTTATTGTATTTTATAACTTTTTTATTTTTGTTGTTTATAAAATTTTAATTTATTATATTATTTTATATTTTGGAGCAACCAAAATTTTTATTTATTATATTTTATAAAAAATCAGAAAGAATAACTTGAAGTGAAAAATGAAATCTGAAACTGAAAGTTTCATTTTGAATCTTTCAAATTATGCCTAAGGATTGTCAAAATTTTGACATCACTTTTATTTTTTCAAAAATGAAAACTGCGTTACCTAACGCGATTTCTGTTGTGAATTCCAAAAAAATAAAAATGAAAGCTGAAATCTAGAATCGGAAATGTTACCAAATAGGGCCTAAGGTATCACAAGTCATTCGTGTAACAGTGATGTGTCTCGAAAGTGCGAGTGCATTGTCGAAGGAATCGAGGGAGCCTTTCTATGATTATCTAAGGAGGCAAACACTCTCTCATCTTCCAAATCCCTCTGTCTCATCATTCAATTATCGATACATACACTCACATATATATATAAACACACACACACACACACACACACACACACACACATATATATATATATATATATATATATATATGAGGAAACGTAAAATTGACAAGGAAGCGAAAAGAAAAGGAAGAAATAGAGAGAGGGGTTTGGAGGAGAAGAGATACTGGTTGGAAGAGCTCTCGTTTGTACTGAACAATGGAGCTGTTGCTTTTGGTTTAGAGAAAATGATGTTTAAAGTTTCACAAATTTGAAAATTGTGGGTGATTGAAAATTTTGAATGGAAATAGCTAGCATCAACCCACCAGCGAAAAGCGTATACTTCCACTAAAAAAATCCAAATACGATACATATCAAATACAAATATAGAAAGTAAATAATCAACCTACCGTATTTACCTATTAACCAAATGCGATCGTTTTTGCCACAATGGCGAAGAAATAGACGCAGCTAAATTGGAGACGAGTTTCTTCCCAAGTTTTAAGGGTTAGTATAGTGCATAGAGGTGCACAAATAGTTGGTAGAACCGGAACCGTAGCTTAATCGAATCGAACAGAACCGTTCACTACGGTTCCGATTCCAAGTTTTAGAAACCATTCACGAAGGTCTCACTTCCGATTCCAATTTCAAGTCAAGGAACTGCTAAGTTCTTGCAAATAAATACTAATACTTTCTAAATTCTAGTGTTCTATTTATATATAAAGTATAAAATATATTATATATAGATAAATACATTTAACTTCTAAGTTCTAATGTTCTATATATTTATATAATATAAGATATATAAATAAATGCTAGTAGCTTCTAATATATTGTTATAATTAGGGGTGCACACATATAAGTGTGTATCTTGCCAATGTTTTAAAAAAAAAAAAAAATTTAATAAAGAATCGTTGGAAAACCAGGAACTGAAACTGTAAAGAACCGGAACCGAACCGAACCGAACCAAATTCAGTTTTGGTTCCGATTCCAAAATTAAAGGACCGTTAAAAAAAGTTCCGATTCCACCAAGAATCGTAAGAAACCGTATCGTGTGCACTCCTAATAGTACATATAACATTCAAAAATTACCCCAAAACTTATCTAAATCCAGTCGTATCTTCGTCAATTAACCCCAAAACTTATCTCAATCCATCCTCTATGACCTAATCTACATCTTGGAGCAAAAAATCCCATATCGTGTGACCTAGATTAGTCCTTCCCAATTCCCAAATGAAACCCACGACGTGTTCTGTAAATCCCTTCCGCAACGGTAGACTTCCGGCCTCTTTTCAAGCCATCAATCAGACCTAAAAATTCATCTAAATAACCCAATTTTTTTCTACAATTTTGTCCCCACATACTCATATATGATTAGAAACAATACTCAACCCAAACCGTGACTAGTATTGGTCACTTGGTGTTTTTTTACATTTAACCCTTATTTTGGCATTAATATACAAATGAGCAAAACTACAAATGTCATAATCCAAATAGCATTTGACTCATTGCTCGGAGAAGATAAAAGAGAGGAGATAAGAGAGTAGATAGAGGGAGAGAGAGAACAGTTTGAGACTTGAGAGAGAGTCTGTATTTTAGAGAGAGAGAGAGTTTGAGAGATAGAAGGTAGGAAATTTTTTTGAAACAAGGGCAATTTTATATGACACGTGATGTGCACATGGGTCATTTAACAACAATTTTCTAACGGGACACTAACATAAGGGTACTGACGATACTACAAGGTTTGTTTTTCGCAACTAACCCCAAGTTTTTAATAACAGATGGCTAGCACGGTAATTGCAATATGAACCGTGAGTGACAAGTGACATTTTCTTCTACAATCCTCTAATTTCTTTGGTCGTTTACACTTTCGAAAAAATAATATAATGTTTGACACTTTTTACACTGAGTTCTCTATGAATTATGGCATTCCCACGTAAACATAAACATTTGCAAATAAGCACCTATTAGTAAGCAAGAGGGATTATCAACTTTAATTTATTGACTAGGGTACATAAATTTTGCCTTATGAATGAAGGGTAATTTTCGAAGGTTTTTCTAACATTGGATATAAACCAATACATGATGGCATAATATTTTATTTATTTTGTACTTATCAAAAATATATATATATATATATATATATATATATATATATATATATATATATATAATTTATTTTTCATGTGAAATGCTGAAATTAGGATGACTGACCTTATACCAAAACTTAGGTTATTTTTTCCCTATTATTTGTTATTATATATATGTATGTGGTATTTGTGTGTTGTGTATATATATTAACAGTAGTCTATTTACAAGCACCAAACAGAAGCTACACCAGGGGCTTTCAACCATTTCAGTATTGGAATGGTTTCCTTCAAACTGGTTTTTGAATTTAGTGTCTGCCTATTCAGATTATCTTAACAACACAAGTTTGATTGAAGTTCAATAAAAAATTGAAGTCAAAAGAGTCGATGGTCAAAACTCTCTAGGACTTGACGACCAAGTTTTGATGTATTACCTCAAAATGTTGCCATACTATGCATCACAAACACAAATATTCAATACACGCTTTGATCAACACAAGAATTAGCCGAACCAGTAACTAAAAATGTCGCCATGTCTAGGGCTTGTCAAACTAGTACCAACATGACCACACGCCCATGTCCAATAAAAAATAGAAGCCAAAAGAGATAAAAGTACAAGCCAAGTCGCCAACTCCGCCCCCACAAAAGTCATGCAGGTTTAGCTCCAATCCTTGCACATATATAAACCCCCACATGCCACCCCATTTCCATACACTGCTAGCTTCTCTTCACTTGTTGCTCGCAACTCAATTTCTAGTTTTGCATTGCCCATCCCATTTTCATACATAGATTTCCCTTCATTTGCGACACAAACTCAACCTTTTGCATTTAGTAATCCCATCAAAACTCTCTCTCCCCTTCACTATGGTGGATTGCCACATTCTCCTTCTAACTTTTCCTGCACAAGGTGCTATCAATCCATCGATCCAATTTGCCAAGAACCTCGTACGAATGGGTGTTAAGGTCACCATTATCACAAGTCTCTCTGCTCACCGTCAAATGGTCAAATCCAACAGCTCAATCCCAAACGGCTTATCCTTATCTGCCTTCTCCGATGGCTATGATGACGGATACAAAGCTGGGATCAACCATGGACACTTCCAGTCTGAGTTCAGAATTCGCAGTTCCAAAGCCATGGCCGAACTAATCAAGGTCAGTGATAAAGAAGGCTACCCAATAACTTGTTTGGTCTACAGTATGATTCAACCATGGGCTGCTGAAGTTGCTCATGCCCATCACATCCCATCTGCAATTCTATGGATTCAACCAGCCACAGTTTTTGATATCTACTACTATTATTTCAATGGCTACGGTGATGCCATTAGAAAAATCAGCAATGACCCTTCAAGCTCCATTCAGTTACCGGGTTTGCCATTGCTCGCTAGCCGTGACCTTCCTTCCTTTCTAGTCCCTCCACACTTGGACAAATACAGTTTTGCACTCCCATCGTTTAAAGAGCAGCTAGACGTGCTTAGTGCAGAAACTAACCCAAAAATACTCGTCAACACATTTGATGCAATAGAGTTGGAGGCCTTAAAAGCTATGGAGAAGCTCAATTTGATCCCAATAGGACCATTAATAGTCCCCTCTGATGCTTCCTTTAGAGGAGACCTCTTTCAAAAATCAAATGGTTATGTTGAGTGGTTAAATTCAAAGCCCGAATCATCTGTTGTTTACACATCATTTGGAAGCATGGCTGTGTTGTCGAAGCAACAAATGGAGGAGATTGCACACGGGTTGTTGGAAAGCCGTAGGCCATTTATGTGGGTGATAAGAACAGAAGAAAATGGTCAGAGAGAAGAAGATAAATTGAGTTGCTTAGAAGAATTGGAACAAGAAGGATTGATAGTGCCATGGTGTTCTCAAGTGGAAGTTCTAACACATCCATCATTGGGATGTTTTTTTTCTCACTGTGGATGGAATTCTTCATTGGAGAGTTTGGTTTCCGGGGTTCCGGTGGTGGGGTTTCCGCATGTGACAGATCAAATGACGAATGCAAAGCTTATCCAAGATGTTTGGAAGACGGGAGTGAGAGTAGTGGCAAATGAAGAAGGAATAGTGGACAGGGAGGAGATATGGAGGCGTATAGAAATGGTGATGGGAGGAGGAGAGAGGGGAAGAGAAATGAGAGGAAATGCAAAGAAGTGGAAGAAATTGGCATGCAAAGCTATGAAGGATGGTGGATCGTCGGATATGAATCTTAAGGCTTTTGTGAATGGACTTGGACATGGTCATTAGTAGGTGTGAACTTTATTCATGAAAATGGTGTTTATTTGCAATAAACGATCATTCTTTTGATTGTTTCATTTTTTATTTGTATATTTTTTAAGGAAAGTTTATTTATTTGTATTTACTTTTTCTTTGTTGGTGGAATTTGTAACTCAGTCCAGCATTTGGCATGTAATCAATAAAATTATTACTTTATAATGGAAATATGACATCTTTTGTACTTTTCCTGTTCCCAATATTCATTTCTTTCCTGATCTATTACTGTCTACTATATTTCTTTTTCTTTTTTTACATTTTAAATTCTTAAAAATTAAATACCAACATGTTTTATCTTTGTGATATTTCATTCTACCGACCACCAATAATCTCTAGCCTACACATTTGAAAGGAAAAGTATTTGGGAGGGACCAAAACCTATTAATTGCCTTACCACTAAACCATCCCTCCATTTAGATTTCTATTCAACACTAGCAAAGACTTAATACAGGTCAATTCAGTCTAAAGAATTATAAAATAAAATAAATTGCTTCATAGAATAAATTAGATTGTTACTAGGATTTTGTTAGCTTCTTTATAATGTTATTAATTTTTGGTCAATTTCAGTTCAAAATTCCATAGAATACATGGGATTGTTGTTCAAATCCAAATTTGTGTTATCTTCTAGCATGAATGGTCAAACATAGTCAGAATATGATCCCCTAAGAAAGATGGAGGCTTAGGCATTCCAAATCTTTGATCTCACAACAGAGCAGCCATAATGAAGCTAATTTGGAAAATTCTTAATGGTAATTCACAAAGCATATGGGGTGAGTTGGGTCAATCAGTACCTTATCAGAAGGAGTCTTTGTAGCTAAAAATCCCTCAATCTCTACCATGTTTGGATGGAACGAAATGCCAGAGCTTTCAAGGATTCGGCCTCAAGTGCCCCTACGATCAGAGTGAGACTTTCTAGCTGTTCTCAGCGAGACTCTCCATCAGCTAGGAGTATCGTTCGAGTTTGGGACCTTCCCAACTCCTTTCTTCGTCTCAAACCCTAGGGCTTCGCATGAGAACAGAGACTCGAGTTACCATTAGTCTTTCTTGTCCTCTAATTTGCAATTAAGGTTGTTTGGAGCTCTGGGCTTCCCTGTTCTAGGGCTTGCTTTCTTTCTGGGCCTGGGCCTGGGCCTGGCCCTATTCTGTAGTTTCTGTCAGTTATATATACAATTTGCTAGGGAGACTCAAACCTCTATACAATTTACTTGTGATTATATATGTGCTTTTTTTATTATTTTTTTTGTCAATCTTATAATATTAGTTTTAATGAAGAATCAACCCACCCATTAGAACCAATATCCTAATTTGTGAACAAATTATGGTAATGAGCCTAAAATGAGTAAAAATAATTTTGCATATATAAAATAACATATATGAGTATATATTTTAAATCAATTTTTTATATAAAATAATATACATAAAAATTAATATATGTATATATTTTTCATCAAGTCATGCACTAATTAAGAAGAGTAACATAGTCCACATTAAGAGTAATGTTAGAGAACGAGAATGATCAAAATTAACGTTGTGAAGGCAGCTCAAACCTTGGGTGACTAAGGCAATCACCTAAGGCCCCATGAGAAAAGACCCACCATATTTTTTTTAAGTAGCTATTTTTTTAGTTGTCTTACTATATATATTTTGATTTAATATATATACTAGCTTCAAATTTTAAGTGGGTCAATTTAAATAAACATAATGTAATAATACATTAAACTACAATTGTAATACGGAGTAGAATTTTAAAACTATATATTCCTCGTGTTTAGTAAATGTAGGTATGGATCTATCCAACTTATTTAATTTAAAAATTACAGGTATTCAAAAAATAATTAGCAGCCTCTCTCGTAAAACTTACTTGTGCCGCGAGAGATTGTTGAGATAATCTACAAATATTTCTCATTATTCTTAAGAATGTGAATGAAAAAAAAAATGATAGTAGAGTACTATTGTAATGCCCCAACCTACCTGACACAATATTGTCAAGATAATCTACAAATATTTCTCATTATTCTTAAGAATGTGAATGAAAAAAAAAATGATAGTAGAGTACTATTGTAATGCCCCAGCCTACCTGACACAATATTGTCAACTTTTAACTCTCCCGAATCAGAGACTTTTAATAAAGCACGCTAAACGACGTTGTTCTGATTAATTCACGACCATCACGGCTTTAAAACGTGTTATCTTATATAAAGGTGCGAACATACATAGAAGTACTTCACCTTGCCCATGCGATGTGAGATCATGACACTCGTAGCCTGTCAGTATAGTAATTCGTTCAGTGTCTCACACACACCCACAAAGGTTGTCACAACTATGATACAATGTCCTATAGTTAGTGAGTGTTTAGATGGCGTAGGTGTATAATTTATGCTAGTTCATTTGTGTGTTTGTATGATTGTTGTGCATTATTATCTACAATTATTTTTTCACTCTTGCGTTTGTTTAGAGAGAAGTGAGGCTATTATGTGTTAGTGTGTGCAACTATATGGAGGGAGTTATGAGAAAGGTGTGCTAATGTAATAGGAGGGTATACGATATTTCTAGCATGTCATTTTTTAAGTAATTGACAAATTGCATAGGAGCAATAGACTCTTTGAAGTTGAATCAATCATGTAATTCAACATAAGCAACAAGAAAGAAGTCTTGCTGAGTAAATTATATGAATTTTTTTTTGTAAAAAAAAGGGATAAATTACACTGACTTCCTCTGAAGTTTAGGCTTATTACTTTCATATGAAAGTGTTGTAAAAACTTAAATCAATCTCCCTTAAAATATGATGAAATTACAATCAACCCTAACTCAGTTAAATGACAATCAACATAGTTAGACAAATATATTTAGTACCAAAAATACCTTTCAATAAACAAAGTCACTATTTATTCTTGCTAACTATGGTAAAGATTACAAACTTAACACTATTTTTATATCACAAAGCACTCAATAGATTTATTTCATCCATGGCTTCATGCGGTAGGCATCAGCTAGGGCGTCACAAATTTGATGCGCCGTTAACCACTAATTACCATCATCCCTCTAGAAGTGGTTAAACTTTATCTTGATTTGGCAGTAGATTCATTTTCTACTAAATTTATCAACCTCTACTAAATCAATTTACCAGAGCAGCGACCACTAGTTGTTTCACCAAACCCTTGTCGATCGCTTTGTCACACTCCCTCGTTATTCCCTATCAAGCTAACACTGCCTTCAATTTTAATCTTGGATCACTCTGCATTGACGATGGTAGGTGCCTCTATGATGAAGATGGAAGAGGAACACCCGCTCTTCGCAGTCATAACCACCACACTCAGAATGGCGGTTTCCCTTTATTAGAATTGCATCTAACAATTCTTGGAGCTCCGACGACCATCAATTTAAACAATTACGGTTTTTCTTTGAACTTAAAGGTTTTGATTCTCAGTTTCAATCACTTCTTGTTGCCATTTTGGAGCAAATTTGAATATGGGTATGGCTAGTAAATTGATAGTATTTTGTCTCTGGAACTGCGGGTTTTGTTTTGGGACAAGAAGTGGAAGAAGAAGGTGGTGGTGATGATGATGGGACAAGAAGCAATAGAGAAGAGATTGTCAACAAGGTGCAGATTGATATGATCAGGGCGTGAGGTGAACATGATCGAGAATATTAGATATAGTTTTTAGAGACATAAATTTAAGGTGGGAGGACAGATTTAGAGAAAGAAGAATGGCATGGAATGGAAAGTATAGAGGTTATACGAAGGTATAATTACTGAGTTTTTATTTAAAAACTATTAAAATAATTTAGGGGCAGAAAAGTCAGTTTGAATTCTAATTTTACACCGTCTAACTCTATGGTGAGCCTTGTGGGCAGGTGTGATGGCGTTACAGATGGTATTAGAGCCTCACCCAGCCGGAAGTGTGTTGACGATGACGTCAGGCCTTCAAGGGGGTGGATTGTGGTAACCCTTTTAGGCAGGTATGAGAAACACTGGGCGAATTACCACACTAACAAGCTACATGGCACTCAATTCCACATTAACTGGGTGTGAAAAAGTGAAGTACTTATATGTGTGGTTCTATCTCCAAATGATATAAGATCTTTTGAGAGTAAAACTCAAGAGCAAAAATCGTGCAAACTCACATTCAAAATGGACAATAGCATGTCGTTACAAATTCTAACCTAGGGTGTCTGAGTTATTTTCAATAGATACTAATTAAGAGAAATTTTAAGAGAGATTAGAATAATTTATATATATATATATATGGTCCACGGAGAAAATTATAAAATACAATCGAAACTTCGTATGACATAATCTCACCACTAGCAACTCTCTATTTCATTCTATCTCCTAAAATAATGTAAATAAAAGTTAGTATTACATGGATACTTTACTATTATCTTGTTTTTCTTTTTAAGATTTGTCATACATATCTTATCATAAACATATCCATACTTGTCCTTTGCAGCTGCATAGGAGCTGAAAGTACCAAGGCTGTTGCAGAAAAATAGCTCATGTCTTATATCAACAACATTCGTGTACGATCACGTAAAATTTGTTAATTGAACATATGCATGATGAATTGTACACAAAACTCAGCAAGTTCACTTGAAAATGCAAAGACGAACTCCTAAACTAAATCATCCAATGCGTCAAGACAAACGTCACACCCTCCACCTCCAATCCTTGTATAAAAGTTCTATCCCCATGGATTTCAATTCATACCCATCAAGTCACTTCTGAGCCCCAACGCACATATATACCACAACATTTCCAATTTGCACAGACTAGCTAATTCCCTTGCCACACCACCATCACCACCACTGGTATGGATAACCGCCACATTCTTCTAGTAACTTTCTCGGGACAAGGCAACATCAATCTGTCCCACCAATTCGATAAGTGCCTGGTGGCAAGGGGTGTGAAAGTTACCTTTGCCACTAGCCTCTCCACCATCTGGCGCATGAACAAAACCATCCTAACCCCACAAGGCTTAACCCTCGCCCCCTTCTCCGATGGCTACAACAATGGCTTCAAAGCTGAGGAAATTGAAGAATTCATAACCACAATCCAGATTCAAGGTTCCCAAGTCGTCGCGAATATCATCAATGCAAGCGCAGACAAAGGCCACCCCTTCACACTTGTGGTCTACACCACACTTATCCCATGGGTAGCAGAAGTGGCACATGACCTTCACATCCCATCTACATTTCTTTGGATCCAATCAGCAACTATTTTGGACATTTACTACTATTACTTCAATTGGTATGCTGATGTTATTACAAAAAATAGCTGTGACCCCTTTTGTCCCATTGAACTACTTAGACTTCCATTGCTCACTAGCCGTGACCTTCCTTCTTTTGTACTCCCTACTGACTCTGTCAATTTTGCACTTCCAGCATTCAAAAAGCACCTAGACATACTTAATGCCCAAGCAAATCCATAAGTACTAGTGAATACATTAGACACATTGGAATTTGTTCCTCTACGAGCTATCAAGAAGCTCAACATGATTCCAATTGGGCCGTTAGTACCACCAGCATTTTTGGGTGGAAAAGATTCATCTGATACTTCATTTGAAGGTGATATGTTTCAGAATTTGACCGACTATGTAGAATGGTTGGACTCAAAGCCAGAGTCCTCTGTTGTTTATATATCATTTGGAAGCATTTCGGTGTTATCAAAGAAATAGATGGAGGAGATGGCGCATGGGTTGCTGGAAAGCTGAAGACCGTTCTTGTGGGTGGTAAGAAAAACTGATCAATACGGTGAGAAAATAGAAAATGAAGTAAGTTGCATTAAGGAATTGGGAAAGCAAGGGATGATAGTGCCATGGTGTTCTCAAGTGGAGGTTCTGTCACACCCATCATTGGGATGTTTTGTGACACATTGTGGGTAGAATTCTTCCTTGGAGGGTGTGGTTTCAGGGGTTACAATGGTGGCGTTTCCTCAATGGGCAAATCAGGGGACTAACGCAAAGCTTATCATAGATGTTTGGGAGACGGGGGTGAGGGTGACGGTAAATGAAGAAGGAATAGCTGAGAGGGAGGAGTTTAAGAGGTGCATAGAAATGGTGATGGGGGATGGAGAGAAAGGGAAGGAAATGAGAGGAAATGCCAAGAAATGGAAGGAATTGGCAAGGGAAGCTGTGAAAGAAGGTGGGTCATCCAACATGAATCTTAAAGCTTTTATGACTCGGGTAGGAAATTAAAAGCTTGTTTACTAGAATGAGTTTTGTTCTTGATTGAATCTTCATTTTTGTTCACTTTTGAATTTCTTTTTGCTTCGTTGTCATTTGTAGTTCATGTGATATATGCTTGCAAGGTCATGTATTTGGCATGCAAACTTAGAATCAATTAAAATAACAGGGTGTGTTTGTAATATGAATTGGATTCACTTTTATGTTAGCTCACATTGATCATGACTATCTATGTTCAAAAACTCATATTAAGGACATGAGAAAATTGATGAAGGCAATAACATCAAAGAAAGAAGACTTCACCCAATGCACATCAAGATCAATGAAGATATTGAAGATTGGGTAATTTAGTCTTGGTGAGTGTATAGGTAATCTTTGTAAAGTTACTTTGATATTCTCACTTAAAAGCTCTAGGACTAATGCATATCATTTATAAGTCCTTAGACCATAAACAATAGGCCATGTACTTCATTTATATCTTCTAGAATGGTCTCTAAGAATTAGAGAAATAAGGCTTTGAACTTATATGTTTAAATAATGAAAAGCCTTAAGTAATATTGAGAGGATCTCTAATTGAAAATATCTTTAATTCTCAATATTTGCATTTAGTGAAGTATAAAGTCAAAGACCTTGGATCAAATTGATTTATTTCATAAGGCCATAGTTGACTTTGAAGAGGTTCAAGTTTGTCAAAATATTTAAAGAACCTACTTGGTAACTTAGTTGACTATAGGACCCAATGCAACTCATGCATATCATTTTAATGGTCTCTAGACATATAAAAATAGGACTTGATCTTATTTAAATCATATTTTAAAAGTCCTAGATGATTTAGGCTTTGTTTGAATGTCAAAACTATGTTTTTCAATGTTCAGCTTGTATCAGTTGACTTATACAATCCCATTAGTCGACTAATAGAGACTGTCAGTTCTTGACATTCCCAGGGGACAAATTAGTGGACTTTTGGAAATGCATCAGTCGACTTATGCCTTAAAATAATTTTTTAAGAAGGTTTCCCTCAGTTGACTAAGCATCGTCTAACCTGGACAAAACTTTTTAGCTATTTGTAGAGAGACAAATTAATCGACTTATAGAATTCCATTAGTTAACCAATATTGATTCAAAACTCATTTTTACCTTGAAAAGACTCATCAGTCGACTACCCAGTCGACTAACATTACGAGAACAGATCTGAAACGGTTAATTTTTGCATTTATTGATTCCCAACCACTTCCAAATGACTATAATTCTTTCTTGGGCTATAAATAGACATTGTATATAAATTATACAAGAGAGAGAGACCACCAAATATATAGTTGATCATCCATTGTTGGTTGAATCTATCATTAAGCTTAGAACACATATTCTATAGAGATAGTCACCACACTTGACCATATTTTTCCAAAGATCAATTTATTTGTGGTATTTCATTCATCATTCTAGAGTTGAGCTTTCTTATTGATTCATCAATTGTAACTCTAGATTTGAGAGAGCTTTGAATTTGTATATCTTGTCTACTTGAGAGACATTCATTGTACACAAATTTCTTATTCTTGAGAGAAGAAGACCAAAAGGTTCTCTTGGCATGGGTAGCTTGAAGAAGCTTTGTAAGGGTTTTTCTCCAAGTCTGAAAAAGAGAAAGTTTCATTCTCTACCTTAAAAGGAGAAGGATTGGGTAGCGCTTTCCACCCTTTAGAGTGAGCAATGGTTATCTCTTAACCATCAAAAGAGGGAGGAAACCCAAGTCATGAGCTTGACAAAGAAGTCTTGATGAGGTTTTCATTGAGCAAGGAAGCCCAAGTCATGAGCTTGGCAAAGAAGTCTTGGTGAGGTTGTCATTGAGTAAGGAAGCCCAAGTAATTCACTTGGCAATTGTACGATTTGCTTTCCACCTTTAAGGAAGTCTCTATAGTGGATACCTCAAGATGAGCTCTTGAAGCATGGACGTAGGCTGGAGTTGTCGAACCATGTAAATATCGTGGTGTTGCTTGGTTTGCATTTCTCTAACCCTTAACTCCTTTACTTAATAGAATTTTATATACTTAATTTCATTATGCTTTATAGATGAATGCTTAGAGTAAGTTACACACCATGTGTTTGATAAAATGTCTCTATGAGCTTTAATTCTATTTTAGCATTGATAGACATATATTCAATTAGCTCATTTTACTCTTTATCCAATGAACCATTTTATAAATGAATGAGTAGCACTCCAAGTGCTTGATTAATTACCTATGCAAGCCTTTCTCATTACATCATATCTATAGGTAGTTGCTCAAGTATCCTTTTGATAGGTTTACTCTTTTATTTTGCTAGCATTTATTTTATATTTGTTTATTTAATGAATGTTGTTTAAATGCTTCATATGAGGAGGACGAGATGAATGCTTGGAGTATATTGGTTGAGTTGTGAAATTGATTATTTTGTAAATTGATTGAGTATTTATTTGATTATCTTTTTTTCAATCAATTTGCATATCACGTGATTGATAAAATGCGTAATCAACATTTCCACATACTTCAAGCATGATATGTTGCACTTATATGAACACCTCATTTGTTATATCCACTAGATCATTTAAGTGCATCATAAATAGAGTATTCTTTTTCCCACTTGTTGAATACATAAGCTCACCAAGTGTTTGACAAAAGTCCAAACAAACCTACTTTTGTCAAAATGAGCTCAACCGAAAAAGTTTCATCGTTTACCTATTGTCCCTATTCACACCCCCCCCCCCTCTAGGGACAATTCTTGGGTAACGAATAGAATACTTGATTTTGTGTCTTTGGTTTGATTTTAAGGAATAGGTTCTAAGTTTGTATGATAGGAGATAGTTTGGAAATAATATAAAAGGTGACTTTCATTTTGGAGACATGAATTAGGTAAGGAAATGACTTGTGTATACTTTTTTTTTTTTTTGTATCCCTCATATAGAGGGTATGTTTACCGATTCTCTGGTTGGAATATAGTAGAGAGGACTTGCTCATGGGTTTAACCCACTTTGTTGATATTTTAGGTCTCAAGCTGATTCCACTGCGATGATAGTTTTGGGTTGGTTGGTGGTGGCAAGTATCTCTCCTCATCAGCTTTCAGAGTAGAAACCAATCCTCTTCTCATGTTCAGATTTTGAACTTTTTGAGAATTTGGTTTTCGGTTATTTAATTTAAAGTAAAAGCTCTTGTTTTTTCTGGTTATAGGATCCTTGGGTTACGGAACTTCCAAGTTGTATTACCAGACACGTACTTTATTTATGCAACATTTTATTATAATTCAAATGGACTCTCTATTCCGCATTAAAGTTTTTTTTTCCATTCTATTTTTTTGTATTCTATGCTTGTTGCTATCAGTTGTAAATAACTCTCAGGTTTTGTGTACGAAACTGGCCACTTCATGTGCGAAATTTTGTGGGGGTATTTCACATAAAACATAAGGGATACCTACAATTGATAGCAACATACAAGCATAGAAAATAAGGATAGAATAAAAAGAAATATAAATACCGGAAAGAAAGTCTATCTGAAGTGATAAAATGTTTAAATAAATAAGGTACGTGTATGAACATTACAACTTGGAAGTCCAGTAACCCAATGACTCCTTAACCAAAAAGAACAAGAGTAACTACTAAAGATTAAATAACCAAATAAGCAATATCCCAATAAAGTTCATATGTTGAACATGAAGAAAATAATAAGTCCCCACTCTGAATGAGAGAAGATGTCTGCCATAATCTACCATTTCAAGACTCTATCCTCGCGATGGAATAGGTCTGGGACCTGAAATATCAACAAAGTGGGTTAAACCCGCGATCAAGTTCTCTCTACTACAACCTAATCAGAGAACCGGTAAGCATACCCTCTATATGAGGGACAACAAATATATTTAAATATACAAATCATTTCCTTATCTATCTTATTTCTCCAAAATAGAAGTGGTCCTATATACCGCTCCAACTCAACCCCTATAGTACAATTTTAGAATCTATTATGTAAGTTCAAACCAAAGGTATAAAATAAAATATCCTATTAAACAAGGTAATCCTGACATGCCTCCTACACTAACCTTAAATACCTTATTAGGTATTAGCAATCCTGACATGCCCCCTAACAATCCTTACATGCCTCCCTAACTAACGTTAGATACCTTATTAGGTATTGGCAATCTTGACATGACCCCTGATAATCCTTACATGCCTCCCTATCTAACTTATTAAATAAAAATAAAAAGATCTATCCTACTCAAGCACATTAATTAATCTAACAGAATTTCAATCACTACAATGAATATAACACAATTAAACAAAATCCAATACACAAAGAAAAAACAAGAAAACAATTACTAAAAATATAAGAAGATCACACAATCAACCCTACAATGGGACTTAAGCATCAAGGGTACCTAATCCTAGCTCCAAACTATGTTTCCGTTCATAAACTATCTTAAAAAGGCTCAATGCATTATTCTGGAATTTTTTGCAATTTTTGATAACAAATGAAAACCAAAATAAAGGAAGGAATTTAAAATTCCCATTTATAAAGCACACTTTTTATACTAGTTCTACAACAAGGGAAGTTTATCTCGTTATGAAATTTAAAACACATGCTTTTCGCACCAGAAGATTAATTTAAAAATTTGGAAATTTTCTAGAATTTAAAAATAATTAAAAAAAATATTTTTCCTATTTTTCTACATTTAAAAATGATTTAAAATTTTAAAAAAATTAAAAGTGTATTGGGCTAGGCCCAAACTGGGCCCACCTCTGGGCCTGGAGAGTGGGGCCCAGTGACCCTTTCCTCTCCTCCGGCAGCGCGCATGGGTGAGGCTCCTGTGCTAGGGCATCTTCCCTAGCCTGCCCTACTGCTGCCTTTCTGGCGATGCCCCGACCACCTCCAGCCACCGTTCGCCTCAATTTTTGCACCATTCTTCTCCTCTCGACGTAGGCTATCTATTGGTGTGAAAAGCCCCATAAAAAATGGCCCGAAACGAAAACCCCCAATTCACAAGTTTTAGGGTTCTTCACAAATTTTAAAATTTCAACCTAAATTTTGTCAATGATCAGATTTCTAATGTTTATGCATCAATTATCCAAGCAAGAATAACCCAAAAGGAAACAAATTAACAACCTTTACAAACCCCAGATTCGTGATCAAACATATCTACGCATACTCACATACATATATATATATATATATATATATATATATATACACACCTAAACATATATTCATTCTACCATATGCAATCCTACTAAATTTTCAACATAAATCTCACAGATTAACATGCCCAAGAAAAATATATTTGCAGATACAATCAAGCAACACAAAGTTTAGACTATGCATACAGATTCAAAGGGGAAGAGAAGAGTTCGAACTTGCCTTTTGGCAAACAAGAACTCATCTTGATGAATCGCTCCTTCTCTCCCTCCTCTCTTGCGTTTACGGTCTTTCGGTCTCTGCGCATTAAAACGACAGAAACCCTAACCCCCTTTTCTATTCTTTTTCTCTTTTTTTCTTTCTTTTCTAGAAAATAATAAAAATCTAAAATAATAATAAAAAGAGAAATAAATAAAATATAATAAACCCTAGCCCATACATATACACCTAGCCCAACCATTCCAGCCCAACTCAACCCAAATTTCTTCCTAGCCCAATCTAAAATTAAAATAAAGGAAAAATACAAAGACCCAGCCAACTAAAATTAAATCAAATAAAATAAACTACCCCAAAATATTTAAAGCACTCCATAACAATTTAGTCACTCAAAAATAGTTCAAGGCTCTAAAAATAATTTAATCACCGAAAGCATTTAAAGCACTCAAAAAAATTTAATTTAACCAATAAAGCAATTCAATTTAACTACTAATAAAAAGAAATAAATCATTTAAAGCACCTTATAGACCACAAAGATTTTAAAGCACCTTATAAATAACTTAACACCCAACCTTTTAAATTAAAATAAAACTCAAAATTACAAGGTATTACAGATTATGATCGTTTGTGTTAGAATTTTTTTGCTTTACTTGTTAGAGTGAATAGGTTTTGGGGAGAGATGGAGGAGATGGATTGAGTTTTGTATTTCTATAGTGAAATTCTCGGTGCTTTTAAATGGTTCCCCTTCTGGATTCTTTTACAATTCAAGAGGTTTGCGTCAAGGTGGTCCTTTGTCCCCATTTCGCTTCTTTATTGTGATGGAGGCCTTCAGCCACTTGATAAAAAGGGCAATGTAGCTAGCATATATCAAAGGATTCAAAGTAGGGAGGGAGCAATTGCATCAGATGAAGATATCACACCTTTGGTTTGCAGATGACGCCTTAGTGTTATGTGATGCACATGTGGGTCAGTTGAGAGACCTAAGAGAGAGAAATGATAACCTAACACAAACCCACCTTGCTCTAATACCAACTAATGCAATCAGCTTATGAAGAGAAATAATCAGAAGAAGGAAAAATAGAGAAAAATATCCACAACTCAATTCCAAGAAAAAGGGAGAGGTAGAAAGTTGCGATAACATGCTAAAAATATTGATAATATCCAGAAACTACTGAATACAACTTGGAACAACCCTTTTTATAAACCACAAGGGATGCCCTAGAAAATATTCAATCCTAGCCCTTCATATAAATATAATGTAAGAGCTAATATTCTATCCAGCGGAATAAAAAGGTCCTAAAATGACAAAACAACCATTAAATGGTCACATGACTCATTTAAGAGGCACATGAGTTATAAAATAAAAGCAAAATGACAAAATATCCAACTAAAGCTGATGCAACATTAAATAGAAAATTAAAATAGATTTAAGACTTAAATAATGACTTAAAACTAATAAATCGATCAATGCACTCTCAGCCTAGACTTCTTGCGATGTTCAACTATTTGAAGAAATTCCTCTTCCACTTGCTCTGCATCTGCACTCAAGTGCTTCCTTTGTTGGAAGATATTAGTTAGGACAACTAATATTAGTTGTATATAGCATATCTTCTATCTTTGACGTTCTAGAGTTGCTATCATATTTAGTTCCTTTATTTTAACGATTTGATTATTATAATTGTTGTTGTAATTTAGGAGCAGATTGTAGAGATTTGCTCTCTTTTTCCTTATATAGTTTTTTCCTCTTTCCTATATATACATGTACAAGATGTAAAGATAACATAGAGTGAATATACAGAAATCATTTCTCTATGATTCTACATGGTATCAGAGCTATGTCGTAAGAAAAATATTTTTTTTTCAAAAAGAGGGAGCAATTTGGTTTGGGTGCTATTGCCTCCACTGATTAGGCCTAGGTAGAGTTCTTTTATCAGCCATCTCTGTCTGTAAACTCTTCTCTTGCCGGATAGGTCTATTTTTTTATAGTTTACAAGCCTTTTTTATATTATTGTTTGCTAGAGATTGGTGGTATTCACTTATTAAACTTGATCTAAGAACATGTCTGACATAAGCTCAGTCTCCGATCCCACATCACCACTTCAGTCAGCCCCTGCTCATGATAATATGAATGTTCAGATAACATCTCAGAAGTTGAATGGGACCAATTACCTTGCCTGGTCCTTGGATTGTGATGTTTTTTTATCACTGGGAAGAGCAAATTGGGATATATTATAGGAGACAAGACTTAGCCAAAAGAAACTGATCCTAAAATTACTATGGGACAAGGAGAATGCCATGGTGATGACATGGCTTCTCAATTCTATGACATCTAACATTAGTTCTGGTTATATGTGTTTACCTACTACTAAAGACATATGGGATACAGCTGCCCAGACTTATTATGTCGGAGGTACTGATGCGCAGATCTATGAGCTAAAGCTTCAAATTTATGAGACCAGATAGAAGAATAAACCTTTGTCTGATTACTTCATAGCCCTTCAGATTCTTTGGCAGGAACTTGATTATTTACAACCTTGTGACATGTCATGCCCTACTGATACGATTAAATTATAAAAGAGATTAAGAAAGAACGTATTTTTGAATTTTTGGCTGGTCTTGATCCTGAATTAGATCAGATCAAAATTCAGATTCTAGGGAAGGATCCATTTCCCTCCTTGAGAGGTGTTTATACATATGTTCAGACCAAAGAACTTAAGAGAGCCACTATGCTTTCCTCAGCATCTCTGGAGAACTCCATTCTTACTGCATCTGCCCCACCTATTGTTCCCCTTGCTCATCAAGCTGCTTCTACTATTATTCCAAAAAGGGGCATCGAGAACCTGATGAGAAGGATTATTTGTACTGTGACCAATGTCATAAATCTCGACATACTCAAGAAACATATTTCAAACTAAATGGTCGTCTCTCCTGGTATGGTGGAAATTCTGGTGGAAAAGGTAATGGTAGTAGTGGTAGAGGGGGAGGTTATTCTAGAGCAAGAGGTGTTTTCAGAGCACACCGTACTACTACCATTGAGCAGCCTCAAACTTTTTCCAAAGCTCTACTCTCACAAGCTCAAATGGAACAAGTGATCAAGGATTATGCCCAAATGCTCTCATATAAAGAAGCCTCTATTGGGTCTAGTTCTTTGGCCTAGTTAGGTAACAAAAGTAATACAGGTATTTTTGGTACTTCTTTAAGTGCATCTTGTAATTTTTTTGAGGAGTCTCGGGTAATAGACACAGGAGCCACAGACCACATGACCAATAACCTTAACTATTTCTCCACTTACAAATCTAATCCCAGTAAACACTTTATTAAAACTGCTGATGGGTCTCCATCTCTTGTGTCTGGTGAAGGACCCATTCCTATTACTAAATCTATGTCTCTATCCACTGTCCTACATATTCCTAACCTGACTTGTAATTTGTTATCCATCAGTCAAATTACTAAAGTATTGAAATGTTCTGTGACATTTTTTTATTCTCATTGTGTATTTCAGGACCTTCTCACTAGGGCAATGCTTGATTGTGGTAGAGAGAGAGGGGGCCTTTACTACCTGGACGAGCAATGGAAAGTTGGAGATAAATTAGACAAGCTAATCAATCAGTTGTCACATCTGATTTAGAGAAACAATTTTGGTTATGGCATAGAAGACTGGGACATCCCTCTACTTATTTGCAAAAATTATTTCCATTGTTATTCTCAAAACTTGATGTTCCTACATCGCATTGTGAATTTTCAATACATCATTGTGTCCATATTTCCTTGAGTTTGAATAAAAGTTCTATTTTTTTTGCTATTATACATAGTGATGTTTGGGGTCCTTCTCGTGTAGTTAACTCTTCTAGTTCAAAGTGGTTTGTCACCTTTATTGATGATTGTACTCGTGTTTGTTGGGTTTACTTAATGAGAGAAAAAAATGAAGTCTACTCTGTGCTTCAAGTTTTCCACAAAATAATTTTTACCCAATTCAACACTAGAGTCAAAGTCACAAGGTCTGATTAAGGGGGTGAGTACCTCAAACATGGCCTTGGTTCTTACTTTCAAGAACATGACATTGTCCATCAAACCACTTGTACTGATACTCCACAACAAAATGGAGTTGCTCAAAGAAAAAATTGACATATGTTGGAAGTGGCCCGATCATTACTCTTTGCTATGAATGTCCCTAAAGTTTACTGGGGCGATGTTGTTCTTATAGTAGCATTTTTTTATTAATATAATGCCTTCTCGAGTTCTTTGGTACCAAACTCCTCTTAGTGTCCTCGCTCTTTCATGCTCTCCTCCCACTCCTTTGTATTCCTCCCAAAATCTTTGGTTGTGTGTGCTATGTTCGTGTTCAAAAGCAAGATAGGAGCAAACTGGATCCAAGGGCTTTGAAGTGTATTTTCTTAGGTTATTCAGCTCTTCAAAAGGGGTATAAGTGCTGCCATCCTTCCTCCAGGAAGATATTTGTTTCTATGGATGTCACATTTTGTGAAGAACAGTCTTATGTTTTAGGGGAACAAACTTCTCTTTAGGGGGAGAATGCAAGCAATGAAGATAAGTCTTGGGCTGAGTTGCCACCTTCAATGATAGTTCCAGTTCCATTACCAGAACTTAAAGCAGCTCCAGCACAAGAGCCTAAAGCTTATATACAGAAGAAGAATAAGGCCCCTCTTGATCTACCTCAACAATTAACTGCTCCATTAATGGGTAATCCTGAGGTAAGTTCTGTTGAGTCTCCTATGAACCCTATTGTCCCTATTATTACTGATACTGACATTTTAATTAATGATGATAATTCTACGCCTGCACTTCCAAGGTATCCTTCTTGAGATCGTAAGCCCCTATCTCGATATGGCTTTTCTACCGATCATCCTATGTCTAACTTTATATCTTGCCATCGTCTCTTACCATCCTATATAGCCTTTGTAAACCAATTATCATCAATTTCTATTCCCCAAAAAGTATAGGATGCCCTTAAAGATCCAAAGTGGAAGAAAGTTGTGATAGAAGAAATGAGAGCTCTTAAAAAAAACTCCACGTGGGAGTTAGTAGAGCTACCAAGAGGAAAGAAGACAGTTGGCTGCAAGTGGGTGTTCACTGTGAAACAAAAGGCAAATGGATCAGTGGAAAGATACAAGGCAAGACTGGTATCCAAAGGCTACTCACAGACTTATGGGATTGATTATCAAGAAACCTTGCACCTGTGGAAAAGATGAATACCATTCGAGTCTTATTATCCTTACCAGCAAACTTTGAGTGGCCCCTTCAACAATTTGATGTAAAGAATGCTTTCCTTAATGGGGATCAAGAAAAGGAGTTGTACATAGATGTTCCTCTGGGCTCTGAGGACTTTGTTGAAAAGTAAAGGTGTCTAGGCTAAAGAAGTCCTTGTATGGTCTAAAGCAATCCCCACGAGCATGGTTTGGCATATTCACATAGAGTATACAAATATATGGATACCAGTAGAGTCAAGCAGATCACACTCTATTTCTAAAACATTTACCTTATGGGAAGATAACTGCACTAATTGTCTATGTTGATGACATTGTAGTGACAGGTGACGATGTGGAAGAAATGGGGAAGCTGAAAACATACTTGGCCAAAGAATTTGAGATAAAATACTTGGGAATTTTGTGTTACTTTCTAGGAATTAAAGTTGCTAGATTTGGACAAGGGATATTTAAGTCACAGAGAAAATATATGCTCGACCTTTTGGCTAAGACTAGAATGTTAGGGTGCAAACCTATTAACACACCAATCAAGCAAAACCACGAGTTAGGAGAAGATATAAGAGGTGCTCCTATGGATAGAGAAAGATAATAGAGATTGGTCGATAAACTGATCTATTTGTCTCACACTCGACCTAACATTACTTATGTTGTAAGTGTGGTAAGCCAGTGTATGCATGCACCTCATGAGACTCACATGGACGCTGTGAATAGAATTCTTCATTACTTGAAGTTAGCCCCAGGTAAGGGGTAATTATTTTCTAAACATGGTCATATGGAAGTAGAAGCATACACAGATGTAGACTAGGCAAGCTCTGTAACTGAGTGAAGTTCTACTTTTGGCTACTGTTCATTTGTAGGTGGCAACCTAGTGACCTGGCACAGCAAGAAACAATCCGTGGTTGCTAAATCCAGTGCAGAAGCTGAATTTAGAGCCATGGCTCATGGAATTTGTGAACTCTTATAGTTGAAATCACTGTTAAAGGAGCTTGGACTCAACTTTGAAAAACCAATGAGGTTACATTGTGACAACAAGGCAGCAATTAGCATTGCTCATAACCCAGTTCAACATGACAGAACAAAACACATTGAATTGGACAGACATTTCATCAAAGAGAAGCTAAAGGCAAGATTGATAAGCACTCCTTTTGTGAAGTCAGAGAATCAAGTTGCTGATTTGTTAACTAAAGGAGTTCCAAGTAGATCCTTTGATTCTTTTCTTGACAAGCTAGGCATGCGAGATATCTATGCACCAGCTTGAGGGGGAATGTTGGAAGATATTAGTTAGGACAACTAATATTAGTTGTATATATCATATCTTCTATCTTTGACTTGCTAGAGTTGCTAGCATATTTAGTTCCTTTATTTTAGGAATTTGATTATTATAGTTGTTGCTGTAATTTAGGAGCAAATTGTAGGGATTTGCTTTCTTTTTCCTTGTATAGATTTTTCCACTTTCCTATATATACATGTACAAGATGTAAAGATAACATAGAGTGAATATACAAAAAATATTTCTCTACGATTTTACATCCTTTACCTTGGAAGGTAGCATGGCGCAAAAGGATCCCTTAAAGGTGGCTTTTTTTATTTAGAAAACAGTTTGGAGCCGTATTCTTATGGTTGACAATTTGAGGAAGAGGGGTCATATCCTAGCTAACCAGTGCGTTATGTGCAAAAGGGATGAAGAGTAGTGGATCATCTTCTTTTTCTTCATTACTCGATAGCGCAAGCTTGTTGGGAATTGTTTCTTGGCCTTTCTAGGATTCAATGGACTATGCCCTCTTCGACAAAAAGTGTTCTTGAGGCTTGGCGAGGTTGTTCAGTGGGTGCTCAGGCCTAGGATCTTGGAGAGTGGTGCCCCTTTTTTTCTGGTGGTCTTTTTGGAAGGAGAAGAAGAGGAGACTCCTATTAGTGTGCTTAAGTTCTCTATACTTCACACTTTATTTTTTTGGCTTTGGGGGAGAAATTGTAAATCTATAGGGGAGATAGTGGATTTTTTGGATACTCTGAGTGCCTAGGGCCCTATTTGGCCCTTGTGTAGCTTTGGGATGTGCTCCCCTCTTGAGTTCTCTTTATAATACTTCACTTATAAAAAAAACAAAAACAAGTCTAATTCTATTTCTCTATTGCACAACTAGTGAATGTGAATATATGTTTATATACCCCTCACCAGTTTTCTCTGGTTCTTATATCTTTGTATATATAAAACATGTATAATATATGTATGTATATCCAAATACATATATTTAACACTGTGTATGTAAGTTGGTTGGCTTGTTAGAGGGAGGTTGCAGTGGTAGAGGGATGGTCAGATGGAGAAGAGAAGGGAGAGGGACAAGGGGTCAGTTTTGTAATTTGATTTTATTGCAATAACATCAATTTAGATTTTTATAGTAACAATACGAATGAGGAGAAATTTGGTCAATTTGCATGAGCCATTTGGGGACATAGGGTTTATAAACCTGACAGAGAATGTCAGAATGTTTTTTGCAAAAGTTTAATCAGTTGGTGAAAAGGTAAGCCAGAAAGTAACCAAAGCACAAACAAAAATTTAATTGAATCCACAATATTCTACTATTTAGGATCAGTGACGCAGATCTTTTTTCTGTTCTGCTCCTAAGCAATGAAATTTGAAAAAGAGCATATATAGGAAACCCCCAATACTATTACATGACTGACATTTTTTCTTGTAATCTAGCCCCTAGTAAGTAAATTCGCGAATGATACGCGAATTATTCACCTAAGTACAACTTTTTATAAAATACGAGTTTTTTATCCTAAAAATGTATAAAACTTTTAAATTCATGAAACGTATTACAAGACCCGTTTAATTCGTTATTTAGGTTCCCGTATATCCGAACATTTTTTTCCCTTTGCAACTTAAACACAGATTCTAAGAAACCACCATTTTTTTATTTCACTAAAAAACTATCGATTCATCTTCTTTCACTCAGGACAAGGCGTGACAGTACACCGTAAGGAGGAATACCTTCTGATTATTTTTTCTATTAACTTATGACATAAATGTTTAGCAATATATATTGTGTTCCTATGTTGTTTTGGTGGTAGATTTTTGAAGATCTTTTAATCATTTTTTTGGGAGTTTATTGATGTTTTAGTGAGTAGATATCTATATCGAGTAGATTTTTATAGATGTTTTAGTCATACTAGGAAGATTGAATTGGATGATCACTACTACTAGTATTTGAAAGATAAAATGAGTGAGCAAGACTTTTAGGCTATAAGCATGTGCATAAATGTAAATTTATTTTATTATTTGTTAAATATTCTTTTATTGTATTTACAAAGATATGACATATAAGAAAATAAATGTGTATAGCCAAATTTTTGGTCCCGAATTTTTAACTCAAACAATGTATTATATACATACGTATCCGTATTCGTATTTTTACGTTTCCATTTTTTATTGCCAAATTTTTATAACGTATTTGAAAATTGTTGACATTAGAGGTCAAAGAGAGGGTAAAAGAGATTGTGTTTTGGGGAATTTTTCAGCATGAAAATGCAAGGAAGTAAGTTTTCCAAAATTGGGTTGGTCCATGTGTATATTTAAACTGACTTTGGTCTATGTAGCATCCATGATCAACAGCCATATCAACCGGAGTCGTTTGCTTGATCTCCCAAACAGTCCTGAATGCAGCAAAAAGAGATTAGCACATGCTACGTAGGAAGAAATTAAAAGAAAAAGGAAAAGTAATACATACTTTCTGAACAAAACCTTCCTCATAAATTATCTTGTTCTTAGTAGTAGGTGACCAAATATCCATCTCAGTTAAGTCATGAAGAAGATGTTTATTCACAACAACAAATTCACCACTGAATGGGCGCAAAAAGTTGTATCAGGTGGCAACAAGAGACGACCAATCTTAAAAGGAGCCAAATATCATATGATTGCAATGCAAACCTTAGAACTCGGCGACTGTAGATATTGGAAGTATATGGCTCAAAGCATTCATTATTTCCAAGAATTTGGCTGGTTGAAGCAGTGGGCATTGGTGCTACAAGAAGTGAATTTCTGACACCATACTTAGCTATCATTTCTCAAAGAGCATCCCAATCCCACCGATTTGAAGGTGTTACTCCCCACATGTTTGGTCGAAGAATACCCTGCGAAGTACAATTTTTATTTAAGCAATCATACCTGGTATTATGCATGAGTGTCAATTTATGGCCTGAGATTTCCTATGTATTCTTTATTCTACAAGAAGTGAATTTCTGACTGTAGAGGGATTGCATTAAATGGTATCAAACGGGGTATGCATCTATTTTTTGGTAGGTGAAATACGTGTTTTTTAATTTAAATGCTGGAATGCTGTATCATTTAAGTATTTACATGAATTAGAATGGATTAGGAAATCATCCACAACTTATAATGCACTTAAAATATTTCTAAATGTGCATTACATTGCCAGCAAAAAATAAAATAAAATAAAATAAAATCAGATAATAGAATGTCTGATACCACTATCAAAATATTTGCTATTGATGGCCAATGAACATTAATACAGAAGCAATCTAGCATAGTAGGTGATTCGTGTGTGAGTGTGACTCAAAAAGTATACCAATTAAAAATTTCCACACTTCGCAATAGAACGAATTCCTTGCAGAATAGGGCTATCGAAATGAATGGGTATCGTACCTCAGGGATTATGTTCTGACGAGTTGGAATACGGAATTAACTCTAATTAAATTTATAAGAAAAGAATTCTGATTTTTAAACTAAACTAATTAAAAAGATAAAATAAAATAAATCAAAGTAAACAAGATAGTGAAGATAATAGGAGAGAAATCTAGGGTATTTGACTTCACCACTAACTCCACAATCAATGGTCAATTGAATCAACTATAGGGGAATTACATCATGCATAAGTGGTGTCGGTGGCTACAAGCTCACCTTCATCCGTCAAGAAGATAACATATGATTAAGGCTAAGCCATGGACTATCTCCGATTGGCATGGGCCATCTGCCTAACTACTCTAATCTAGGGTGCAGTATGGTTCATCTTCTCTAGGCATAATCCATCAAAGCTCATAACAATATATTCAGTGATTACCATTGTGTAATAATCTCTCTCATGATCACAGAAAACAAAAGAGATTGAGTTCAATAACAACAACCAAATATCTAAGACAAGATAAGAAATCATTGAGATTGAATTTACAAGACTTTTATTGCTCAATTCATTAATAAGAATCCTCACAATTACACAATCTATGCATGTATATAAAGGTCCCCAATAATTAAAACAATCAAACCATTGATGCTTTGTTAGGGCTACATCAAAACCCTAGTGGATGAACTAGCTGCTCATGGTAGAAGAAAAAGCTTCAACTGTTGAGGAAGAAGACATCATCTTTCTGAATTACGCGTATGATTTCGTTCTCCAATGGCTCTGCAATATGTTTCTGTTCTCTTCTCAGCCCTCTCAGACTCTCCAATCTCTGTGTAAGCTCTCCCAATTCAGCCTCCAAGTCTTCCCTTTATTCCCCAAGAGAATTCACCAAAGTCCTAATCCAATTAGGAATTAATTAGGGTTTCCCGCAGCACTAATCAGGTGGATTTTTTCTGCTGACTTCGGCCCGACTTTTGACTCACTAGAAGTCCGATTCACGGAATTTTTGTGAAATACAAAAGTGTGTAGAATCAAATTTCGTTCAACCTACGCGAGAATTATGTCGATTTGAGGCTCGAAAATAAGACTTCTGGTCCGTTTTCCAAAACGGGATTAAGACTGCATTATGCGCAGATTTGGGCTTCAGGCCCGAAACCTTCTTAAGCAGCTATAATTCTCTTGGACCTCTTTCTTGGGCTGATTTGAGTTGAAATAAATGGTTGAGTGAATCTCCTTGATGTAGGCTTCATCTCACCATCTTAGATGTCTTCTTTAAAAGCCCAAAATCCTGGTTTTAACTGAAATAATCATTAAGGCCCTGAAAATACAGAAAACACTAAAACAAAGTAAAATCACTAAATAATCTATCACTAAGAGAATAAAATACATAAGTTAAGAGGATAGAATGCGTAACATTCAACGCCTATCACACCCCCAAACTTACATATTGCTAGTCCCTTATCAATAGAATAAAACAAAACTAAAACAAAGAAACTACTAAACACTAACTAAACTACCTAACTCCACTTTCGTGGGAGAAACGATTGCATTTAGCATATGCAACAAGCCTTTAAACCCCTAGGTTCCCCCTAGTGGACGAGTATAGTCTCGTGAGGGTTTCCAGAAATGTTACCCACAAACATTCAAAATTCTGTTTCAATATTAATTCAAGAAGAAGATTACAATACATAGTTACAAACTTGCATTCAAGAATAATTTTAAACTTTCAAATTCTATAATTCAAATCAATGGTTCCCATGCATAATTCACATCAACATATCTCAAAATAATCAACTCTAGTCCCCTCGTGTAAAGTGAACTAGCAGTCCTCTCATGTAGTTTAACCAAGTTCTGAATCTATTAAGGCACATACCCCTTCAACTCACTAGCTCCCCTTATTGAACTCATACTTCCCAACATGAATACATGACTTTTTCCTTTTTTTTTTCATTGCTTTATTGGTTGTGCAATGTCTTGATCTATTAAGCTTTCTGAAAGATCCATGTAGCAAGCTTTCAGTCAGTGGCTCCCAAACCAGATGGCTTTAGGGCACTAGGCTTTAAGATACCCTGAAAACCTAATTACTCGAATCAATCAGGCTACAAATCAAGACAACCAATGCTCATCTTTTCTCACCCTTTCACTTTTGACGCGAACACTCCGTGCTTCCTGAGGCATAGAGGCCCGGTTACTCATGAAAAGGATCAAATTGATTGCTTATTCATCATTTTTTTTTCTTTTTCATTGAAGTCAAGTATAACACATCATCGGTATTCATTCTCAAGAGATACTAATTAATATCAAGCATATATAACTCAATAACTCAAAACCAAAGTTTATACCCCACAAGATTATGCTAGTGTGTTTGTGCATGTAAGGAAACTAGAATTAATCATCCCAAAACATGTTATTGCAAACCATGATTAAAACCACTTAATTTAAATCACAGTTTTCAAAATTTTCAAACATACTCAAAAATTGCAAGTTATGCACCTACATAAGGTATTAATCCTTTGAATCATGTCAAAACATACTATCTAAAAATAAAACAAAATAAAATAAAAAATAAACTAAGAAAATAAAATAAAGAAAAATCCTAATACAAAAAGAATTTCACACAAATTTCCCCCCATCTTGCAATAAGCACAAAAATAGGCATCGCCTCACCCCCAAACTTAAACTGTACATTGTCCTCAATGTACTATCAAACAAAGCAAAGAGAAGAGTAAGAACGATATTACCGGGATCATGGAGTAGTGGAAAGAAAATAGAGTACATCACGAGTACGAAGGCAATGCAAGCACACCCCCAAACTTGGATGTTTCAATCTGTCAAAACAAACCACTATACCCCAAAGATCAAGTGAAAATAGTATGGGTGAAAATAAATATGAAAGAGAAAAATCCTAAAAAAAATAAAATATTTTTTTCATTTTTCAATATTTTTTATTTTTTATTTTTTTTTCTTTTTTTTTTTATTTTTATTTTTTTACAATAAAAATCTAACTACAAAAATAAAAATAAAAAGAAAAATAAAAACTAAAAATAAAATAACATACAAAAGATGGTTACCTTCCTGTCAAGGATGTGGTGGTGACTGAGCATCCGGATCTAAGTTTGCTTGGCGCATCAGTGCACGCATCATCCTCCTCATCTCTAGTTGCTCTTGGCGAGTGTCACGAAAGTGATCCGCCATCTCTGCTCTCATTGCACCAAATTGTGTGGAGACCTCTGTCTGTAAGGTGCCAAACTGGGCTGTCAACCCAGCAATCTGCCCTTCTAAATATTGATAATTATGGCCACCAGCCTGTGCATGCACTTCCTCTTCCTCTGCCTCCATCTCCTCTGGATCGTCCACCGGTGGTGGTACATCTACATGCTCTCCTCCTTGGGCCAACCAAGATACCTCACCAGGCGCCGCTATGACTCTCTGGTGCATATGAGATCGACTCAAGTTCTAGTCATGCGTGCCATAATGAAGGTCATGTGGAAAGGCAAGCTCGTCCTCATGGACTGCATACCCCTGTGCTACAAGCAACTGGTGAATAATAGTAGGGAATGGAAACTCCCAGTCACTTGCACTGTCTGGTACCTTGGCCACAACTTTGGAATAGAATTTCTCCATCTGGCCCCAGACAATCTGTGGGAATGACAGTCAATGCCCAAAATGTATGGCATATAAGGCTCTGAGGAACTCTTGACGTCTTTCGGTTTTATGTCCAAATGGACATACATTCTTGAGTAGCACAGCATCAAGGAACCATAAATGATTTGGCATTGAAGACTTTGAAGCTGCATTCCTTTTTGGCCCGGAAAATTGGTTGGCACACAATCGTGCAACCACATTGCCCACCGACAACTCGTCGGGTAAAGGAGTATAGATATGAGATAAATCAGCTGGGCATTCATGAGGACAACCCATGGCAATGGCAATGGATGACATGTCCACTCGAACTATTGTTCCATCTACGGAAGAAGTAAGCACATCCCGCTCATCAGGTTTCGGCATTAAGTTTTGATAAAATACCTTGACAAGCCTCGGGTAAATGGTAGATGAGAGTGGAACAAAAATGGATGCCGACCGACGATGACGGATGTCGGAAATCCCCCATCGTGTCTCAGGAAACATACCATACAGTTCGGCTATGTCAAACGTTGTTTCATAGTTCAACGCCCTTGGATGCCATCTCTCTTGAATACCGTCTCGGCGAGATCGTGAAGAACCTGTGGTCGGATCATTCCTCGCTCGGCGAGGATTATGTGAACTTGAAGCATCTTGGTGACTTGCTCTCTTTGGTGCCCTAGAAGTAGAAAAAAGTGTGGTTGAGGAATTAAATCGAACACTTGGTGTGCACAATTCTTTTGTAACCTTCAACCTCCTTTTTTCGGCAATTTTTCCACCCAAATCGAACAAGTAATTGCACCAAATTGATCCCCCAAACTTGGTCTTCAAAAGCCCTCAAAAAGATTTGAACAATTTCTTCAAGGAAAAACTTCACTTACTTTGATGTTGAACTTGAAAAAGTGTGAGCTTCCTTTGAAAACTAGTGATTTTTGATCCACTTTGATGTTGAAGTTGATGTGGATCAATGTTGAATTCTTGTATAATAATCACTAATTGAAGAAATTAGTTTTCCGGATGATGTAGGACTTGAATTGGAGTTCAAAGAGGCTTAGGATGCAAGTAGTAGCAACATAGGAGGATAAGGAAGCTTTAAATACCAAGAAAATTCGGGCAGCCCACATTTAGCCTTGGGCGATCGATCCCCCCAAGGATGGGCGATCGATCGCCCACCTGAAGGTGCTGCTCCTCATGGAAAATCATGGGGCGATCGATCCCCCTCAATTGGGGCGATCGATCCCCCTCCTGTAGACCTGTTTGACCCTCCATCGCCCAAGTTCGACCGAACCTTGATAATTTTGAGTCTCCATCGCCCAAGGTCGACCGAGAGCATGATTTTTCACCCGTCTTGAGTCCAAATACCTCGATACACCTCTTGGCATCCTCCGGAAGCAACTTATACATCAAAAACTCAAAGAAAAAAACATTAAAACGCAACTAGAATTGAAGAAAAACTTAAGAAAACTAAAACCACAAATTAAAATTAAAGAAAACTAAAAGAAATAAAGTATAGAAATACATACAAAACCTACTATTTAACGTCCGTAGGGGACGATTGACTCTCCGAAGGGATTAAGTCGGATAGACGGGATCCGTCAAGTCGACGGACTCCACGTCTCTTCTTGGCACACATCCTTCCACACAATGTTTCAACCTTTGGCCATTAACTTTCATCAAATTGATTTCAAACAATTGCTCATCCGGGAATGAGTCTCGAATAGGTAGTGCATCGATCACCGGCTCAAACTCGATTCGAGATAAATGATCTGCAACCACATTCTCCGTCCCCTTTTTGTCTTTTATCTCTAAATCAAATTCTTGCAGCAATAAAATTCACCGAATAAGACGCGGTTTGGTTTCTTTCTTTGCCAATAAGTGTCTCAATGCTGCATGATCAGAATAGACAACCACCTTGGATCCCAATAAATAAGAACGAAACTTGTCCAAGGCAAACACTACAGCTAGAAGCTCTTTCTCTGTGGTTGTATAATTGAGTTGGGCATCAGAGAGAGTCTTACTAGCGTAGTAGATGACATGTGGTCGTTTCTCTTCTCTCTGTCCCAACACGGCTCCTACTGCATAATCAGAGGCATCACACATGATTTCAAAAGGTACAGCCCATTTTGGAGACTGCATGATTGGTGCAGAGGATAACAGAGACCGAAGCTTTTCAAAAGCTTTCACACACTCTTCATCAAAGATAAAGGGAACATCCTTAGATAACAAATGGCACAATGGTCGAGCCACTTTACTGAAATCCTTGATGAATCTTCTATAGAACCCGGCATGGCCTAAGAAAGATCGAACTTGCCTTACCGAAGTTGGATGAGGCAAAGTTGCAATTAGATCGATCTTTGCTTTATCAACTTCAATGCCCCTCTCTGAAACAATATGGCCCAATACAATACCTTCTTTCACCATAAAGTGGCTCTTCTCCCAACTAAGTACCAGATTCTGTTCTCGGCACCTTTGAAGCACAAGTGATAAATTGCTCAAACAATGTTCAAAAGATGATCCAAAAACAGAGAAGTCATCCATAAACACCTCCAAGAATTTTTCCACCATGTCAGAAAAGATGGCCATCATACACCTTTGGAATGTAGCCGGAGCATTACATAATCCAAAAGGCATACGACGATACGCAAAAGTACCAAAGGGACAAGTGAAAGTGGTCTTCTCTTGATCTTCTGGATCCATAGCTACTTGGTTATAACCAGAGTAGCCATCCAGAAAGCAATAATAGCTCTGACCAGCTAACCTTTCGAGTATTTGATCAATGAATGGAAGAGGGAAGTGATCCTTCCTTGTCATAGAATTGAGCTTTCTGTAATCAATGCAAACACGCCAACCTGTGGTAGTACGTTGTGGAACAAGCTCTCCCATGGAGTTAGGGACAATGGTAAGACCAAATTTCTTTGGAACCACTTGTGTCGGACTCACCCATGTGCTGTCAGAAATTGGATAAATGATTCCTGCATCAAGTAACTTGACAACCTCTTTCTTTACCACCTCCTTCATGTTGGGGTTCAATCGCCCCTGTGCCTCTCTAGTTGGCTTACATCCTTCTTCCAAATGGATTTTGTGCATGCAAACTGAGGGATCAATGCCCTTAAGATCAGCAACACTCCATCCAATTGCTTCACGATGTTGGTATAAAACCTCTACTAAGCTCTTTTCTTGAATTTCTGTCAGATCAGAGGCAATTATAACAGGAAGAGTTTTCTGTGCCCCTAAGAATACATACTTCAATTTGTCAGGCAAAGGCTTCAACTCTAATTCTGGAGGGGACTCTAATGAAGGCACTAAGGGAGTGCTAGAGAGAAAAGGTAGTGGCTCAATCGGAATTCTCCATGGTGGATTATTCTGAATAGCATCCACTTCTAGCATAGCATGCACTTCTTCACACAACCCTTCATCATTAATGTTCTCAAAGTCATAAACAGACTTACATACCTCCAGGGAGTTTCGAGATATAGAGGATGAGATAAATTCCTCCACACATTCATCAATATCATCCATGCAGAACACATCACTCTGATCTGGAGGGTGTTGGATAGCATTGAACACATTAAGCTTGACATTCATGTTGCCAAAAGAAATATCCATGATCCCCGACCTACAATTTATGCAAGCATCAGCAGTAGCTAAGAAAGGTCGACCAAGGATCACAGGAATGTGCCTCTTCGGATTGTGAACCGGCTCAGTGTCAAGTACAATGAAATCAACAGGAAAGTAGAACTTGTCCACTTTAATGAGCACATCTTCTATGATTCCTCGGGGTTGCTTTGTTGATCTGTCTGCAAATTGTAATACCACCGAGGTAGGCTTCAATTCTCCCAATCCCAATTGTAAATAGACTGAATAGGGTAGCAAATTCACACTTGCACCCAAATCAAGAAGAGCTTTATCCACATGATGCTCCCCAATAATGCATGAGATAGTTGGAGCACCAGGATCTTTGTACTTGGGAGGAGTACACTGCTGAATTATTGAACTTACTTGTTGTGGCAGCATTACTTTCTTTGGCACATGGCTTTTAGAACGCCTTTTCTGAGTGCACAAGTCCTTCAAAAATTTTGCATAAGGAGGAATTTGCTTGATGGCATCAAGGAGTGGCAAATTAATCTTCACTTGGCGAAACACCTCCATCATGTCATGCAGCTTGTCCCCTTGCTTCCCCAATTTAGATGCTTCAAGAAAACGTTGCGGGAAAGGAGCCTTGGGCTCATAAGGAATTTCAGCAATTGGACTTGTGATCACTTTTTCTTCTTCTTTCTTTTCACCCACCTTATTGTCAATTATTTTCCCACTTCTCAAAGTGGTAATGGCTTGAACTTGCTCATGGCGTGGGTTGCTTGTGGAAGCTTGCATCCCTCTTGGATTAGCAATTGGTTGACTAGGGAGCTTCCCTTCTTCTCTTCTACTCAATGAAGTAGCAAGCTGTCCAAACTGAGATTCCAGTTTGGCAATGGATTGAGAATGCGAGTGCACTAGCTGAACTGTAGATTGTACTGTTGCTGCAGTAGCTTGCACTGTCTCTATAAGAGAATCAAGCTTGTCAAATTTAGACAAGGTAAGAGTCAGCTTGTCTTCAATAGCAAAAATTCTTTGGGCCATAGGACTTTGTGTTTGATATTGCTGTTGAGGCACAAAAGTCCTAGGTTGATATGATGGTTGCATTGCTGCCCCTTGGTTACTGTAAGAAAAACCAGGATGATTCCTCCATGTGGGATTGTAAGTATTACCTCGTGGAGGATTCATTGGTCCAGTGAAAGTGGCTTGAACTTGCTCATGTTGAATATCAGAAAATTGCCCCATTGAAGGATAATTGCTCACATTATGCATAGGACTAGAGCAAAATTCACAAGGGCCTAGCAATGAAGAATTTGAAGCAGAAGGAGTTTGATTGGCAGCCATAATTGCTGCTACCTTCTGTGCAATTAAATCAATATCAGTTGGCATAGCTTCTGAAGCACCAACCTCAAAAATCCCATCAGTCTTCCTGGTAGTGGCGGGTTTGCTAGAACGAGTAGAGGACACATGTTGTAGAGAGTTGTCACTAAGATTTTCAAATAAGGTCCATGCCTCTTCTTCACTCTTCAACATAAAAGTACCTCCACATGACGCATCAACCATCTGTCTGTTAGCTTCTGTGAGCCCTTCATGAAAACTCTGCACTAGTTGCCACTTAGGAACTTGATGATGGGGACACTTCCTAAGAAGGTCCTTGAATCTTTCCCATGTCTCATAAAATTGTTCCCCCTCATGTTGGGAGAAACCAGTGATAGCACGTCTGAAGTGATTGGTCTTCCCTATCGAAAAATACTTCTTGAGAAACTCATGTTGCATCTGAGTCCAAGTCGTGATAGAACCAGCCGGTAGAGAGTTGAACCAATACTTTGCTTTGTCTTTCAGAGAGAATGGAAAAAGTCTCATTCTGAAAGCATCTTCAGAGAAGTTGTGAATTTTTGTAGTTGAGCACACTTCAATGAAGTCATCCAGATGCTTGTAAGGGTCTTCTTGAGTCAGCCCAAAATAAGATGGTAGCATCTGAATAATGCTGGACTTGATCTCATAATTCTGTGCTGTGACATTGGGCAGTTGAAAACCTGCTGGCGAGGTATATGTCTCAGGAACATAGTAGTCCCTAAGCAATCTAGCTCTTTCTCCATCAGCATTAGGAACAAGGTTATTATTCCTCTCTTCTGCCATGTCTTCAATTATTTCTTCCTCTTGCACAATGGGATCAACAGGGATGTTCCTCTGTTGTCTAAGAGTACGTTCAGGCTCAGGATCAAGAGGTATCAAAGGATCAGCCACAGAACGATGACCTTGCATATATTACTAAAAGCACCTGAAAAGAAAACAAAAACAAAATTAAAAATAAAATATAAAAAATTTCCTAAACTAAAAATCCAATTAAAACTAATTCTGTAAAATCCAATCAATCAAATAGATAATCCCCGGCAACGGCGCCAAAAATTGATTCGTGTGTGAGTGTGACTCAAAAAGTATACCAATTAAAAATTTTCACACTTCGCAATAGAATGAATTCCTTGCAGAATAGGGCTATCGAAATGAATGGGTATCGTACCTCAGGGATTATGTTCTGACGAGTTGGAATACGGAATTAACTCTAATTAAATTTATAAGAAAAGAATTCTGATTTTTAAACTAAACTAATTAAAAAGATAAAATAAAATAAATCAAAGTAAACAAGATAGTAAAGATAATAGGAGAGAAATTTAGGGTATTTGACTTCACCACTAACTCCACAATCAATGGTCAATTGAATCAACTATAGGGGAATTACATCATGCATAAGTGGTGTCGGTGGCTACAAGCTCACCTTCATCCGTCAAGAAGATAACATATGATTAAGGCTAAGCCATGGACTATCTTCGATTGGCATGGGCCATCTGCCTAACTACTCTAATCTAGGGTGCAGTATGGTTCATCTTCTCTAGGCATAATCCATCAAAGCTCATAACAATATATTCAGTGATTACCATTGTGTAATAATCTCTCTCATGATCACAGAAAACAAAAGAGATTGAGTTCAATAACAACAACCAAATATCTAAGACAAGATAAGAAATCATTGAGATTGAATTTACAAGACTTTTATTGCTCAATTCATTAATAAGAATCCTCACAATTACACAATCTATACATGTATATAAAGGTCCCCAATAATTAAAACAATCAAACCATTGATGCTTTGTTAGGGCTACATCAAAACCCTAGTGGATGAACTAGCTGCTCATGGTAGAAGAAGAAGCTTCAACTGTTGAGGAAGAAGACATCATCTTTCTGAATTACGCGTATGACTTCGTTCTCCAATGGCTCTACAATATGTTTCTGTTCTCTTCTCAGCCCTCTCAGACTCTCCAATCTCTGTGTAAGCTCTCCCAATTCAGCCTCCAAGTCTTCCCTTTATTCCCCAAGAGAATTCACCAAAGTCCTAATCCAATTAGGAATTAATTAGGGTTTCCCGCAGCACTAATCAGGTGGATTTTTTCTGCTGACTTCGGCCCGACTTTTGACCCACTAGAAGTCCGATTCACGGAATTTTTGTGAAATACAAAAGTGTGCAGAATCAAATTTCGTTCAACCTACGCGAGAATTATGTCGATTTGAGGCTCGAAAATAAGACTTCTGGTCCGTTTTCCAAAACGGGATTAAGACTGCATTATGCGCAGATTTGGGCTTCAGGCCCGAAACCTTCTTAAGCAGCTATAATTCTCTTGGACCTCTTTCTTGGGCTGATTTGAGTTGAAATAAATGGTTGAGTGAATCTCCTTGATGTAGGCTTCATCTCACCATCTTAGATGTCTTCTTTAAAAGCCCAAAATCCTGGTTTTAACTGAAATAATCATTAAGGCCCTGAAAATACAGAAAACACTAAAACAAAGTAAAATCACTAAATAATCTATCACTAAGAGAATAAAATACATAAGTTAAGAGGCTAGAATGCGTAACATTCAACGCCTATCACACCCCCAAACTTACATATTGCTAGTCCCTTAGCAATAGAATAAAACAAAACTAAAACGAAGAAACTACTAAATACTAACTAAACTACCCAAACTCCACTTTCGTGGGAGAAACGATTGCATTTAGCATATGCAACAAGCCTTTAAACCCTTAGGTTCCCCCTAGTGGACGAGTATAGTCTCGTGAGGGTTTTCAGAAATGTTACCCACAAACATTCAAAATTCTGTTTCAACATTAATTCAAGAAGAAGATTACAATACATAGTTACAAACTTGCATTCAAGAATAATTTCAAACTTTCAAATTCCACAATTCAAATCAATGGTCCCCATACATAATTCACATCAACATATCTCAAAATAATCAACTCTAGTCCCCTCGTGTAAAGTGAACTAGCAGTCCTCTCATGTAGTATAACCAAGTTCTGAATCTATTAAGGCACATACTCCTTCAACTCACTAGCTCCCATTATTGAACTCATACTTCCCAACATGAATACATGACTTTTTTCATTTTTTTTTCATTGCTTTATTGGTTGTGCAATGTCTTGATCTATTAAGCTTTCTGAAAGATCCATGTAGCAAGCTTTCAGTCAGTGGCTCCCAAACCAGATGGCTTTAGGGCACTAGGCTTTAAGATACCCTGAAGACCTAGCTCTTTCCAACAACAACTCGCATTAACATTTGTTGTGGCCTTTCCACAACCTTCCCTTGGACCTTCAAGAGGTAGGACCTCTCAAGGGTTTTGAAACCAAAGTAATCATATTCAAAGTCCTGGTCATATATTATCTCACTGTCCAAACGAGCATCATTCTGAAACAAACAAATTGTTGATAAACAATTCACAGATTGGCTCAACATTTTTTCTCAAGACCAAAGACATTGCCTTAGGGGGAAAAAGAGAAGCAACTTTTTAATTCATGTAGCAGTATGGTTTATCATTCAAAAATAATTGTTGGAGCACCAAGGGTGCAAATGCAAAAACTAGATACTATAAAACAAACTTTATTCCCAAGCTTATAAGACAACAACTTATCACAAAGTAGTGGATGTTAGGCTTATTTTTCTCTAAAGCTTGTAATGGACTAGTTATATATTTATTTTATTTATTATTATTTTTATCTGATTGAGTAATACCAATCATTTGGAAAACTACACAGGATGCAATTTTCACTTGGACAGTTGGACATGAATGCCCCAATTCTATTTTGAATGGCAATATGAGTAACTTGGCTCCTAAAAGGGGGATACAGGATGGCTAAGATTAGAGGATCACTTGATAGTTCAAGTATATTTCCTTTCTTTGCTGGTGAACCAACAAACCAAATTTCCAATGATTTATTGTATTTTTTAGTAATTTTAACAGGATAATTTATGGCAATGAACTAGGTATTCTGATCAAATTTATGTTGGTCAGAGTTGTACCACAGCTTCAGCCAAGTATAAATCCCGCAAACATCATAATGGAAAGGAGAGGAAGGAGATTATTCTCACAAGCCATTAAGAACCACAATTACAATTCCAATTCCAACAATGAAACAACATTTTTTTGGTAAATAATTATATATTAGAGAGAAAGAGAGATCAACAATGGAAAAAATATGTGAAATAATGGGAATTTTTGATCTATTTTTAGCAATGTATAGGGATAACATATATAGGCAAAAATAGCCTATAAATCTAGGATATATAGCCTAAAAATCTGGAAACTAACAGCTTATAAATCTGGAATATACAGCCTACAATATCTGGAAACTAACAGCCTAGAATACAATCCAATAAAATCAGGATAATAGTTATAGTTGGTGATTCTAACACTCCCCCTCAAGCTGGTGAGTGGATATTTTCCATTCCCAGCTTGCTAATAATAAACCGAAATGTAGAACCACTCAATCCTTTAGTTAACACATCTACAAATTGACCCTCAATTGACATAAATGGAGTACAAATCAATCCGCTATTCAACTTCCGCTTTATAAAATGTCTGTCTACTTCCACATGCTTGGTGCGATCATGTTGCACAGGGTTATGTGCAATATCTATTGCTGATTTTTTATCACAATATAGCTTCATAGGTCCTTCTCCTACAATCTTCAGATCTTCCAAAATTATTTTCAGCCATAGAAGATCACAAACTCCTAATGTCATAGCTCTAAACTCAGCTTCTGCACTAGACCTTGCAACTACATTCTGCTTTTTGCTTCTCCACGTTACAAGGTTGCCTTTGATGAATGTACAATAACCTGAAGTCGATCTTCTGTCATCAACTGATCCAGCATAATCTACATCCGTGTATGCTTCCAATGTTAATTCACTACCTCTTCTAAACAACACTCCCTTTCCTGGAGTTCCTTTTAAGTACTGTAGAATTTGATGTGCTGCTTGAAGATGTACTTCTTTTGGATTATGTATAAACTGACTCACCACTCCTACAGCATAGGCTATGTCTGGTCTGGTTTTAGAAAGATAGATTAGTTTGCCAACTAATCTCTGATAGGATTCTTTATCCACCATCGCATCTTCTGGAGCTTCACAAAGCTTTTGATTCTATTCAATGGGTGTCTCCACTAGTTTACACCATAGTTTTCCTATCTTAGTTAATAAATCTAGAACATACTTGTGTTAGGATATAAAGATCCCATGTCGAGAGTGAGCCACTTCAATGCCGAGGAAGTATTTTAACCTGCCGAGTTCTTTAATCTCAAACTCTTGCAAAAAACACCTTTTCAATGCCTCCATTCCTTGCAAGTCATCACCTATTACCACTATGTCATCCACATAGACTAATAAAGTTGTAACTCCCCCTGAAGTAGAATGTTTAACAAACAATATGTGATCACCTTGACTTTGTTTGTAACCCAAAGCTTTCATTACGCTAGCAAATCTACCAAACCAGGCCCTGGGAGACTGTTATAAAGTGCATTTTTTAACTTACGCACCTTATTCTTTTTTGACTCAAACCCTGGAGGAACCTCTATATAGATTTCTTTATCAAGATCACCATGTAAAAAGGCATTTTTTTATATCAAACTACTGCAAACTCCAGCCACGATTGGCTGCCAAAGATGATAGGATTCTTACAGAATTCATTTTTGCAATAGGAGAAATGTTTCAAGATAATATATCCCATAGGTTTGAGTATACCCCTTAGCTACTAACCTTGCCTTATATCATTCAAGTGAACTATCTGTATTCTATTTCACAATGAAGACCCATTTATATCCCATTAGCTTCTTTCCTTGAGTTAGTTTCACCAACTCCCATGTTTTGTTCTTCTTAAGCGCATCCATTTGAACCTTCATAGTTTCTTTCCACTTTTTACTTCCCAATGCTTCATAGACAATTTTTGGGATAGTAATAGTATTGAGGTGGATAAGAAAACTTTTATGACCATTCAATAGCTTTTCATAGGACGCAAAGTGAGATAATGGATATACAGGCCACTGAGTACACTTCCTAACACCTTTTCTATTTGCAATAAGGAAGATCATAATCATCAACAACAGGCCCATTTTGCTAAACACCTTTTCTATTTGCAATAAGGAAGATCATAATCATCAACAACAGGCCCATTTTGCTAATAATCTTCAGAATTAGGAGTTACCTCAACATTATCGGCACCAGAAATTGGTTCAGAATCAAGAGCCAGCATTGGTTGAACAAGGGGTTCTTTCCTTCTTGAATATACCTGCAATGGGCGAGTAGCACTCTGAATCTATTTATCCTTTGTCGCTGGACTAGGAGTACTTGGTAAAGGAACGAAAAATGGATGATGACGGATTGGATAATGACGGATGTTGATTTTGTGAGGATGGGAAGGATGAAAGATCAAGCAAATCCTTATCTTCCATAAATGATATCCCCCCTTGAAGATAAGGATTTGGAAAGTAATTCTCAATTTCAACAAATGTTACATCTACAGAGACAAAGAATCATTTTGTTGGAGGATGATAACACTTATACCCTTTTGTGTAGAAGAATATCCAACAAAAACACACTTAAGAGCCCTTGGATCAAGTTTCCCATGGTTATTCGAATGAATATGAACAAAGGACACACACCCAAAGACCCTAGGAACTAGGTGATTTGTTGTTTTGAAGTCAAGAAAAAAATTCAAAAATAGTTGCATGGGACTGTTATAATCAAGAACTCGACTGGGTAATCTATTAATCAGATGTGTAGTGGTTAAAATAGCTTCCCCCCAATAATTTTTTGGAATATTTTTTTGGAAAAGAAAGGCTCGGGTAATAGTTAGAAGATGACCATTTTTTCGTTCTGCCACTCCATTTTGTTGGGGTGTGTTGACACATGAAGACTCATGAATGACTCATTTTTCTTTGAAGAATGGTGACAACACTTGATTAAAGCAATCCCTAGCATTATCAGATCGAACTCTCTTTATCTTAACCCCAAATTGGTTTTTTACCATGTGGAAAAAATTTTGAAAGGTGAAACTGACATCTGATTTTTGTTTCAAGAGAAAAACCCATGACCCACGAGTACAATCGTCAATAAATAAAACAAACCATCGAGCCCCCCAAGATATTATGAATTGTAGAAGGTCCCCAAACATCACTGTGAATTAGAGTAAAAGGTATTGAAGATCTTGTATTACTTAATGGAAAAGAAACAGGTTTATGTTTTGCAAGTTCACAAACATCACAATGAAACATACCCAAATCAAATCATTTAAACAAATCAGGAAACATTATTTTAAGAATACTGAAAGAACGATAACCAAGATGAAGATGATATAACCATATTTTATTTTTATTGGAAAGAGAAGACTCAAAAAGTAGAGACAACAGAATAGGATCCTTAGTGCTATTTTGCCCATCAGGTACCTCAAGAAAGTAGAGTCCATTCCTCTCCCTAGCAAGTCCAATCATCGTCCCCATGCTCTGGTCCTGAAATTTACAAAGTGCAGAAGAAAAGGTTACCAAACAATTCAAATCCTCTGTAAGCTTATGAATTGAAACTAGATTGGTGGATAATTTTAGCACATGCAGAACATTTTTTAAAACAAAGTTCTGATTTATAACTTTATCCCCTCGATACAACTATACCCAGTGTTCCATCAGTAGTAGCAATTTTCTTATTACTAGGACAAGGACTGTAAGAGACAAACCCATGGGATGATTGGGTCATATGATCCGTAGCCCCAGAATCCACTACCCAAGTTCCTTTCGAGATTGACATATTAACAGCATAGAATTAAGAGTTACCTGGAAAAGCCAAGGAACAAGTACCTGCACCACTCGTAGGTTTCTCTAATGTCCCTAGAAAATATCTTAGCTTCTCAATCTCTTCTCTATTGAACTCGAATCGCTCCCGAGAGAATTCTCCTTCTCCTCCTAATTGTGCTGAGGTCAAATGTGCATGTCCTTGCCTTCCTCCTTGATTACTCTTTTTTGTCCAAGAAGTATTTTGAGTATTTGAGGGCTTACCATAGAGTTTCCAGCACCTCTCACCTCTCCCTGCTGTGTCACGACTTCTTATAGTAGGTACACCATAAAGAGTCTTTATTACATGCTTTTGATCCTTCTAACAGCCCATTATTTCCTCCTACTCCACTAAAATAGGCATTCGACTGGTATGATTTCACAACTCTCGGATTTGCAGCTTTTGTAACCAAGGCTGAACCATCTGCCAATTGAGTCTCCATCATAACTCCTCTTGTGCTTCTTCTCCACAAATTATGGCAATTGTTTCATTGAGTGAAGTAACTTCTTCCTTTCCTAACACTTGTACTCGGACAGGATCAAACTCAATGTTCAATCCGACAAGAAAGGTGTAAATTCTCTCTTTTTCCATATAACGTTTAAGAAGGGCTACATCATCGCTGCACTTCATCTCAATACACTAATAATGATCTGACTCTTGCCATAAGCTTTGTAAAGTATGGGCATGTTCAGTGACCGAGCAGTTAACTTGTTTGGTAGATGAGATTTGTGTCTTAATCTCATAGATTTGTGGAGCATCGCGTACTTTAGAATAAGTCTGCCTACAGGACTCCCAAATCTCCTTTGCTATTGTAAAAAACATACAAATATCGCTGACTTGTGGCATCATCAAATTCCATAACCAGGACATCACCTTCGAGTCTTCTTCATCCCACGCAATGAACTTCAGATCAACTAGTTTTGGTCCCATCCCAAGAAGATGACTCAGTTTGCCCTTCCTTTTCAAGAAGGTTTGAACAAATTGTGACCACTTCAAATAGTTTTTTCTGTTGAGACTTAAACCTGGTTGGATATTCTGGAACTCTCCTGGTGCAGTGTTGATGACTTGCTGATTGGTAGATTCGGAAACCTCAGTCATGATTTTGGATAGAAGTGGAAAGAAATCTGGACTCAAGAAGACTAGTCTGAAAAGGAAAACTGGTTCTGGAAAAATGGCAAAGCAGGATGGAAAAAATAGAACCAGAGAAGGCAAGAAAATGGCAATTTATGACAGAAAAAAAACTAGAAAAAATTCCTTTTATGAGGAAATGCAGACCACAAATTTACACGGATTCCATGTGAAATAATGGGAATTTTTTATCTATTTTTAGCAATGTACGGGGACAACATATATAGGCAAAACACAACCTATAAATCTAGGATATTCAACCTACAAATTTGGAAACTAAGAGACTAAACTAACAGCCTATAAATTTGGAATATACAGGCTTCAATATCTGGAAACTAACAGCCTAAAATACAATCCCATAAAATTAGGATAATAGTTATAGCTGGTGATTCTAACAAAATAGGCATCGAGTCCTCCCCATTATGGGGAGTGTGTGTGTGTATACATATATCAGTACATAACTATATATTAAGGAAACATATATCATGTAGGCATCTATCTCAAAAGGTGCAAAGTTGCAATTAGATCACTACAAGTACCAAAAAACTCCTAAATTATAGGTATTTTTTAGTAAAATAAAGGTGTTTACACAGCATGTTCAATGTTCTAAAAATTACACTCCCTTATTGGTATATTCACATGACACAATTCAACCAACTTCTAACAAACAGGACCAAGTATTTTATTAACCAAAATTTTGAACTAGGAACTTAAATCTCCTTGTAAACTCTAGCATATCCATATCCATATGTAGACCCATAAATTATATATATATATATATAAAATAAAAAATAAAAAAACTGCAAAAACCTTCATGATTATTTCATAAACATCATCAGAATCAGAGAGGCCTTCTGTCCAGATCTTTCACTGATATGGTTGTACATATCTTTGATCCTACCACATAGATCAAAAATATATTTCATTTTTGTAAAATGAAACTGACAATTAAAAAAAAGCTTATTATAAATACCAATTCAGATGCCTTTACGTGTCTGAAAATGATTTCTTTGTGTTCTTGTCAGATTTAAAATAACAATCCTTGCAGCCAACTGTCACAAATGAATTTTCAAATAAAAGGATAAATCAAACTACAGTACATAGAATCACAAGTGAAACTACATCCTATTTATCCAATTAAGAAAAATGTAAAACTGCATAATACGAGCTCTGCTGCTCTAGTTACAATAATTGATCTAGTACATATACCAAGCAATCCAAAGCTATAACCATAAACATTTATATATGCAAACATTTGTATTAGTAAAATCCATAATCTAAAATCAACAAAACTGAAAAAGAAACCCACCCCAGAACATAGAAATCAACAAAATAACAGTAACTAAAATAAATAAAACCAAACCCACAACTATAAAAGGATAGCCCCAAACCATAGCCAAAAATCAACAGAACACAATACAGAGGAAGGAAACAAATACAAAAGCAAACAAGTTATACTCATAGAACCATAATCAGGGTGATTGGTGGTCATGGCAGCAGCAGTTTCGGCAGCCAATTCATCGAGTTGCCTGGTAATGACGCCCTTATAGACCCCAGCACATACCTTCTGAGCCACAAGCACTGGGTCATAGTGCTTGATGCTAAGCCCATAACTCAGCTTCTTCAGACGACTGCCATCTTGTCAAAATGCACAGATTCTTGTCGCCCATCTCTCTTCACCACATACATCTTACTTTCACTGAAATAATTATGTATTTTCTACTGAGGACTTTCGTCGAACGATGCTGTGATGTTGGGATATGAAACCACTTATATGTAGCACAAAGAAGTGTACAAAGGAAGTTTTAAAAGAGAGAGAGAGAGAGTTTGAAATTTGTATTTAGTGTCTCTCTCTATGACTGTTGGAGGGCTTTTGAATTTGCCCTCCAATTGGCGTTGTTATAGGTGGTGGGTAATTAAGGGTTAGAGAAGGAGAGGGGAGCACTTTTTGTCTAACACTGTATACTTCTCACATCAGTTTGTTTGTTTGCTTTTTTTAAACAAACTACTAATAAAGAGCATGCAAGGGCTCATTTGGATTGATTGAATTGGAAAGAAAATAAAGGGAATGATAGTATTTTTTATGTTTGGATTGTCATTATTAAGAGAAAAGAAAGGATTAGGAGTGATTTGAAAGGATATTTATCCCTTTAAATCACTCATATGCTATCCTCCCAAAAGTGGGAAGATTTGGAAAGAAATGATAAGAATAAGTGAATCTTTCATAATACCAAAAATAACCCTAACATTTTAAAGAACAAAATACATTTGGGTATATCTTGTAATATAAACACAGAAGGACAAGATAGTAAATTGATTAAAATGATTTATTTTCTTTTCTCTCCTTTACCTTTTCCAAACAAGAATGAAATCATTTCCTTCCTTTTCTTTCATAATTTATCCAAACATGAATACATGTTATCTTCACTTTTCTTTTCTTTTCTTTTCTCTTATAACTAATGTTATTCTTGCTTTTATTTTCTCTCTTGTTTATCCAAACAAAGCCTAAATAAAATTCTTTGATAAATAGTAATGAAAAAAAAATTACAGGACCAGAAGTTGATGCAATAGTGAAGTCAAATTTACTGGACCAGAAGTTTATTGTGGATCGTCTAATCTTTAAACTCAGAAAAAGAAGAATTTACAACACACCTAAGAATTAGATTTCAAGATATTCACTCTTCAAAATAAAAAAATTATAACCCAAAAATATATAATTATAATTTAAATTATACTATCTTGATCATTGATTCTTGAAAATTACCCTCATGAAAATGTTATTAATGTGTGGCTATGACTGCTATGTTCTTGTTACATCTCTATGTAAAAAAAGGAGAAAATAACTAATAAGTGAAGTATTAGTCAATTTAGATGAAATATTAAAAAATAAAGTAACAAAGTCTTTTTAACTTGCTCATAAGAGCAAGACTCTCAAAGCAAGACAAGTTCTTAAAAGCACAATTTATACTCTCTTCACTATAAAGGCTAGTTTGGTAAACAGGAATGGAGGTGGAATGGAATGGCCATTCCACCTCTTATTCTCTTTCTCTTAGTTGTTGTGCTACATTAGAAATGGAATGGTCATTCCTAGTCATTCCCTTGGAATGCTCATTACATTAGAAATGGAATGGTCATTCCTAATCATTCCCTTGGAATGCTCATTCCAATAAAATCATTCCTCTTCTTGAGCTATGGAATGGCCATTCCATTCCCACTTCTTATTAAAATCACCCTCTCTCTCTCTTCATTAATTTCTCTCCCTCTTTTACAACTCACTCCATAATATATAGATATTTCATAGGTATATAAAATTCATTTATCTCTCTATCATATATATATATATATATAATTAGAGATAATTTCTCTCTCTATATATACAATATGCATGTTATATACTTGCCACACGCCTATATATATATATATATACATATCACATGCCCATATGTATAACTTGCTATATTTTAAGCTGTGTAAGAAAATGAAGGTTCTTGTTTTATCATTTGCATTTTTAAAACTTATTATGTTTTATGGAAAAGTATAACATGTTGGAAGGTATTACCATTTCATTCCTACATCATTCTCTATCCGTAGTCAAACATTAGAATGAGAATGGGCATTCCATTCTATTCTCATTCTCATTCCATTCCCATTCCATTTCATTCCTATGTACCAACCAACCCTAAATGTCTTGTTATATACCATCTTGAATTTCACGATGATTAGCTCTTGTTTTGTCATGGATATTATTTCTTAGTTCAACTCCTTAAAACTGCTCTTGATACCTTCACAAACCTTTCAAGGTTGATAATTAATCCCAATAAAAGCTCCATTTTGTTCTCTATTGTTCCTTTGCATCATCAAACAACTATTCGGGATCTTGTAAACTTTAATATTGGCTCCCTTCCCATCACATACATGGATGTTCCTCTCCTCTCCACTAGGCTTAAAACTGGGAAAAGACAAAAAAAAAAAGAAAAAAAAAGAGTAATCGAAAGGACACCGATGTGGTAGTCAGAATCAGGACAGCTATGAAAGTTGTAAAGGCACTCAGAGGGTATTAATTACGTACCTGACTAATGAATCATCACCATATTTATAGAATCAAGATATATTCTGTATCTGGGTAGAAAAATGCCTCTTTAGATTCCACTCTATTTCGAAGTGGGAGAGTCTAATTAGGGTTTATCATTATGACTTTTCCTCCACCACATCAAAATTCTACTAGAGTCTAATTCCCCTATCAGTTGCCCTATGTTCATGAGAGTTGTTTATCGAGTCTTTAGAAACATTACCTATTCTAACACCGTTATTAAAAGAAAAAGGTTATAAATACGACGCACATGCACTCATATTTTCCCTTTATAACTGACCAAATCATTTTCATAATTTGATATGAAATGAAAATTTGAAACTCATATGGGCCTTTTAGAAAAGGATGGTACAAGTAACACAGAGCCATTTAAGACTCTAAATGATAGCATTCTTACATAATACATATTGCCTTAGCATGTGACCAACTATATATGTAAATACCTACTTGCTTAACTTTAAGAGTGTCGGCTGCTTCATCTTAACAAATATTGATGCATAAAGTAAACACTTAAGCAACCTAGTACTAATAACGAGGAGGATACTACTAACTTTATAGGTCTTTGCTATTACCAGGGTTGTTATAACCCCAACTCTTAATTGGCAGGGCCTTATGCCTTTGGTGCTTGCATTGTTAGGGCCACTAGGCACCAACTTAACTTTTGTCGGGCCGACTAGCCTAGGCTCCTTTTTACCAGGACCGACAAGTCCCAATTTTGATGTTACTAGGGCCAGCTAGCCCTGATTCATCTTGGACGGGACTGACAAGTCCTGGTTTTGAAGTTTTTGGAGTCGGCTAACCTCGCTTCCTCTTTGTTGGGACTGACGAGTCCCAGTTTTGAAGTTTTCAAGGCCAGCTGGCTCTGGTTCCTCTTTGTCGGTCCTAGTTTTGAAGTTTCCAAGGCCGACTGGCCCCGATTCCTCTTTATCAGGACTGGCGGGTTAACCTTGTTGTTAGCATGGTTATAGTCTTGTCATGTATTATTTGTTATTTTGGGCTAACGGGCCCCACTGCAAGCTTTAATCAAGTACTCTACTTTAGAAAGCTTTTGTAAGGAACCAACAAGTGTATTTGGGCACTACTAGGTGAACGTTAACATATGAATGTTGGCATATGAACATTGCAATGAACGTTGGCATATGAATGTTGGCATATGAACATTGCAATGAACGTTGGCATATGAACGTTGGCTTCTGAACATGGTAGAAAGTTACTTTTTATAAAGCAACTGTTAGCCTCCAAGTTTATATAAAACCAAGTATGCCAATGATTTGCCCCTATTCCTCGTGCTTGAACAAGAGCAATACGAAGACTTCTTTTCCTTTTTGCTTGCCCAGTGTTGTCACTTACTTTGCCATAATTTTACCATACCTTCCTTAGAACCTTTTGCACCAAACTCAATCATATAGGAAGTTGTTGACTTCTTCATGGAAGACTACTTAGAGTGCCGAGATTTGGAGTCCCCAATGGCTTGTAATCAAGTATTATTTTCCTGAATGCATCTCTATAGAGCCCCTACTAGTGCGAAAAGAGCCTTTTCCATCATTGATGGAGAGACTTGCTTTTATGAAAGTGCCTTCGCATGTGGTTTACGCTTTCCTATACTGGAGTTCATCAAGGACCTCCTCAACGCGTTAAACCTTTGTCCTTCTTAACTTACTCCAAATTCTTGGATAATCCTCATGAGCTGCTTAGTTCTTTGGGAGGATTACAGAAACAAATTTTTTTTCATAAATGAATTCATTTGTTGTTACACCCCTACGAGAAATTCAGATTGGCTCCACTTTCTTGGTTGCCCTAACTAGAGATGCTTGCCAAAATCTCTGGTGATTGAATCGATAGGTGAGGCGGATTGATTATTCTCGTCCTGGCCCTAATAGCTGTTATAGTATCTGATGAGTTAGGTGAGGGAGGGGACTACTATTGATGCCTTGAACTCAACTCCTCTAGAGAATCCTCCTTCGAAGGGGTTATGCTATGTCCTAACCATTCCTTGCAAAAAGCCCTAAAAAGCAGTAAGTAATAGTGGATTTATTCAAATGTCAAAATAAGAGTAAAATACCATTGACTCCAACTACTCCCCTACTAGTAAAGCTTGAAAGCCATCATTTTTTTTACTAGATAAGTCTATCGTATTGACTCCTCCTCCTTAGAGGGGATAGAAGACTAGACTAGAGACTACCTCAGATTATTAGTGGAAGGAGCGATCGAGAATCAAGATTATTAGTGGAAATGAGGTAGGTTCAGTATTCTCTCTCTACCGCCTCCATCCCATGTTCCTACCTTGAGGGATAGAAGCCTTCTGACTTAACGCCTTTCTAATAATTAGTAGAGATGGGAGAGAAGATAGATGCCCGAACAATCATCTGTATCAGTAAAGATAAAGAAAGGAATTTCGTCTTTTTTCCCTTTTACAACATTAGAGGGAGGGGGGTTAGGGGGGATGGCTAGATCAAATAGAACTTCTATCTTTAGACACTCCTTATGTGATGGGGGAGGGACAGGAGGCCCCATCCAAGAAAAGAGGAGGGAGGTCTGGGTCTCCGACCTGTAAAACTCAAAAATCAAGCACTTTTAGGTCATAAAAGGAAGTGTAATAAAGCATCAATACTGATTCATCCATAATTAGATGAATCTATTCATAGAACAAAAAAAAGAAAGAGCCTCGAGCCCATAAAGACTAAGGAGATTAACTTAAGAACAAATTGAATTAGGAGCTCCATTGTAGAATTCAAACCTAACCATTAATCGAGACGCGATGGGAACGACAAAACCTGTAAATGCAGAAGATTCTATTGAAAATCAATCACATGATTCAATGTATTATTCATTAAATACATCGCTTACCAAATGCCCACAGACGAGGCAACCACATTGGCAAGATTAGCATTGATGGGAGTTTGTTGACCATATAGGAGGATACACATAAAGGCTTTGTTTCTTACTACCATCAGTTGTATACGCAATGGAGATAGCTATAGGGGATGGTTACAGAGAGCGTTTGGGAAGGATGAGGAGGTTGAGAAGTTGTGAAGGGGATAAAGCTCGAGGTTTGAATGGTTTCATGATGGCTTTTTTTCAATAGAATTGGAAGGTTCTTAAGACAGAGGTGATGGTAGCTCTTAATATTTTTCATTCAGATGGACACTTTGAGAAGAGCATTAATGCAACTTTTATTACCCTTATTCCTAAAAAGGGTGGTGCTATTAAGGCTAGGGACTTTAGACTGATGAGCATGATGGGTACTATTTATAAGTTGTTTGTGAAAGTTCTAGCTATTCGATTGATAAGTGTTATGGATGTGGTGATTTTGGAGTCTAAGAATGCTTTTGTGGGGGGGGGGGGAGATGTCAGATTCTTGATTCAATGTTAGTGGCCGGTGAATGTGGGGAGGGTAGGATTAGAAGTGGGACACCTGTGATTGTTTGCAATTTAGATGTTGAGAAGGCATATGATCATGTGAGCTGGGATTTCTTGATGTATTTGTTGGAAACAATGTTGTTAAAGGTGCGCCTAGGCTCCTTGCGCAAGGATTGTGCCTATTGTCTACCTAGGCTTAGCAATGTTCTCTAGGCGCACACTTAGGTTGCGCCTTATACAAGTGAGTCGGGGCATGCTTGACAGATAATTCCTTTTTTCTTTTTCCTAATTCAAAAAGGAGACTTTTGTCTTCTTTTCAAAAGAAAATAAGAGAGAAGCCCATTACGATCGTAAGACATGAACAACGACAAAACTCCACATCACGATGCCAACAACCTTCATCGTAGAGAGTTGCAGAGACGATAAGATGCACATGCTCTTTTTCAATAGTTTTTATTTCTTCTTTTTTTGCGCTCTCTCTCTATGGTCGTATTCTTCCCTCTCTCTCTCTCTCTTTCTCTTTGTTTTCAGCTCCTTTGGATCTTTTCCTAAATTATTTCTTGCTATTTTTTTATAAAAAAAAAACAACAGTTTTTCTTTTTCTTTTTTTATTATAAAAAAATAGCTTTTCTTTTCTCTTTTTTGTTCTCTCTCTCTCTCTCTTCCTTTTAATTCCTGCTATTTTTTTGCTTTGTTTCATTTTATAGTTCTTGAATGCCAAGGTTGATGGATTTATTTTTCATAATTGATAGGAATTTTTAAAAATATTGATTTTGAGATATAAATTCTTTTATAGTAATTTAACTTTCAATTGTGCACCTCACTCCGTTCAGACTCGCACCTCGCCTTGCGAAGACTCGCGCCTCGCCTTGTGCCTAGGCTCTATAGGACCTTTAGCACCTTAGTGTACCTAGAGCCTTTGATGACACTGGTTTGAATGGATGGAGCTTGGGCATAGATGATAGAGTTGGATTTGCTCTTGTATTTCAGCGGTATAGTTCTCGGTTCTGGTGAATGGCACCGCGCTGGATTTTTTGCTAGCTCTCGAGGTCTTAGACACGGTGATCCACTCACTCCCTTCCTTTTCATCATTGTTATGGAGACTTTCAGCAAGCTGATGAGGAGGGTAGAAGGGTTGGGCTTCATTAAAGGTTTTTCGGTGGGTAGGGATCCCAACCAATTGGTCACCTCTCACTTACTATTTGCGGATGATACTATAGTTTTTTATGATATGAGAGAGGATCAGCTGAGATTCTTGAGATATGACTTGGCTTGCTTCTAGGTAGTTTCTGGATTAAAAATCGGCATTGGGAAGAGCAAATTGGTTCAAGTTGGGGTTCTGGAGGAGATTCAGGATTTACTTGATATTTTAGGGTGTTTGGATGGCTCTTTCCCGATTTCTTATTTGGGAATGCCCTTAGGAGCTATGGCGAGAAGAACTTCCATTTGGGATCCTATGGTTGAGCACTTTGAGAGGAGAATTGCTAGGTGGATGAAGCAATACCGTTTAAAAAGGGGACGCGTAACCCTAATGAAAAGTGTACTCTCTCGAACTTGAGCGAATTCAGAGTAAGTTTTTGTGGGGAGGTATGGGAGATGAGTTCAAATACCATTTGGTGGATTAGGATAGGGTGTGTATGTAATGACCCGAAATTTTTTTTTTCTTCTTTTGAATCACGATTAAAGGCTAAGTGAATTTTAAGCGTGATTAGTTGCTTGATGACATGCTTAGTGGACTTAAATGATCCTTTCTATGTTTCGGTTATGGGTGTGGGACCGGAATTAGTTTGGGTAACCCGGGAAAATAACTACGGACTCTAGAGAGTGGCGTGGGGGTATGGATGAAATTTTAAGGGCATCAATGAAGTTTATGAAAATGAGGAAATGTTAGTTTGTGAATAAGTGCAAATGGACCATAACAAGGAGCAAATAAGGGAAAGATAGGGGGTTTAGTTGCAAAGGGAAAATATATATATTATATAGATATATAGATGGAAAAGGAGGGAGAAAAATCTTATTTTTCATCTCACTCTCTCTCTAGATTCGGTTCTCACTCTCTCTCTCTACAAGTTTCTCTCCTCCACCTTCTCTCTAAGTTTTGAGGGCCAAGACCAAAAGTTGTTCCCCTTACTCTCATCTTCATTTTGATCGGTGGAAAGTTGCCATTGGAGGAGTTTGAAGCTTGGTAAAACTTGGGTTTTCCACTTCTAAGCTTGAATTTGGAGGTAGGGGTTCTCCTTCTCACTTACTTGTCGATTCTAGGATTTTGGATGAAGCGGTGAGAGCTAAGGGTGTATATTGCATGATTTAGAGTGGTAAGAGGGGTGGGATGTGGTGTTTTTCTACTCTCTTTAGTCTCTATTGTGCAATAGATATGTATGTGGTAGTATATGCAATATAAGGGGTGAATGTGTGAGAGATGTTAGCATTTCTGCTTATATGCTAGATTTTGTGCACATATATAAAGATGTGTTATATTGAAAATGTTTGTATTATATGTTTTTAAGTGAGTTAAATGCATGCTATTTTTATATAGAGAATGTGTGCATTGGCGAAGCATGACTAAAATGTGCTTAGGTGAAGTTTTGTGAGCATATGACATTCTTGCGATGCTTAGGTGCTTAGGTGTGGGTATTACCAGTTGAGGGTAAGAGAAAAGGACATTCCGAAAATAGCCTTTCGGACTAGATATGGCCACTACGAATTTCTAGTGATACCATTTGGGTTGACGAACGCACATACAGCTTTCATGGATTTGATGAACCGAATATTCAGGGTGTACTTGGATAGGTTTGTGGTAGTCTTTGTGGATGACATTCTTTTGTATTCTTCTTCTATGGAGGAGCATGAGATCCACTTGAAGACAATGTTGCAGACATTGAGAGAGCATCGTTTGTATGCCAAATTCAAAAAATGTGAATTTGGCAAACGGAAGTGAAATTCCTAAGACACGTGGTGTCGGAAGGAGGAGTATCGGTAGACCCTTCTAAGATTGAAGCGATAATGAATTGGGAAAGGCCAAAGAACGTGTTTGAAATACGTAGCTTCTTGGGATTGGCAGGATATTACTGGCGTTTCGTGAAAGACTTTTCGAAGTTAGCAACACCGATGACCAAGCTTACTTGTAAAGGAGTTAAGTTTGAGTGGAACGAGGCTTGTGAGCATTCCTTTATGGAATTGAAGCGTAGATTGACTACTGCTCCGAGTTTGATTAGTCTTGAGCGCGGTTTGGGTTATGTAATCTACTGTGACGCTTCATGAGATGGTTTGGGATTTGTGTTATGCAAACTGAGAGGGTTATTGCATATGGTTCCTGACAATTGAAGATCTAAGAGCAGAATTATACCTTTTTACATAAAAGGACTTGAATATGAGATAGAGGAGATGGGTTAAATACATGGAAACTAAAACTTTGATCTTCAGTATCACCCAGGAAAAGCTAATATGGTTGCCGATGCATTGAGCCAGAAGTCACATGGCACTCTAACTAGTATTGCCATCTGAGAGTGGAAGATAATAGAAGACATCTCAGAAATGGGATTATGCTTCAGTGAAAGTGATGGACAGGCCACTTTGTTCATAATCATAGCACAACCGAGACATGACAGTGAGTTTTAGAGCATTCGCACTCGGATTACGAGTGGCGAAGCAATGGAGGATTGGGTTATCCATTCAGACAGAGGTCTGAGGTTCAAAGGCAAAATGGTTGTCCCATTGGCTTATAGGGATAAGGTTTTGAGGGAGTTTCATAGCTCCAGACTTGCAGTACATCTCGGTAGTGCCAAGATGTACCACAACCTTCGTAGACAATATTAGTGGAAGGGCATGAAGAAGGACGTTGCACGATTTGTGGTGAGGTGCCTCACTTATCAACAAGTGAAGGACGGACATCAGAGGCCGACAGGTTTGTTATAACCATTACCGGTAGCTATGTGGAAGTGGGAACACGTTATTATGGACTTTGTGATGGGGTTACCTAGGACAAGGAAGAGTCACGACGCAGTTTGGGTTATCGTGGACAAGTTGACCAAAGTGGCTCATTTCCTTTCAATTCGAGTAATGGATGATGTGGATACTCTTAGTTAGTTGTACATTGATCAGATTGTGAGACTGCATGGAGTGCCAGTTTCTATTGTGTCCGATAGGGATCCGAGATTTACGCCACAGTTTTGGCAGAGTTTTCAGGCTACACTTGATACGGACCTTCATTTCAGTATGGCTTTCCATCCTCAGATAGATGGTCAGTCAGAGCGTACTATATAGATATTGGAGGATATGCTTAGAGCATATGCACATGATTTTTGAGGTAGTTGGGAGGATCACCTTCCATTGGTGGAGTTTGCTTACAACAGTAGCTACCAAGCTAATATTGAGATGACTCCATTTGAGGCTCTATATGGTTGAGCACTTTGAGAGGAGAATTGCTAGGTGGAGGAAGCAATACCTTTAAAAAAGTGGACGCGTAACTCTAATGAAAAGTACTCTCTCAAACTTGAGCAAATTCAGAGTAAGTTTTTGTGGGGAGGTATGGGAGATGAGTTCAAATACCATTTGGTGGATTAGGATAGGGTGTGTATGTAACGACCCAAATTTTTTTTTCTTCTTTTGAATCATGATTAAAGGCTAAGTAAATTTTAAGCTTGATTGTGGTGGTATGAGGCAAAGGCAAACTCCATTTAAGTTTGAAAGTATGTGGCTTCAGGTGGGAGATTTTAAGGAGAGAATGAGGGGATGGTGGGAAGAATGCAATGTAAGTGGGACCCCGAGCTTCATTCTGGCAAGCAAGCTTCGTATGCTGAAAGAAAATATTAAAACATGGAACAAGGAAGTCATCGGCAATTTAGAATAGAGGAAAAATAAGGCTTTAATGGAAATTTTGGAGCTTAACTGTGTGGCGCAGTTGAGAGGTCTGGGGTGGAGGAGAGACAAATAAGGGAGAAATGCAAGGCAGAGATTGTTATTTCTAAGGAGATCTCATGATGTTAGAAATCTCAGGCTTTAAAGTTGAAAGAGGGTGATAGGAACACGAAGTTCTTTTAAAGATTGGCTAATGCTCACCAAAGGGGGAACTATATTAGGAGGATTGGGGTTGACGGGGAGATACTTTATAGGGAAGAGGATATTGGGAGGGAAATATCTTCCTTCTTTTAGGGATTGTACGTGGAGGAGTTTATCTGGAGACCCCTCCTTGGGGGCCTACAATTCGGGACAGTGTTAGACTTAGACAGAGAGGGCCTAGAGAGACCTTTATGTGAGAAGGAGGTCTTGGCGGCTTTGAAGAGTTGTGAAGGAGACAAAGCCCCGGGTCTGGATGGCTTTTCTACGAGGTTTTTACTCAAAAATTGGGAGGTGGTTAGGGGAGAGATCATGGGCACTTTCTACGCTTTCCACTCTCAATGCCGATTTGAAAAGAGTTTGAATGCTACTTTTATCACTCTTATTCCAAATAAGGGAGACGCCACTGATGTTAGGGACTTCAGGCCTATCAACTTGGTAGGATGTATATATAAGCTCATAGCTAAAGTCCTTACCTTTTGGAGGATCTTATCTCGAACCCTTATAATGTTTTTGCTGGTGGGCGCCAAATTTTGGATTCAGCTCTCATCGCAAGTGAATGTGTGGATCATAAACTTGCTAGCGTGATACCAGGGGTCCTATGCAAGCTAGATATTGAGAAAGCATATGATCATGTGAAATAGAGATTTATTATTCATTTGTTAGAGATTATGGGTTTTGGAATGTGATGGAGGAGATGGATCGAGTTTTCCACTTCCTCAGTTCACTTCTCAGTCCTTGTGAATGGATCGCCAACTAGTTTTTTTAACAATTCGAGGGGGATTCGGCAAGGGGACCTCTCTCTCCCTTCTTATTCCTTTTAGTGATGGAGGCCCTTAGAAAATTGATGAGGAGGGCAGTTGACTTGTGGTTTATTAGAGGATTCAGGGTGGGTAGAGATGTTTCCATATAGTTGGAGATTTCTCATTTGCTTTTTGCAAATGATACTCCTGTCTTTTGCGATGTGGATAAGGTACAGTTGAGCTGCCTGAGGTTTATGTTGATTAACTTCCAGACTGTATCCAGGCTTAATATCAATGTTGGCAAGAGTGTTTTGGTGTCAGTGGGGAACATGCCTAATATTGCTGATTTGGCAGGTATCCTGGATTATGGAGTTGTGTCATTCCCTAGTTTATACTTGGGCTTACCGTTGGGAGATTTGGCGAGAAGAGTGGGGTGGAAAGGTATGATAGAAAGCTTGCAGGGTGGAAGAAGTAGTATCTTTCGAAGGGTGGTAGGATTACTTTCTTAAAGTGTACTTTATCCAACCTTCCTACGTATTTTCTCTCACTCTTCTAGATTCGTATCTCTGTAGCTGAGAGTATTGAGAGGCTTAATCAGAATTTTCTGTGGAAAGTCATGGATGATGAGTTCAAATCCCACCTTGTTAACTAGGATCAAGCGGGCAGACCGATTAAGGCAGGAGGGTTGGAGATTAGGAAGGTGGTGCCTTTTAATAAAGCTTTTCGAGGGATATGGTTGTGGAGATTTGGGCGAAAGAGGCAACGACTGTGGAGGAGAATTATTTTTGGTAGACGTGAGAAGGACAGGAAGGGTGGTGTTCAGAGGAGGTGAGATCGGCGGGCAAAGTAGGTGTTTGAAAATTTATCCAAAAAAAGTGGGATTAGTTCTCCGAACACATCATATTCGGGATCAAGAATGGCAAAGATATTCGATTTTAGGAGGATTGGTGGTGTGGTGAGCGATCGTGGGCATGCTCCTTCCCTAGTATTTATGGTATTGCTCGAGATCGACAGGCCGTTGTGTTTAACTGCTATCACCTTGATAGGGGTAGGATGACTCGGGATGTCAGTTTCTCGAAAAAATTTCAACATTTGGAATTGGAGGAGGCAATCCACTTTTTGGAGTTTATTTACCCGTAGAGTGTGGACGGAGGGAGAGATGATATCTTGGTGTGGGTCCCATCGACTTGTGGGATTTTTTATGTTAGGTCCTTCTACAAAACCAGCTTTGGGGCAGCAAGGTTGATTTTTTCATGGAAGGCAATTTGGCGTTCTAAGGCCCCCCTAAAGGTGGCTTTCTCTGGATGGATTGTTGTCTTTCAAAAGATCTTGACAATCAATTATTTGAGGAAAAGACAAAGGTTCTCACTAGGTGGTGTTCCATATACAAGAGAAATGAGGAGACTGTGGAGCATCTTTTGCAGCACTGCCCAGTGGCACGCGACGCTTGGAGTATGTTATTAGGGTTGTATTTGGGATACAATGGGTTATGGCGAATTCTCCCAAAGGCATGTTGGATGCTTAGAGAGGGTGTGTTGTTAATGCCCAAGTTCGTGATTATTCAAGAGTGACCCCCTTATGCGTTTGGTGGTGTCTATAGAAGGAACGACATAAGAGATCCTTTGAAGATAATGAGTCTTCCATAGGGGAGCTGCAATTTTTTATTCTTAGTTCTCTTTTTTCTTGGGTTCATAGGAGAATGTGTAATTCTATGAGTGAGATGGTTGATTTGTTGGATGCTATGAGAGGTTAAGGGCCTCTCATCTTTTTGTATATGGGATACGCTCCTCGTTTGAGTGCCTTTTAATATATCTTTACTTGTCAAAAAAAAAAGGAAAACTGGAAAAGAAGCAAAAAGTTTAGGGGTTGTTTGGGACTATGACCGGTACCCGTGAATGGTAACTTTTTGGATTTAGAGCGCCACAATAAAAGTCTTTGAGGAAGAAAAACAATGGACTTGAGCTTTAGAAATGTGATTTTAACAAGAAAATGGAATTATAAATCTGGTTGTGGTGGTGGTGGAGAAAAAGGTGTGGAATTATAGAATAAGATTTTTTAGGGTAAAAGAATTAGTACAGATCTGGTTTAATTTGGTCATGGTTTCTAGACTCACTGTGGATGCTACTAACGATTCAATTCCAACCCTAACTATGATATGTACGTAATTTTAAGAACGAATCCTAGAGTTTCTTCTCCTTCCCTCTTTTACCCTTAAAATCTTACTCTCTAAGCCCAAACTCCTCTCTCCCTCAAACACTCACCAGGTTTACTGTTCACAACCCCTAAACTTGGTTTTCAAATGCCTTCATAGAAACCCCAAAACAACCACCCTTTTGTAACACTTCTGCTACCACTAAAACCCTTTATATTAAAACCTTTAGCCAACAATAAATTGGTTCTAATCAACCCTAAAAACTATATTCACCGGTATTCATCAATTTTTGGTACTAGAGCCAAATTGCATCAGATCATGTTTAAATATTGGGTAAATTACACTTACCTCCCCTTTAGTTTGCTTAAACTGCAGAGACCTCCCTGTGTTATAAAAAATGACAAAAACCTCCCCTGATGTCTAACGACATTAACAAAAGTTGTTAAAAATGCCATTATACCCTCATAAAAAAATAATTTCTTAACTTAGTCAGCTTTTTTTGTTGTTGTGATTACTACTATAAAAAGGCAATTATCCTTGATCTTTCGTAAACCAAACACTTGAACCAAATTGTGAGTTAGGTTCCCTTCTAGGGTTCTTGAGAGAAAGGGAATAAGAGAGAGAGAGAGAATAAGATTCAGGATTATTTAAAAGGGTATGTGTAATGTGTCAAGTTGTCGTCTTCTCATCTTCTCTCTCTACCAAACCTTTTACCATGACCTTCTCTCTCTCTTATGCTTAATCTATCTTGATTTTTTTTTCTCTCTACAACTATCGCTCCATCTCTCTTTGTGTTTATGGCAGCAGTGATTCAAAAGGTTGATAAAATCTATGAACAGTAATGTTTGTCACCATCCATCGTTTACAATCTAAATTTCATCAACACCCCTCTCTTCCAAGCTCTCTCAAACTATAAATTCCAAAACCCTCTTGGATCTTTTTTTTTGGGGGTAAAGAGGCAAGCAGACCGTTTGTTATAGGCTGCTGACCTGCTCTTGACTATATTGGTTCTGTGGAAGCAAATGCATTCTTTCCTGGTTTCAACAATGATGGTAGTGGATGGCTAGATTTTTCAAGCTTGCTCATGGGATATCGGCTTCTGCTATAACATATCGAACGGATAGGAAATATCTTGTTGAGCTCTTTAACCACACCAGTGATCATCTTTATTATTAAATATAACGTTAATGAATTAAAAACTTTGTTATATATATAATACTTATATATATCTTTCAACATAATTTTTTAGTTTTTACGGGTTGCAAGACAAAATGCAAATTAAATGCATATCTTTCTTAATTGATTATATTTAAAATATATTTTTTATCAATTAGATTAATATTGTAATTATAATTTATTAAGTGCATAATAATATAGAATGATAACTGTGATAAATAAATGAAAAGTATATATTGTTATATTAATATATAATTTCAATGGGGGTAATTATGAACCAAGTGTTGTATTTCCTTTTCATCAATTATGTAATAGGGTAACATGTAATTTTTGAGCATTGTTTGAAGGCATAATAGTCTTTTTACACATTTGAAGGGTAAAATTGGAACTAAATATGATATTTTGCTGATATCAGCGTTTTCAGGCATTGACTAATTGTCAAGACTAACGGAGGGGGAAAGTGATGCCAGAACATAAACATCAAGGGAGGTCTCTGCCATTTGTATAACACAGGGGAGAACTGTATACTAGCGGGGAGGTAAGTGTAATTTACACTTAACTATTTTATATAGAAGAATTGTAGAATTTATAACATTGACATTTAAAAAAACCAGCAAGAAAATGCAACATCCGGGATATTGTTGGTTTATTTCAATACAAGAAATCTAAAGATGATGAAGAGTGTCAATAAGTGTGAACTTGGAATATACAAATAATATGCAAGGGATATAGTATCTATGATGAAATGAAATCCTTTATCTTTAAGAAAGCACATAAAGAAATTGATTGCCACTCCATACAATTGATAATATCATATTATGACCAGCACTTATTAAGTAATATTGCACCAAAATGGAGCTCAAAAACAATCAGTACCACGGTTAATATAAGTAATTATCATTAGCTTGGAGCCTTGGATGATACATCTTATCGGTCATATAGAGGTCATCAACTAATTTAGGCATCCACAATGTCAATGTATTGAAGACAAAAAGTAATGGTTTGAAAATGCCATGATAGAGTTGAAAGAGAATTAAAACCACAAACGAAAGAGAGAGAGTAAAGATTAGATTCAAGGTTGGCAAAACCTTAAAGACCAGTTAGCATATAATGATGTTAAATTCAACTCTCATAGAGGCTGTTTGATAACCAATTAAGTACTTAAAACTAGATGTATGCAGAGGTCTTCAATAGTTCAATTAAGTGTGTTTTATAACACATGAGCACGCAATTAAGTACTTAAAACTAGGTGTATTCAGAGGTCTTCAATAGTTACATGAGCAGAATTAAATGGACAAAAATGTATTCATAGAGGGTCTTAAAATAAAAAGGTGCAGATTAAATGGACAAAAAATTTTAAAACAACTGAACTTCACTTATCGCTTAAAGTCGAATGTACTCAGTGAAGGACATTTTCTACTTATCAGAAGAGGACATTTAATAATTTTGAACAACTACACAAACTTACCTTTAGACAATGTATTTCCCTAATTATGTCCCATATTCTTTTCCATTTTCTCTTTGAGAACAGCTCTCTATTGTTGCTAGAGTATCCTAGAACTCAATCGATGCCTAAACCACCATTGCGCTTGCAATCGGCTTCACCCTAACAATAATTGGTGTACCGTCAGTGCCACAATGGGAAAATCCACTGCACTTCCCTTTCAGAAAGCAACAAAGATGAGTGAAGAGATTGAGCCAAAGGTCAAGTCACAATGTGTCTTGGGGCCCATTTGACGTTGATGTTGTAATAAAAAAAAATGTGTTTTTATCAACAGAGCTGCCATAAAATTTCTTTAAGTAAAAAGCATGTCAGGTGTTTGGTGATACATTATATAAAGTACTTTTCACAATTAAAATACTTTTTAGTTTGTTTCGTAACATATTGTTTAAAGCACTTCTATAATACAATAATGTCCTTTAATAGATTGTTCTTATATTTGATAATAATAAGACTTATAAAAAAGGAAATAAAATAGTCTTTATAAAAAAATAAAAATGGATAAAATTGTTTAAAGAAAACACTTGCATAAAATATAGAACCTCTACTCAAAATTCAGTTTTAAAAGCTAAATTTTTTAGCTTAAGTCAAAAGCTCTACTAAGTTAAAATCTCTATCATTAGAAGTATTTTTTTGTTACCACACACATTTAAAAGCAAACTTTTAAAATAAAAACGGTTTTAAGTGGTTCAATAGCAACCCCAAATGGGCTCTTGGATTAGTTGATAGTGCAGTTGGGGAGAAAGCATTCAATTTCGACCAGTTGTAGGAGTGACTGGACAGTTTAGCTGTCGAATCAGTGGCTTAATTGCAGGTTAGATGAAAGATACCAGGTTGCTTACATCCTCCCCGCCAGAGATCTTCCTCAACATACAAGTCAGTCCAGAACAGGGTGCAGATCTGGGTTGCTACAGTCAGAACCATTCACTGTCAAACATGTGTAGCATCTGTCTCTGATATATCCTTGATGAGTAGTTCTGCTATGCATTTAAATAGCTTGAGCATAATATATTTTTGGTGTTTAGCATATTTTTAGTGAAGATCACCCAGATTTATATTTAGCCTTATTCAAGTAACATTACATCTGTGCAACAGTACTATTCACTACTGGTGTAATTACCTATTCCTGTCAAAAGTCTAAAAATTGGTCTATCAGATTTTGCTTGAATGCTAGGCTGTCCTTTGTGATTTATTGAGTGCGTTATGAACACATTAATGACGGTTGTGAGGCTTTTGGACTATTTTCATAGGTGCACCTATTTCTGAGTTACTAATGCTCAATATTCATCATAACCTTCAGTCAAGAAGTTCAGAATCTATGCTTTTGAGCTAAGCAACATATGTGAAGATGTCTTAATTCTAGCAGACCTTATACACTTGAAAACTCATGTTTGTGTCCTGTTTCTTTTTTGTTTTGGAAGATAGTTGATTTGAAGGAGCATTCATTTGTAAAAATCTGATGCATAGTTATTGTTCATAGATTCTATCAAAAGTTACAAAAAGGGACTGAAGGTTTATATGTCTTTCTAAAAATGCATTTGTTAGTTTAGGCATGTTTATTTACCTACACTTGATCTATATAAACTGAACCTGCTACATCAAAGTTTGGACATATGAACCTCATTTTTAACCCAAATTAGAGTTGTCTAGACACTTTTCTATTTGAAATTGTTATAAAGGTTTGGAGTGTTCTATTCTATATATATCAAGCCTGAATTCAGTTTAAGAAAGTCCTAAAACTCTTAAATTCACTGAAGATAACTTGTTGCATTCCTGGCATTTTGTGTCCTTGTCTTGCATTTTATATTTTTAAACAAGTGCACATACACACTGAACCTTCAATCATACTTAGCTTAGTCTAGATTGTACCTTCAATATTGACAGGAGCTTTGATATTGAGGAAGAACTGAAGGTCTGAAGTGCTTGTTCCATCCCTATGAATCAATTCCCCAAATTGATTTCATGCTGTCTCAAGACCTTGTAATTTTAAGGCTATACTCTACAAAAAAAAAGAAAATCAAGGATAAGCAGAAAAAATCAAGGATAAGCTGGTTTTAGTAGCAGCAGGAGGGCCAATAGATGCCACATGTTCTATTGAGTGGCTGTCTTTGCCATTCAATGTTATTATCAACCTGTCATATGCATGCATGTATCTTAAGCTTCTACCTCGCATCTGTTTTCCATCCCACATATCCTAGTGCGAAGATGGTTAGAATCAGGCTACTCCTTTTTGTAGCTGATTCGAGTGAAAAACAAATAAGTAAAAAAATTAAAATCCTATTTTTGTTAAAAATAAATATATGTAGCTCAAAAATTTATGGGTGGTGGTTAAAGGGGTATATAGATAGAGATGGTGAAACCTTTGACAACACAAATCAGCAATGAAGAGGCAACAACTAGCAATAGGAAATTAAAAGTTATTTCTGAGCTCGTTCAAGGAATATATGAGTTTGAGCAAACATAAACGAAATATTAAAACATGCTCATATACTCTAATATCACATAAATCACTTAGTTGCAAAATCTAATAAAACTTAGACACTTTGACAGCATTTTAAGTAAGGGGATCAGGTTCAGTTGATCATTAATCAAGACAGACTCTAAACAACCTGATTGTAGGATCTAACAGGTCATAATTAATATGATAAACAATGCAGGGACAACCAATTTCAGTCCAGATAAAATTTAAATTCAGTTTGACAAATCAATTCTTAGCAGTAGACAGTAACATTTTGCATAAGTTGAGTAGCAGATGTACTATTTGCAAAGAAGCCTCTATGTTACCTTCTAGAAAGCATTGGTCATGACACAAATAATTATTCAAACTTGTAGATAGCCTAAATAGATGCCCAGATATCCTTCAAAATAGTTTTGTCCCAAAAACTGTAACTTGACAGCAAAATGAGAACAAACAAAAAATTCAGGATATTCAAAATGAACCTTTGGTACTTAAAAATCAAGTGGCACTGGACAGGAACGAGCTAAAAAGCAAGTTTAGCTTCAGATAGCTGAGTTTTGCTAACATAATTACAAAGAGTTCTGTTATATATGGATAAATCAATTACATGGTCATCATTGTATGAATGTAAGTTGCAAGGTCCTCATAGTATAAAGGGTTCAAACACGAAAGGTTTTAACTATGCCTCCGGGCTGGTATACTCCGTTAACACAAAACATTGTGTGACATGAAAGAGAATCCGAGTTGTTCTACATTTAAACTCTCAAATAGATGGATGGATGGATTATGGTGGTAACTATTTGTCACACATGCATACAACTAACATGTAAATTAAATGACATGTACGAGTGACTCAAGGAGTCATTGATTCTAGTCTTGATGGCACTTAATTAGAGATTTAGATGAGGTCAAACTTTAGTGTTAAGTAGACATTGACAAGCCCACAATTTATTTCATGATGTATTTAGGCTCCCATTTTTCCAAGCTTTGGTGACTTGTTCTTAGTGTTCACTAATAATGCCAACTACGAGAAGGGGAAAAAAATAAGAATAGAAAAAGAAAAGAAACTGCATCTTTTCTGTTATAAAAATTATGTATTACACAGAAATTCACTTTGGTTATGGTGTTAGAAGTGAAAAGACATGCTCTAAAGCACTGACTATTAATTTTAACAAAAATTTTAAGTGCTTGTTGTGGCAATTGTTAGATGCATAATTTACCACACATTCATGGTTGCATACCTAGTAGTATGCAACTATAGGCTGTTATACCACTTTTCTGTTATACCACAAAAAAAAATTTGCAACAAGGAAAAGGATGTCAACATGTCACTGTAGCAATTATAGGCTGAGGATTGTAAAATGCTTGCTTGTCGACTTGTGATTGTACATGATATTTCTCTAAAATTTTCTACTTTCCTTGCTGGATTACTGATGACTCTTCTTAGTAGTATCTGATTCTTTTAAGTGAGTGTTGGGCATTACTTTGTGCTCAAAGAGAACTCCAAGTCTTGACAAACAAAGAAACTAAAACTTTTCATGACCTCCCATGAGCAGCAACTAAGAACTATACAACATCAGTTCAGTTTTTGATACCTACTTCACCACCAACTCGAATGACTTGCAATACATTTACTCTCTGTGAATAACTTATACATGCTTGGTAGGAATTTGTGTTGGGTCAGTTTACTGTTAAATCATACCATCTCACATGAAAGATTTGGGTATATGAGACTTAAAATGCAGTCATTTATTAAAATTCCACAAATGCTCTTATTTTAAGTCAAGTGTTGAGGAAATAGATTGAAAACACACTAATACCATCATTTTCTATCCTGTTTGGAACACCAATTTGAGTCATATGCTTTTGAGTTCAATCAGGGATTTTTAGCCATTTAACACCTATAAGTTGACAAATTGAAGAAACTTGTTGATTTTTAGCCATTTAACACCTATAACACCTAATGTCTAAGAAGGCATTAGCTTCCAATTTTTTCTGGACACATATTTGAAATTTTTTGAAAAATATACATGTTTATTTTCTCATTTAGTAGATAAATAATTTAACTTCCAAATTTTCTTTTTTGCCACGAAACTTTTGCAACAGTTGTCCTATTAGAAATAGAGTATTCAGACTGCTAGTGTTTTGTAGCTCAGCTGAAAACTTTTGCAACAGTAACCCCTTATGAATCCTTCCACTAGATGAAGTGTTCAAGATAGATGGAAATATATATGTGAGCATCATTAATGAGTTTATGTACTTATACAAATCTCATGCCAGCATTTACTAGAGCTCAACACAGACTTTTTTACCTAAATTTCCCTACTTTCTTACCTTAACCTCAATACTAAATACATATATCCCCTAATTCAGGCTGGCTACCTCCACCTTAACCTCTATTAAATTGTCCAAGTTTTGTAAAGCTCTCTATTTGTGCTTCTTAATCATGTAAGCAGATATATCCTCTTCTATCTTATACATTCCATTTAATTCTGATACACCCTTTCTTTATCGTGCACTTTAGCTGGTCTTTTAGACATGATCTTCAATTGACTTGCAAAAACATCTCTAATTATTCGTATGCATTTCTTGAGTGAGCTTCTTGATCTTATGCTCTGACCTAACCCATACATATTGGAAACATAAACATGCAATGTGACTCACAGCTGAGCAGATACAGTAATACAAAAAGAGACTAGAATAATATAATTTTAACTTCACAATTCAATCAAGATTCTTTTATTCCTATGTAATTTAATCAGGATTTATTTGACAAAAAATAAGATGAGGCCAACACACCAGTCCAAACCAATTGGACAACTTGCAGAGGAAGGCTAGAAAATTACAATAAACTCCAACATGATAATACCTATTATTAGAGATAGGAAGATACTACAAAATAAAATGCAAGAACTTAAAAGCCCATTACCAATTACAAAATTATCTGCCAGTGTTAGAAAAGCCCTGCATTTAAAAAATACTACTCAAACGAGATATGTTAGGTTGCCAATGAAACATGTAATAATTAATTTCACACAAAATTGTGTAAAAAATATGAGGGGGACTACAGACATACCTGATGTAACGACGTTTGAATGTTTGAGGAACTTCAAAGTACCAATCACTGTTGTCATCTTCCACCACTACCATCGTTATTGTCGTTGTAGCCTTCCAACTACACCACCCCGCCTTCCACCACCACTGTTGCCACCACTGCCTCCTTCCACCATTGCTACCGAGGTCAAAAATTAAATATTAATTTTTTTTTAAATAAAAGAATATTAGTTTAATTTATTTGTTATTGAGAGAGGTATTTCAAAGAATTCTAAATTTTAAATCGGTGCAATCAAACTTTAGAACAATGATGTTTATTTCATTCTTATGTCAATTCAGATTTGCAAATCACCATTCTATTATACTTGTATTCCTTTCATTCTATTTTATTCTTGCATACAAATGTAGGAGTGAAATTACTTAAAAAAAAGAGAGATTCGAATGTGAGGCTTTCAGCTTTTTTTATTTTTATTTTTTAATTTTGTTTTAGCCACGGACATATTCGGATCTCATACTTCGTGCGACTCAATTCGAATGTGAGGCTTCTACCAGACTTTTTAGAGAGAGAAAGCTAGCGAGAGAAAATTCTAGGTTTCGAATGGAGAGAATTGGTATTGCAGAGAGAGAGAGAGTGATTCACCGGTGGTAAGAGAACAGATTGTACAGTAATATATACACGCACAATTGCGGACAGACCCTCCATTCAATTGTTGAATCAAGAAGGAGAAGAAGCGGATCGTAGATATTTGTGTTTTTCATCTGTCTGGTGATTGGAATCGGATGAATTGTAGAGAATATTAGGGGATCTAAATCAAGGCTTGGTGGGGATTCACGGACGGTGGAACATATCGCCTCGACTCGAACTGTTCGGCTCGGTCGGGTCCAGCCTCAGGCTCTAGATCACCGCACCATCTATTGCAATGATCGAGAAGCCAACCTGCCTGTCAAATTCAAGGTCCGTTCTCTTAGTTACAGATTCTTTTTTTCCTATTTCAATCTCTCTCTCTCTCTCTCGATATATATATATATATATATATATATATATATAGGCATGTATGTGTGTATGTTTTTATGGGATCACGAACTGAATTTGGTATTTTAAATTGTCCATTTTCTGAGATTTTTGGGTTTTAGAGATGTGGCATTGATTTACTCTATTCAACTGTGGTTTTTTTTTTTTTTTTGGGAAGGGTATTCAACGTTTTTGAAAATTGTGGTGGTTTCAGTATATGAACAAATATAAAAGCATAATAATGGTTTCCAATAGCTGTATGACATTAAGAGTGAAAATGTGAGTTCGAAGGTGTGTACTTGGAGAGTGACGGAGGTATGAGGATTCATTTTACCTGAAAACTCATTCGTTCACACGTATTTTGTGTCTGTAACTTGCATGAAAAAAAGATGTGTTACCGTTAAGGGGGCTTGATAATGTTTGGAATTTTCACTAAATTTTACTTGGAGCAACAAAGTTGAATGCCAATTACCTACAGTTGCCAGTGTACATACATTGCACTTGTTATTGCCCCCAAAAATGTTCCATGTTACTTTTTTTTGGAGCCTCGTTGTTAACTTGGGCTTGTCATGTGTTACTGTTGAGGTGACGATTCATCGCAAACTTTGTGGCTGGCATGCAAGAATAGTGCCATGCAACTTCTACCTTGTGCCTACTGATGCTGGCTTTGTGATTTTTTTTTTCTAAAGAGGGTCAATACTAGAGAGGTTCCTTAGGTTAGAATACCCAAGTAAGCTTCTCACTTGTGCTTTAAGGCAAGGTTGTTTTATGTAGCTTGGATTTAACGGGTTGCTGCATTGGAAGTTCATTACAAGTTTGGATTACTTAGAGCTAAGGTTTTTTGGCATTGTGTGTTTCTTCTCTTTGTGGTGATTTGAGTTATTTGGGTTAGAAGAAATTCACATATGTTTGTTTTTAAGCTATGTTGTTGGAGGAAGATATTTGGGACAGGATTTTTTTTTGTTAGCTAACAATTTACGTGGGATGCCTTTGTCTTGCGGTGATTTTGCCATGAAATCTTGAGAATTTAACTTTTGGTACTTTATTGTAATCTTTATTGATCAAAATTTGTCTGGTGATCAAAATTTCTAGTGATCAAATTTTCTTTTTCCAATGGTTCTTTATTGTAAACTTTTATCTGGTTGGGAACTTGGAATTGGAGACTTTTAAAGTCATTGATGGAAAGGCAGTTCTTGAAGAAAGTCGATGGTATAGGTTATATCGCAAGAGGTGGTATTTTACTTCCTTTGAAAGTGCTTGAGAAGGCATATTCCATGGTCGTTCCGCTACCGAAGAAGATTGTAGGTGTGTTTTTAACATACTCTCTCTCTTGACTTATAGCATTATGACCATTATGCTGGCAGACCAAGAGGTGAATAGGTCTAATTTTGAATCTCAATGTTTGCACCAACGTATGAGTTGTCAAGTAATAGTTTTAATTCTTTTGATTAGTTGTTATGATCGACATTTTACATCTTGTTTTTCTTCATTGTTTGTGTTCTTTTATGTATAGTAATTTAGAAAAACCTTAATAGGCTACATATATAGTTTAGAAATCCTAATTATATATAGAGTAGATTTTAGAATCCATTTAAACTATTGTTTTTTTTCTTTCTTGGAAGATGAAGTCTTTTCAAACTCAGTGACATGTAAATTTCCAAAACCCTGCAAGTAAGATATTTGATAAACGAGGAGGATCGATCCTAGACACTGAGCCCTAAGCCTCCTTTCTCACATCACAAGTAACACATTTTAAATAATAAAATCATGTTAGAGCACTTAACTTTTGAGAAATTAAGGTCAATTAAGTCAAAGTTTGTCAAAATAATTGTAAACCCGCTCAATCTAATCTATTGGCTATTTGACTTAAGGTGTGTGGAACACATTCCTTATTTTTTCGTATACTTTACCATATGATCATGTAGCTATCTTTGATTTATCTTTGATCGTAGCCATTCAATCAGTCTTCATTTAGATCAGGGGTAAACCAACAGTGACCGACTTTGTCATGCTTCGCGGGCACATGTGATAACCAAAATTTTCGAAAATGACCAAAGCACCCCAAACCTTTGTCAAGGGATATCTATTTTTAATTTAATGATAACAATAGAGGCATAAGAATTAGCTAACTTTTAAAGTCATCTTCATGATTTAGAAATCCATATGATATTATAGAACAATGTACTTAGTCTAACTGAGATGCTTCAAGACTCAAATCAAATAATTAGACAATTCCAAGGTAAATTGAAATCCTAGTTCACAAACTGAATCGCCAAACACCTTACAACCATCTTACCTTTCCAAAGTCTTAAGAAAATCCATAAGTTTTTCTTTCCTCAAGTTTTTGACAATGTATTAAAATGAAGAACAAAATAATGAACTTGTTTTAAGAATCAAAGAAAAGTTGAAATTGGACAATGGGAATTAGGCTGCCGAATCTAATTAGGAAAAAATAATAATATTTTGATTAGCATATTGTTCAAACTTCAGTTATAAATCATAGGTTTCAAGTCATAAGAAGAGCAATACTCAAATAATTTGCTCCTTGATAGCAATTTGAGAACATCATTAATACAATAACTGGTCCAACAATGTGTACCCTATGCGTCTTTTGGCCTCTCTTTGACTTTAGAGGCTCGCACCTAGGGACCGTGAACACTCCCTTGTTAAAACCGGGCCGTTTAGTGTCTTTTATGCGTTTTTGGACTTGAAGGTTTAACAGTACTGGAACAATTAACAGTCCTAATAGTTTTTTAGAAGTATAAGTCTTTAGAAGCCAAGAAATTCGATAATTCTTGTTATAAGTTTAAATGATGTAAGTTCTCTATTCTTAGCACTAATAGCATGACACTAGAGAGGAAGGAAGGAACAACTAAGAGAAATGAGATTGAAATCTCTATTCTCAGCACTAATAGCATAATAGTAGAGAGGAAGGAACAACTAAGAAATGAGATTGAAACTAACGACTATTTAATTTGTTTTTATATTGGTTCTTAATTTTTTGACTTTGTTATCTCAGTGCAAGTTGATTATTTGTGTTGATTGCCTCTTTCAAATGTGGATTTAATAATAGTTTTTTTTAAAAATATCTATGTTCTTATCAACAAGTTTTACTGTGTTAGGTTTACTACTGTTTTTATACGATTATTGATTGTCCCTTTGTGATATATCCCTAAAGATTAGTGGATTAATGAACATTAAACACTCACTAATCCTTAGCAAGGGAAATGCAAAATTGTTAAGATACTAATGCAAAGAATAACTTCTTGACCCTCAACAAAATCATCATTTGTTGAAGTGTAAATCGTGCAAATCGTGCTTAACATTTAATACCATCGGGAAGTTAATTTAACTTGCCAAGGTTGCGTGGTCAAGTAATGAGGGCGAGCTTAAACACTCACTCGAATTTCTATATTGGAGTATTGATTTGTCTTCTGAAGTCTGATTTTCTCTTTGGGTTGGGGTGGCCGCGCATTCTAATATCTTGGTTTCTTTCTCTATCTCTATTAGACACAAAATTAAATGGCTTACAAATATGTGAGGGTGTACTACCACCTCCCTCTCTCTCTCTCTGTGTATGTGACTTTCTTTCTAATTGCATTTTTTTTGCACTTTTCTCAAATTTGTGTTTAATTGGTTTTGCTTTGAATTGAACTTCTCTTTTTGGAGTAAATAGTATAAATTGCATTTGTTCACATTTTTTTTTTCATTTTTTGTTGATAAATTTGTTTTGTTTATCTTAAAAGTGCACAAGTGGTGTTTTTCCATCCCTTTTTTCCCCTAAATATATATATATATATTATAGTATATTTTCTGTGTATGTGACTTTCTTTCTAATTGCATTTTTTTTGCACTTTTCTCAAATTTGTGTTTAATTGGTTTTGCTTTGAATTGAACTTTTCTTTTTGGAGTAACTAGTATAAATTGCGTTTGTTCACTTTTTTTTTTCATTTTTTGTTGATAAATTTGTTTTGTTTATCTTAAAAGTGCACAAGTGGTGTTTTTCCATCCCTTTTTTCCCCTATATATATATATATATATATATATATATATATATTCTACTATATTTTCTGTGTATGTGACTTTCTTTCTAATTGCATTTTTTTTGCACTTTTCTCAAATTTGTGTTTAGTTGGTTTTGCTTTGAATTGAACTTTTCTTTTTGGAGTAAATAGTATAAATTGCGTTTGTTCACATTTTTTTTTTCATTTTTTGTTGATAAATTTGTTTTGTTTATCTTAAAAGTGCACAAGTGGTGTTTTTCCATCTCTTTTTTCCCCTATATATATATAGATTTTCTTAGTTCTCCCCACCCCTAACATGCATGCTTATATAAGTGTCTTTTTTGCTGCTTGTAGTTAATAAACTAAATAATGTTCGGAGTTCAGGTCAATCAAATGAGAAGGAAAATGGTGTATTTGTTTCTTGTAAAAATTTCACATGAACAACATTTTCTAGTGTAAATTATTTTATATAAAAAAATAGGTAGAGCTTTATTTTCAAATGGTTTGCAAATTCTCCCACTCCCCCGTGCCAAAAGAGAGGGAGAGGGAGAGAAATTTATATCCTTTTTGTCTTGTGGTAAAGACCAACCACTACCTTCTCTACTTGTCCTCCAAACATAGTGGATGATAAGTTATTAAATTTTCATTGACATGGTCCTATCAGAGTTCTTATTGGAACTTTTGCTTGAATATGCTACTTATGGTTTAGTTCTTCCTATATTAGTTAATTTTTTTATTATTTCTTGGTTCAATCTCTCTCTCTACTACTTTTGTTACTTATATATCTTAAATTATCTCACGCATCTGATATGCAAATTGAATCATTCATTGTTATGGTCCTATAAGAGTTCTTATTGGAACTTTTGCTTGCCATTATGCTACTTATGGTTTAGTTCGTCCTATATTAGTTAATTTTTTTTAGGGTCAAGTGCAAATAACCACCTATGATATACAAATAGTGCATATAACCTCCTATATGTTCTTAAAAGTCCTTCAAGTTTAATTTGGGTGCAAATAAGGGCCTGACGTCAATTGGCTGTTAATGGAGCTATGAAAAGACTAGAAGACCATTATGTAGGTATATTAAAAAAAAGTAAAAAAAGCGTTCATTGTAAAATGACTAAATAACTTGTGGATCCATGTGTACACAATCCATGCGTGTCACCTTCACCGCCATGGGAATCCATCAAAGATTGAAGCGAGAGAAAGAGAGAACTCAACCAACAGGCAAGTCACATATTTGAAGCGAGGTAATGGTCTCTTCAAGAAGGACAATTAGCTCGCCATTCTTTGCAATGCTAAGGTCTCTATCATCATGTTCTCCGGCACCGGGAAACTTCGTGAGTTCATCAGTCCTTCCACCACATATTCCTATCTCCTTCTATACTCTTGCTTTCTCTCTCTAGGATCATTGGCGTCTTTTCTTTTTGGTTATATATATGTTTAGAACGAAGCAATAGTTCGATCAGTACTGAAAGACTTTGGGGATTGATCTCTGGGTCTATTATAAGTTCATCAGTCCTAAGACTCCTTCCACCACAATGATATGTTCTCTCTCTATTTCTATTATGTATATGTGTCTGTGTGTGTATATATATATTTATAGCTAGATCATTACGTTATGCTTATACATGTTTGATTGATCGCTGTTTTGCAGAGATTGCACGAGAACTTGAAGAAACTGAAAGACATTAGTAGGAAATTTTGGAGGGAAATTAGTGATATTTAATTAGCAATAGTTGTTGCTTAATTAATTTGCTCTGTGACGTTTTTGTAATTAATTTTTTGAAGTCCTAAATTGGTGTTTTGTGTGTTGCCATTTTAATGAATTTGCTTGGGTAGGCAAAGGACGAAGGGTGAGAGTTTGAACGATCTGAGCTATGAGGAACTGCTTCGTCTTTAAGAAGATATGGAAATTGTTTTGAGACCATTTGTGAAATGGTTGATTTTCTTAACATACCTATGACTCTTTCAAGGAGAATTTATTGGAAGTCAGCTATGTATTTCTCTCGGTATTAATCTCTCCCCTTCTTCATCTTCAAACCAATTGAGGGCATTTTTGATAGAGAAAGAGATGAACCAGTAGAGAGAGAGGAAAATGACGTTGGAGTAAAGAGAGGGGTAGGATTTAAATAAAAGCCTTTGAGGGGCATTTTCCGTATATAGAAAAGGGTATTTTAGGGATTTTATGTATTAACCAGGTCATGTGCGTTTATTTTTTAACGGATCATAGACGGTAGGGACTAATTTGCAACATTTTTTCAAACATTTAGTGCTTATATACACAAAGTAAAGAATATGGGTGTTATTTGCACATTTCTGAAACTTTAGGGGTGTTATTTGTACTTTATCCATTTTTTTTTATTTCTGGTTCAATCTCTCTCTCTACTACTTTTGTTACTTATATATCTTAAACTATCTCATGCATCTGATATGCAAATTGATTCATGAAATATGTTATTAGAAGTAAAAATTCCTTAGTTATGTATGTATTTAGATACCAAAATTGTTGATAACTTTTGTAAAGTGTGACTTTTTTCTCCTCTTTTGTGGACATCAATTGAAGAAAGAGGAAAAAGGACTTAGTAAAAATTACATTGTGCTACTTTTGGAGTGCTGTTTCGTAGAGATAAGAAAATTTTAGAACAATTAAGAGTGACGGTTTGACAGAAGATAAACAATTAGCAATAGTTTTAAAAATTAAATGTCTATTATTTATACCACCAAACCGTTAGCTCAAGTGGTATTTCTTCTTGCATGGGCGTGTGAGTTGGCTGTGTGATTGTATTTTTAGGAACCAAATATTTTCTGTATTTATGTAGTGTTTACATGACGTAGGATCTTTAATCTTAGCATTAATAAATTTACATTCGAGAGGAAAGAACAAATGATGTAAGATCTTTAATCTCAGCATTAATAAAGTTACATTCGAGAAGAAAGAACAAATGATGTAGGATCTTTAATCTCAACATTAATAAATTTACATTCAAGGGGAAAGAAGAACTAATTTTGAAAGACTCTAGAAGAAACTACTTTTATGCTTCGTTTGGTAAGAGGGATGTAATAATGGATGGAAGGGACAGATTGATGAGGCATCCCTAGGGAAGGGATGGTGTTCGTCCCTCCTTTTGTTTGGTTGGGTGGACGGGAAGGAAAGCAATTCTATTATTATTTTAATAATATATTTTTTTTCATAAGTAAAGATTTTATTAGAAATCACCCAAAAAAAGGGAGGGGCAACCTTTGAACAAAAACCAATTTAATGGCAAAGGAACCTAAGAAGTCAACCATTTCTCCCATGGAGTTACAAGATCTACCTTGAACCCAATAAGAGAGTGTACTAAGTACCCCATTAGGAGTCTCTTCGTCATCAAACGTTCTTCGGTTCTGCTCCCGCCACAAGCACGACCCCACACACAGGGGGGTTGCCTTCCAGAAATTGTGGACATGGGTGTCCACTAGACCTCCACTCTAGGGTTCCATCAAACCTCTGGTGGAGCTAGGCATGACCCACTGAACCCTAAACAATCCTAATAGTAAGCTCCAACAGTCATGGGCCACTGGACAATGAAGAGATGGTGAACTAACTCCTCGTTTCACTTGCACATACAACACCAGTTTCAATGATTCATTGACTTTTCCTCAAATTGTCAAGTGTCAAAATCCTTCCATGAACGGAGATCCATCTGAAGAAGGCCACCCTAGGGGGCCTTAGTGCGCCACACAGTCTTCCACGGGAAAGTCGTCCCTTTGAACCCAAAAATACTCCTATAGAAGGATCTCACCTCGAAGCCCTTTGGAGAGGGTATCCATATCATTGAATTGTCCCTCCCACTATTCACAGCTTAGAGATAAAGCGACTCCAAAAAGCAAATGGCATCCTCGATCTCCCTTCTCGTGAACCCAACATCCCATATTGTTCTTCCAATATCAAGATGGTAGCAGTAAGAGACAAAAGCATGGCGGTTATGCGAGATCCGATAAATTCTAGTAAAGAGTTGAGCCAAAGGCCTATCACCACACCACCACTCCTCCCAGAAATGAATATTTCTGCCGTTCCCGACCTTTAATTTGATGTATTTGGAAAAATATGGCCGCCCTTTTCGGATTGACTTCCAAACACCAACCCCCGCAGGAGTCCTTACCTCCCTAGAGCACCACCCTCCACTCTCTTCCCCATATCTACTAAGGATGAGTCTCCTCCAGAGCCTCTGCCTCTCTTCCCCAAATCTCCACAACCACTTCCCAAGGAGCTCCTTATTGAAGGCTCCCAAACTCCTTATGCCTAACCCTCCTAACTTGACTGGCTTGCAAACTTGATTCCAACTGACCAGATGGTATTTAAATTCGTCACCAAGGCCCCCCCACAAAAAGTTGCGTTGAAGTCTCTCAAGCCTCTCTATTACAGAGATAGGAATCTGGAAAAGGGAAAGGTAATATGTAGGGAGAGAAGAAGGAGAACTTTTAATCAAAGTAATCTTGCCTCCTTTGGATATGTATTGTTTCTTCCATCTCGCAAGCCTTCTCTCAAACCTCTCCACTATCGGGTCCCATCCTCCCACCCTTCTGGCAGAGTCTCCCAACGGCAGACCCAAGTATATGATTGGGAGAGAACCGACACCACAATCCAGAATATCATCCAAGACTACAATATTTGGCACAACTCCCACCGGAACCAACACACTCGTCCCGACATTGATTCAAAGCCCTGAAACTGTCTGAAAGCAAATCAACACACACCTCAAATATCTCATCTAAGATTCTTCCGTGTCACAAAACACGATAGTATCATCTGCGAATAGCAAATGGGAGATTTCAATCTGACTGGTGGCGTCTCTGCCCACCCTGAAGCCCCTAATGAATCCTAGATCAATTGCTTTTCTCATTAACCTGCTAAGGCTCTCCATCACTATGAGAAACAGGAAGGGGATAACGGATCCCCCCGTCGGAGCCCCCGTGAGCTACTGAAAAAACCCGATGGAGATCCATTCACAAGCACTGAAAAATGAACTGTGGATAAACAGAACTCGATCCACCTCAACCTTTCCCCAAACCCCATTCTTTCTAGCAAATAGAGCAAGAAGCTCCAACTAACATGATTAAAGGCCTTCTCAATGTCCAGTTTGCACAAAATCCTTGGAACCCGCTTCTCATTCTAGAGTTTACACACTCACTAGCAATAAAAGCAGAGTCTAAGATTTGACGTTCTCCTACGAAGGCACTCTGGGGGTCCGAAATTAGGCCATCCATGACGCCGCTCAGTCTCAAAGCTAGAACTTGAGCTATAAGTTTGTAAATGTATCCCACCAAACTAATAGGTGTAAAGTCCCGAACATCAGTAGCACCTCCCTTCTTCGGAATGAGGGCGATGAAGGAGGCATTCAAGCTTTTCTCGAACCGACAATGGGAGTGGAAAGCATGAAAAGTGACCATCACCTCTCAATTTTCCAGAAGGAAACGTGATGGAAAGCCATCTGGCCTTGGCGCTATGTCCGCTTTGCAGCTCTTCGGAGCCAACATAACCTCTTCCTCTCTAAAAGGCCTCTCTAGGCCTTCTCGCCCCTCCTCTGGTAATCGATCAAACGATAACCCCGTCAAGCTGAGGTCTCTAGCTAAACTCTTCTGTGTACAGTCTCTCATAGAAGGAAGACACCCCGGTTCCCACCTCTTCCGCTCTGCTAAGGACCTCCTCGTCAATAATGATCCTCCCAATATGTTTGTTTCTTCGATGAGCATTTGCAAGCAGATGAAAGAATCTTGAATTTCTATCCCCCTCTTTCAACCAAAGGGCCCTGCATTTTTGGTGCTACGAAATCTCCTCCGAAATCACTATCTCATAGATCTCAACCTGGCACACCTCTCTCCTCCTCCCCTCCTCCCCAAGACCTCCAGAATCTTCCAAACGATCCAACTCAGCAATTTCTGACATAGCCCTATTTTTCCTCCATTCCAAGTTCCCAAACACCTCCTTATTCCCTTTTTTGATGTTCTCTTTCAGAACATGAAGTTTGGCAGCCAGCCCCTCACTCTTTCCTTTAAGTCCTCAGCCCGTAACCACATATTTTCAAACTTGAACGGAGTTTTCCTCTTTATCATTCCCCCACAATCAATAACTAATGGAGTGTGGTATGAGGTAACTCTAGTCAAAGCCGCTTACACCACATCCGAAAATTTCTCCTTCCAATCCCCAGATATGAGGAACCTATCCAGCCGTGACAGGGTGGGGGCCTCCCTCCCGCTGGACCATGTGAAAGTAGCCCCCTCCATGGGCAAATCTATGAGATGGTGCTCGTCAATGAATCCTGGAAATTGCTCCATGGATGATGCCCATGCACCCTTGGAAGATCTCTCTTGTTGGTTTCTGATTGCGTTGAAGTTCCCCCCAATGCACCAGGGTAGAGGCCATCTCCTTCTCTCACTGATCCGAGCTCATACCACAACAGGTGTCTCTCACTATGTTTTACTGGGCCGTAGACACCAGAAAAGATCCATTTGAAATCATCTTCCTCTAGTGAAAAGGTGAAGAAACTGAAAATCTCCCCACCCAAGCATCCACCTTGGACACCCACCTCTTATCCCACATTACAAGGACTCCCCTCGAGGAGCCTAAGGCATCAAGAACTTCCCACGCCACAAATCTTCTCCCCTCACAAGCTTCTGACCACATTATTTGTGATAGATGCCAATTTTGTTTCCTGCAAGCATACCACATGAGCATTCTACTTCCTCACGGTCATCTTCACTACCTTCCTTTTGTCCGGGTTATTGAGACCCTGGACATTCCAAGAGATGATTCAAAGCTTCATGGAGAAACATCAGGTCTCCCCCCTCCCCTTCTCCTCATCCCTCTTCCTCCCTCCTTTGACAACCCCGTCTTCCCCTCGTAGTTCACATATGAGATTAGGTTTCATACCTCACTTCCTCCTCTTTCAGCACCAACCCTTCTTTTCCCACTATTTTTCAGACTCTCATGAAAAAACTGTAGCATCCCCTTAGCCTGGCTATAGTTATCTTCATGAGACATGCCGAGTAAATTGCACACGGTCCCTACATTCTCCTAAATCCAATCCTCCATTTTCAGTAACAAGCAACTCCCCGCTGACCTCATTAGGTAAAACTGTCTGTAAAGTAACCATCAGCTCTCCACCGAACAAACTCCCTCCATCCCATGGTATAATTTCCTGCCCAATTTCTGTGCCTGAGTCACTGTCAGAGCTTCTACATTCTGAGTAGACAGTGGAGTATAAGAAAGTCTCATGATGCGTTCTAAAAAAGTTGGGGCATTCCAGTCCTCTAAGTGCCCATTCAAATCAAAAAGCCCAGTCGGCATTCCATTAACCATATTGACAACTGCATTAGCCATATGGACAACTGCAGGTCTGGAAGCAGTGCTCGAGTCAACCTCCTGCCTCCTCATTAGCGTTGACAGTGCCTTAGTCAGCCCCAGCTGACCATCATCTTTGGGTTCATCATTGCCCACATGGCTAGAGGAGGGGGTAGAAGAATGTTTGTAAGAGAAGGTACCTTGTTGGCTTCTGTTCTTCAGAACCAATTTCAGCCACCTCCGGCCAGTGGACAATTCTTTTGGAAGAGAAAGAGAATCCTGTTTCGTGCTCTCCATCTTAGTCACGAGGCGTTTGGTCCCTTCCTTCCTCACAACAATTTTTCCATTATCTTTGTTTCCCCTTTCCGGCAGTGCCGCCTCTCGCCATACTACCCCAGATTCTCAAACATTGTCTCTTCTCTTTTGAAGCACCTTCGCAGCCCCTGACCGATACCTTCGTACCTTCAAAGACTTGAGAAATCCTGGAGAAAACAGTAGAATTGGTCATCTTCGTCTTGTACTAGTTCTTCACTGCAGTTTCAGAATGCTTATTGTGATCCTTACTCAGGCGTGAAGGGCCTAATTTACGACTGAGGGTTTGGGGCTGGGCCAGCGGATTTATTTCCTTTGGATTCACCATTTTGCAAGCTTCGGGCTTCAATTGAGCCTAATTACTTTTCCCTTTCTTTAGGCCCAAAGTGAGAGAGCTTGAGACACCAACCCTTTTTGCTTCGCCAGAATTTGGGCCTATTGCAAGAGGCCCAAACCGATTTTGCAATTTGTATTTCGGCCCATCAGAATTCAAACTAATCCTATCGCGTGGGTCTCGTCTGCTGAAGGCTGCAACCTGTCTATTAGCAACCATCTCTTCACGTGTCATTGCATGTGGCCTCCTCTCACGCTCGTGATTTGCGTGGTTAACCACGCGTCCCTGTCCGCTTGTTTTTGCTTTCTTCTGCAATTCCCATTGAGCAACAGATTTCGCCATGACTGTTCTGGCGTGACGATCCTGGCGTCTCCACCACTCCTCTGTGATGAGATGCTCACATCTCGTCCAACAAGAGAATCATGTTTCGGCACAAGTTGAGGTGAAACTGTTTCCATAAGAGTAACCTTATAAGCCACTGATTTGTCTTCAACCAGAACAAAGGACGGAATCTCCCCACCATCAGAGACGACAATCACAACAGTCTCTGAATCCACCATATCATCAGAGTCAAACTTCAAAAAACCCCCACATAAATCCCCAATGGAGACGAACAGTTTCCGGCACCAGAGATGGAGTGGCAGACCGTAGAGAAGTAGTCGTCTTTCCTTCCTTTTCTTCATCAGGCTGGTGCAACCCACTCTATAGTACCACACATCAAGTAGAAGCACTGCATCGCCCCATTCTCTCTTTCCTTCTTTCAAAACTCTCCTCGCTTTCTTTTCAAATGGGAATCGGAAAAGAAGCAATGAGTCTGGCAAGGGGGTAACTGTTATCCAGTCGAAATCTTCCAGTTCTTTGAAGCCCATTTCATTTTCTGTCAAGGCAACCTACGTCTCTGTCAAACCTTCCGACTAAGCATGAGTGTAGTGCCTCTTTTCGATGCGCTGTGCTGCGGTCGTCAATCCTAAAAACAGTAGAATTAAGAAGGCTGGGCATTCTCGCTATCTCCAAGAAAGATCTCCCCGCCATCCCGAAAATTTCAATGCCTTCCACCCATGCTCGCTTCGCTTTTGTTTCACTTTTGCTTCAGAGCGCGCTGCTTTTCATTTTGGTTTTTTACTTTCCCTTATTTTAATAATATACCCTTAAAAATATAAATTATCATATTTGAATGTGGATACTAAAGTCTTTTCACTTTCATCTAACAAATATCCAAATTTCTCTCTCCTACTCCACCCACTTTTGGATGGAAGTAAAATGGTGGCCCAGAGGGATGTCTCACCCCTTCTCTCATCCTCTTCCTTTTCCTCTCTCTTCTACCGAGCAATTGAAACTTGTTTCATCCCTCATCTCTTCCCTCCTACAAAATGACAAATTAATGAAAGAAGAAAGAGAATGAATTTAGTACAAATGATATCAAACTACTCTTAGAGCACTCTACAATTCTTAGAGTAAATTTTGGAGAACTCGGAATTATTAAAACAGTTTGGGCTTGAAGGTTTAACGGCACTGGAACCATTAATAGTCCTAATAGCTTTTTTTAGAAGTAAATGTCTTTAGAAGCCAAGAAATTTGATAATTCTTGTTATAAGTTTAAAGGATGAAAGATATCTATTCTCAGCACTATAGCATAATACTAGAGAGGAAGGAACAACTAAGAGAAATGAGATTGAAACTAATATGACTATTTAATTTGTTTTTATATTAGTTCTTAATTTTTTGACTTTGTTATCTCAGTGCGAGTTGATTGTAATTACCTTTGTGTTGATTGCATCTTTCAAATGTGGATAAAAATATCTATGTTCTTATCAACTAGTTTTACTGCTATTTTTAGACGATTATTGCTTGCCCATTTGTGATATATCCCTAAAGATTAGTGGATTAATGAACATTAAACACTCACTGATCCTTACCAAGGGAAATGCAAAATTGTTAAGATACTAATGCAAAGAATAACTTCTTGACCTTTAACAAAATCATCATTTGTTGAAGTGTAAATCATGCTTAACATTTAATATCATCTGGAAGTTAATTTAACTTGCTAAGGTTGCGTGGTCAAGTAATGAGGGCGAGCTTAAACACTCACTCGAATTTCTAACTTAACTTGCTAAGTCTACTGCCCCTTGTTGTACATCTTACTCTCACAGGTCAACCAAGTTCATCTCCTGGGCTCAAACTGGCATTTTTTAAGATTATGATTTTAGATTTCCTTTTTTCTGTTTGTGTTGCTATGTGTCTCGAGTTTCTATTGTTTTTTCCTTCTCTTTATGTTGCATGCCACATGAAAATGAAAATAAAGTTCTTTCCTGTGCCTTACAGGTTGGAGCTTAAAGGTAACAAAATCTCCTGGGATACTTTTTGGAGTTCAAAGGGAAGCAAAATGATATCCAGGCTTTGAGAAATATCAGGAGATCAAAAATTAGTCGTCTGATCATCCAAAAGTCAAGCATGTTTGGTTTAGGTAATTTCCTACTATTTGTTGCTTTCCCTCATATCTGATAGTTATGCTTATGTGATGAAATATATCAATTTGAAGAGAGGAATTAGAGGCACAAATTTCAGGATTAAGAGTTTACTTGAAATTTTTAGACATGAAATGTGCCATATATGTCAATTTCTAGTTTTGCGAGTTCAATTATTTGGGCATTCCTCGTTTTTTGAAACTGAAATGATTTTACATTGACAGTATTCCACTTGTAAGCTATCTCACATCAGAAAAGTAAGAGAGGTGAGGGAATTGAGCTCTCTACAAGAGGCCTTGTCCCAACTCTTTGCCTGAATCGACTGTTTGTGGCTTGTCTGTGGAATTGTGTGATAATGCTTTAGAAAAAACTTTGTAATTGAATTTAATCTAATGTTGTCCAATAAAGAGGTGTTTGGTGATCTTAGTTTCTCTAAGAATGATCTCTTCTAGAAGATTAATTTAATTGACATGGTGGAGGACTAATTTAAATCACTAGAGCAGATGTGAATTAGAGGATTTTTTTTTGAAAGGTGAGCTAGGAGTAGTAGTTTGGAAGAAGAGATTTGTCGGAGAAAAAAATGGAGGATTGGATGGATTAAGGAAGGGGATGGAAATACTTCTCTCTCATGTTAGGACGTACTGCCAGGTGGTGTTGTAAAATTTGAGGTTTCTAGTTTCAAAAACCCATCCTAAACTTTTTAAGTTTCTAACTGACTCCTCATTTCTCTTGCACATACAACACCAATTCACAATGATCCGTTGCCTTTTCCTCAAATTGTTAAGCGTCAAAATCTTCCCAAAAACGGAGGTCCATCCGAAGAAGGCCACCTAATGCTCCTATAGAAGGATTTCTTGGACACAGGATGAGACATGACACAACATAGATATGTCGACACTTTGAATAAATAGGTAGGACATGAGACATGACTATATATAAATATAAAGTTTTATTTATATCATCTTTTGAGTCAGAAAATTATACAATTTTAATTAACTTTTATACTAAGAGTTACATAATTTAAAATCTGTTGTTTGAGATCGAAAAGATTATTATATTATACATGTTACTACTTTTCTATGTAGTAAATACAATTATATTTTAGTCCTATATATTTGAAAAAGTTCATTGGCTGCATGCTTGACTTGTGATGATATTTGTATAATGTCAATTTTTCTTAAAAAGAAAAAAGGTAGACAATTTGGGGTCTGTCGTGTTGTTTCCAAGATTGTTGGACATGGCTACTTACTCTTAGATGCGTTTATGTTATATAAGACTTGTATTGGGGGATGTCTGGGATATGCCATGTGTTCAGGAGTGTCACTGAAGTGTTAGTTTTTGGAACATTTTTGGCATGAATACGACACCTTTGTTTACGAAGTTCTGTGCTTCATACATAAAAGTGAAATATTTATAGTGTTCATTTTGGAGGATGATCGCCCTGCTAGAAATGTTGGATTCCTTAAGAAATTATGCGAGTGCGCGCGAGAGAGAGAGAGAGTAGCATCTTCATTGACCATGAGCTGATGTAAGTGTAAAGATTGGTGATAGACAGATAACCGGGGTAGAGGTAAATATGGCCTAAAGATAGTCCTTCACATCAAATAAGTCATGAAAATAAATAAGCTAATAAATATGTTGTTTTTCATTTATGATAATCAAAATCCAGTAGTTATTAGAAATAATTATGTCAAGGTGATTATAATGCCAATGCAGCCAAGCTGCAACCAAAAATTAATCCTTGTAGTGAATAGGAGGTAATAAACAAGGGACAATGGGCCAAAATCAGAAGGCAAAAATGCTTTCCGTTTTCTGTACTACAGTCTTATTAAATATCAGTGTCAAGTTAATGAAGAATAGGCCATGACGTAAGGGTAACAACACTGAGCGTCTTCTGTGAATAAAATCTTCTTTTATCACTTCTTTGAATAAATTGTCCCTCCAACTCCCTCTAATTCCTTTGATTCTTCACTAAGCCTCTTCTGGTTCTTGTTAGTGTATTTGTCACTACTTGGCTTTCTAGTTTTTGCAAGTGGGACATTCCTTTTTGTTCAATGCTTAGATATTTGAGGGTTTGCTTTGCTCCAAATGAATCAAAGCTTGTTTAGTGGGGGCTGTGGGGCTGAGTAATTAGGATGTGTTCACTTAATGAGTCATAGCACAGAAATCCATTAGGACATCCCCTGTTGCGATTTCTTCTCTTGATTGATATTGGAACTAAGCAAAGTCAGCCAGCACTTATTGTAAGAGTTCCTGGTGGAAAAGAAATTATTTGGATTTTGGAAGTATGGTTCCAACCAACAATGAGAGTCCTGGCTACAATTATACGAAACATGACAGTACATAGATCAACAAAAGCTAAAAAAAGGTGTGTGTGACTTAGATGAGTGTTCACTTACAGTACCTTTTTTTCCTTGACTTTATATAAATCATACTTTTGAGTATTTCCCTTTAAAATTCCAATCTATTGAAACAACGTGTTTATTCAATCATCTCTTACTGCAATATGGTTCCTTGGACTATTTTTTAAGTTGAATTGTCAAGTTTTAAACTATGTCATTGTAAAATGAGATTCAAGTTCAAGGGGCAGTAGAAGAATTATTTCCTCAAACAAATTGATGTTTATTGGATTGCACAGGATATCTAATAGCTTCTTTATTTTTGTTTTGGACTTTTAGTTAAACATTGAGTTTAATCTTTTTTTAGGTTATGTTATCATGCATTTTGACTCAAAACAAATCTAGGAAGAGGTAGGTGAGGTTAAAATGTTGAGGAAGCACAACAAAGGTGCTTCAAGAAGTATTGTGAGTGCTTCCAGGCCAATATTCTATCCTATGAAAATGTGTGAGGGTGTACAGCCTTTTGCCTTCCTCCCTCTCTGTGTGTATGTGACTTTCTTTCTAATAGCATTTTTGTTGCGCTTTTCTCAAATTTGTGTCTATTTGGTTTTGCTTTGAATTAAACTTCCCTTTTGGGAGTAAATAGTATAAATTCATGTGCTTTTTCTTTTTATACTTGCCCATCATTTTTTGCTTACTGATTTGTGGTTTTTTTTTCTTGTTTTCGAAGAAGATAATCCCATTGCCACTCTTGGCTATATCAATCGATCAAACTTCTATTCCAATTAACAAGACAAAGCAAGTGGGAATTTGTCCCCCCAGCTCAAATCAAGTTTTGGTAGAAGGAGGGAGTCCCGAACTTTCTCCTAAGCATTTACTTTCTGCATATTTTTTAATATTATTGCTTCAAGTCTCATGTTTGCTTAATAAAATTACTTGGATAATATTTCTTCATGTGCTTGAAATATTCTTGCTACTTTTGCTTGATAAAATAATGTGGATATTATGTCCATTGGATAACATTTCCATGCATGCTCACAAATATATTTTTCAGGATGTCATATTGTGAAAGTTGTGATCCTTAGGATGTCTCCCAACCCACCTCTCCAAGCATTAGAAACCCAGGTCAACTCAACCCCCAACCTGGGCAAGCTCCCAAACCCTTTTAGGCATTCAAAATAACCATTTTCATGGTTTTTCGATCTTGATCTTTGATTTTTCACAAAAAAATAATCATCTCAAACTCAAAATTCACCATTCTAAACTCTTTCTTCATGATTTTCATAGGAATCGCCATTTTAAACTCCTTTTCCATGACTTTCTAAAATCCATCTCTTCAAAATTTCTAAAAAATGTCGCTTTCATTAATTTTTATTGAAAATCACCTTTTTGAAAGTCAAAATAAACTTTTTATAAAAAAACCATCCCTTGTGTTTTAACTCACCTTCTTAAATATCACTATGCCTCGTCCAAAATACATTTTCTCAAAAGCCCTTTTTCCAAAATTCAAAATTCAAGATATCCCCATCTTGTCATATTGTAGGAGCAAATTTATGGGTATCGTTTCATTCCTAAGTGTTCAAATTAACAAGTGAATTGCATTGTTTACAACTCAAGCACTATATGGACTGTGTGTAGCTAAAACTACACAACTTATTTTATCACTTGAGCTCGATCATCATATGTGAAAATTTTAAAGTACATGTTCAATTCATCCGGTAGATATCTCTATGTCAAATGAGTTTTTGAGATTAACAAGTCAAAAATGAAGGGATGAGAGGCCATCATTTTCTCTATCCCATGTTAATACAAATATTACCATTGATAACCCTTTTGAGCCGGTTTTATTCCTTTCATTAACCCAAGCTAGGGATCACGATGACGAAGACAGTGAGATGATAGTAGGCAAGTGCTTTAATAGCTAAGTGATTATAGCTAAAAGGACAAGAGGCTTTCATTTCTACTATCCTATAGTGATATATATCCATTGTTAACCCCTAGTGCCACGATGAATGTTCCTTTCATTATACCTACCGTTGATCACACCCCACACTGGGGCAGATCTTATTGAGACATTACATTAGACTAGTAAAAGTTTTGATGACTATGCAATCCAAATTAAAATGAAGAGCGGCCATCATTTCTATTATTCATCATACACTATTATTCCCATTGATGAACCCTTAGAGCCTGGTTACATTTCTTCTTCTAAACCTACCAAGGATCATTACAAGTTCATTGTTTATTTGTAACTCAAGCTGGGGCAGCTTTGGATTGAAGAAGAAGACAAATTGCAAGAAAGCCGAAAGCCGAAAGCAAAGAAGGCCTAGTGATTAAAGAATCTACCGGGGCGAGCCGTAAACCCGGACGCCTTGGTTCGATTCTCACATGGCGTTATAAAAGAAAGGCGAAAGAAAAAAAAAAAAGAAAAAAGAAAAAAAGATGACCTAGTGATTAAAGAATCTACTGGGGCGAGCCGTAAACCCGGACGTCTTAGGTTCGATTCTCATTGGGCATCATAAAAGTAATGTAAAGTAAAGGTTCCCAAAGAACAAATCAACATAGACTTCAAATTCAGTCGATGCCCCAGCCGCATGTTACCAAAGTGTAAGAAGATTAAAGATGATCCTTGGTCTTTTACCCTATTTCACATTAATTTTGAGCCTTTCATACCTTTTTCTTCATCCCCTATAAGTCCATAGACCACATTACAACCCATGTAAAGTCCTCTCCGATTAAGGAGGATTGCATAGTTAAAAAAACTTTTTTCTAGACTAACATAGAAAACTTGCCCCAAGCTGGGCAGTTTTCCTTTTATGGTGATCACGGTTTATGAACCTTGCATTAAAGTAATATCTTTGAGCCTTAATATACTTTCCTTGGTTACCCTACACCTAGCCCACATTACGGTCCATATCAAAGACCTCTTCGATTGGCGAATATCATTTAGGATTGAAAGCTCTCGCATATTAAAGTCTCACAAGACGAGCAACATTTTTCGTTGTGCCCCAAACTGGGCAGTTTTTGAGTGATCCTTAGTTCATCACCCGATTATCCGTCATACTTCGAGCCTAATATAACCTTTCTTTCTCAAACCACTTTACCCAAGGCCCCATTACAACCCCAAGTAAAGTCCTCTTTGATCGATGATGATTTGTTAACCAAGAAAACTCAACAACATGTGGTTTGATACCGAAGGAACAATACATGTCGACAAAAAATATTTCTCAAATGTTTTTAAAAAAAAGGTTCATAGGTGCTTGAGAATATAGACAGTCAATCAAATGTTGGTCTGAACATAGTTGAATGAATGCTACTCTTTAATTGACCATCTTTTTCAAGGATATCATTTTTCAAATAAAAACATCTTTTTTGAAATAAATTTTTAAGAACTAAAAACAAATGTTTAAAACTCTTAGGCAATTCCTTGCAAAATATCTTTTTCAAAAATTCCTCTCCAATTTTTAGTCCAGTTTTTCAAGAATCATTTACAATTTTCAAAACATCTTTGGCAAGACTCTTCTCAAATTGCTTTTAAAAGCTCTTATGCTTTCAAATAGCTCTTTTCAAATCACTCATAGTTTCCTTCAAAGTCATCTATGAACAACCCATATTCTTGTATTTGGCCCTTGGGACGAACTACGTTCGACCTGATTCCCACCACGCTACTCATGGCTGGGATACGTAGGCAACCCATATTTCAATTGGGTTCAGTTATACCATTATTTACTTCACTATTTTCTCCATAGTTCATATAATCATTTACTTCACTATTTAACTATTTATTTTTTAAACTAGTCATACCTTTATTTTGGTTCTGTTTATATAATATGTGGATACTCTTTCTCCGTGAAAATTAAACTACTCATGTTCAAGTGCATGGTTTCTTAGTTCTGATTAATTGTGAATGTGCTCATCACATAAAATAGGACTAATGTTTCTTACAACTGATATCATCTCACTAGTTTTGGTGGTTTCTTCCAGCTTCTTTATTGGACCCATTTTGGATTATGAATTTCTTCTTTCAAATTTTTTGTTGAATCTAATGTATCCAATCAGTTTCCGTGTGCTGCCATCTTAGGCTAGTAGCATTTTTTTTGGTTAGGTAAATATTTTTAGTGGCATACCATGACAATACCCACTATGGGCTCAAGGAAGAGAAGTTATACCAACTGGCATTGGCCTGATGAATGAAGTAGTATCATTTCTTGTATTCTTCTTGTTAACAGTTCTTTTAGAAATAATTTTTGTACTTGAGTAATTGACTTCTATGTTTCTTTTATATTCTTGAACAGATTTATAATTATTTAGGTCATAGCTACTTTGATGGGACTTTTTGTTTGCTTCGCCATTGCAATTTTTTTGATTGCCATCTCTGGAATTGCATTCTAGTGGTTTTATGAAAGCTTTTGGACAACGGCACGTATCATCTTCTTTGGAGGTGATCTTCTTGACCTTTCTTTTAATGTGGGAAGTATTATCTCTCTTTGTCTCTATGTTCTTCCAACCGCACTGAGATTGGAGTTCTTTGGAATGCAGGGTGGCATTCACATTGAGCCATGAATGTCTTGCACAGTTCATCGAATATTCTTCTTGAAAAATAATGTAAGTAAACGAGCATGGAAGGCCCAACAATAACCCCCTTGAAACCGTTGGTGTGGAAGGTTGTCCCGTCTTTTTCTATGGTGAACCGGGTTAAAATGAGGTCTGGTCAATCAGCTGATCGTAGCTCAGGAGTGCCTTCGACTAGAGGGATTGATTCTGAAATAACATCTGAAGATGAAGATGAAGGTGTTCGCTTGTTAAACCCTTCATATCACTATTCGGCATTTGGTTTATTCTGATATTATAATGTAGATGTTTCTGTACTCAAGCGTGAATATAGGAAAAAGGTTGGTGACTTGTAGTTATTTAGTTATTTATTTTTTTCGAGAAAGTATCATTGTGAATCATATTTGCAACTTACTGTTTTTCTGTTAGATATATAACATGCAAACATATAGGATATCCGTTTGGCATTTGACTTATTCACTCGACTTCGGTTGTTGCATTTGTACTCTGTCATTGCCTTAAATTGTTATGGTATCTAGTGCTTTTTAGTAGGTTCAGTCATATATTTTCTCACTTTATGTGAATTAGCATGCCCACCTTAGCTTCTTTTTTGGCCTTGCATGATTATGTTCTAACTGCAAAAATGGTAGTTTGCATAACAACTTTAAAATTTGACGTCTGTAACTCGGATTTTCTTTGTGATATGTCAGAAATTATAAGATATGAAAGTCATATATAACCTTCTAGGTAAAATATGTTACAAGTTAAAGTGAATTTCTGGAGGAGTTTAGTGATCTCTACAAAGCCTTTTTTTTGGCTTGGTGATGAAGTCAAATGATATTTCTTTCTTTCCTTTATGTTTTGGTAATTAAGTTGAGCAATATTTCTATTGGTTATAACCTTCTACATTGTTTTTTTTTGTTTTTTGTCTTTTTTTCTTTGCCTAGTTATGAGTCTAAACAATATTTTTATCATTAATGACCTTCTGCATTATATTTCTAGCTACTCCGAAACAATGCCTCCATTAGTTCCAAGTTTATACATCCTTCCAAATTTTCCCACACCAAACACTGCCAAAAGCAAAGACCAAACTTCCCTCTACACTTGACAATGAATGAGAAGATGGTTTACAGTTTCCTCCGTCTTCTTACACATACAACACCTATTCACCACTGTCCATGCAAAGAAGGCCGGGGGCTTTTGATTTCCATATTGTCTTCCATGGGAAGTTAGGGCCTACAATCAGCATCCAAGGCATGCCTATCTGTAGCGATCCTATAAAGACGAGGAAATCTGTGAGCCATAACAATGTCCCCACACCAAAGATCCTCCAACAGTCTAACTTGTCTACCACTCCTAACCCTGAAACGAATATGTTTGGAAAACTTATCCTAACCCTTCTGGATAAGCTTCGAAACACCCACCCGTTTCATCTCCCTAGACAACCAACCAACACCCTCCCCACTCTGACAGACAACAACCCTCCTCCATAATTTGGACACCTCTCCCAAACCGCCATAGCCATTTAGCCAACAACACCTTATTAAACAAATCCAGCCTCCTAATCCCCAACAACCCCTTTTGAGTTGGGGTACACACCATATCCTAATCCACCAAATGGTATTTGAACTCATCTCCCATACCTCCCCACAAAAACTTACTTTGAATTTGCTCAATTCTCTGAACAACCGATGTCAAAAAACAGTTATGAAATATATCGGAAGATTCGAGAGAGTACTTTTCATTAGGGTTACGTGTCCCGCTTTTGAAAGATATTGCTTCCTCCACCTAGCAATTCTCCTTTCAAAGCGCTCAACCATAGGATCCCAAATGGAAGTTCTTCTCGCCACAGTCCCTAAGGGCATTCCCAAATAAGAAATCGGGAAAGAGCCATCCCCGCACCCTAAAATATCAACAAAATCCTGAATCTCCTCAACAACCCCAACTGGAACCAATTCGCTCTTCCCAATGTCGATTTTTAATCCCGAAATTGCCTGGAAGTAAGCCAAGACATATCTCAAGAATCTCAGCTGATCCTCTCTCGCATCACAAAAAAACTATAGTATCATCCACAGAGAGTAAGTGAGAGATGACCAACTAGTTGGGATCCCTACCCACAGAAAAACCTCTAATGAAGCCCAACCTTTCTACCCTCCTCATCAGCTTGTTGAAAGTTTCCATGACAATGATGAAAAGAAAGGGAGTGAGTGGATCGCCCTGTCTAAGACCTCCAGAGCTAGCAAAAATCCAGCGGGGTGCCATTCACCAAAACCGAGAATCGCACCATTGAAATACAAAAGCAAATCCAACTCCTCCATCTATGCTCGAACCCCATCCTTTCCAACAGTGTTATCAAAGGCTCTAGGCACACTAAGGCGCTAAAGGTCCTTTGGAGCCTAGGCGCAAGGCGAGATGCGATTCTCCGCAAGGCGAGGTGTGAGTCTGAACGGAGTGAGGCGCACAATTGAAAAGTTAAATTACTATGAAAGAATTCATATCTCAAAATCAATATTTTTAAAAATTCCTATCAATTATGAAAAAATAAATCCATCAACCTTTAACTATAAAATGAAACAAAGCAAAAAAACAACAGGAATTAGAAGGAAGAGAGAGAGAGAGAGAACAAAAAAAAGAGAAAAAGAAAAGCAGCTTTTTAAAAATAAAAATAAAACTGTTTTTTTTATAAAAAAAAATAGCAGGAAATAATTGAGGACAAGCTCCAAAGGAGATGAAAAACAAAAAAAAGAGAGAGAGAAGAATACAACCAGAGAGAGAGAGAACGCGCAAAAAAAGAAGAAAGAAAAATTGTTAAAAAAACAATAGGAAATAATTTAGTACTACAAGATAGTATTCAGAGAAAGAAAAAAAAAGAAAGAGAGAGAGGAAGTAGACGAAGAGAGAGGAAGAAGAAGAGCATGTGTATCTGATCGTCTTTGCAACTCTCTACGATGAAGGTTGTCGGCATAGTGACGTGGAGTTTTGTCGTCGTTCATGTCTTGCGATCGTAATGGGCTTCTCTCTTCTTTTCTTTTGAAATGAAGACAAAAGTCTACTTTCTGAATTAGGAAAAAGAAAAAACTTACTTGGATAAGGCGCAACCCAAGCCTGCGCCTACTGAACATCGTTGAGCCTGGGTTGACAACAGGCACAAGGATTGTGCCTGCAGCCTAGGTGCACCTTTAACAACATTGTTTCCAACAAATACATCAAGAAATCCCAGCTCACGTGATCATATGCCTTCTCAATATCTAGTTTGCAGACAATCACTGGCGTCCCACTTCTAATCCTAGCCTCCACACATTCACCGGGCACCAACACTGAATCAAGAACCTGACGGCCCCCCCCCCCCCCCCTACAAAAGCATTCTGAGACTCCGAAACCACCGCATCAATGACGCTTCTCAATCGAATAGCTAGAACTTTCGCAAACAACTTATAAATAGTACCCATCATGCTCATCGGTCTAAAGTCCCTAGCCTTAATAGCACCACCCTTTTTGGGAATAAAGGCAATAAAAGTTGCATTAAGGCTCTTCTCAAAGTGTCCATCTAAATGAAAAATACTAAGAGCTGCCATCACCTCTATCTTAAGCACCTTCCAATTCTGTTGAAAGAAAGCCAGCATGAAACCATTTGAACCTGGAGCTTTATCCCCTTCACAACTCCTCAACCACCTCATCCTCCCCAAACGGTCTCTCCAACCATCCCCTATCCTCCTCAGAAATGCCATCAAACTCTAAACCATCCACGAGAGGTCTTCAACTAGCTGTCTTCGTTGCATATACAACTGCCGGTAGTAAGAAGCAAGGCCTTTCTATGTATCCTCCTATCTGGTCAACAAATCCCCATCAATGCTAATCCTGCCAATGTGGTTGCCCCGTCTGTGGGTGTTTGCTAAGCGATGAAAATACTTTGTGTTCCGATCCCCTTTTTTTAACCAAAGCTCATTGAACTTTTGTCTCCACGAGATCCCCTCCACTGCAATTTCCCCCTCCTATGCACCTCCATATCACTAAGACCCCCTTGCTTCCGATCCAACTCTATAATTTTGTGAAAAATTTAACTCTTACGCCATTCCAAGTTACCGAAAACTTCCTTGTTCCACTTCTGAATATCACCCTTCAACAACCTAAGCTTGGTTGTCAACTGAAGCTCGGACTTCCCCGAACCTCATATTCAGACCACCAATTCCTGACCCTTTCTTTGAAATCTTCTACTCTGAGCCACATATTTTCAAACCAAAATGGGGCCCTCCTCAAACCACCACAATCCAAAAGAATAGGAATATGATTCGAAGTTGGTCTAGCCAAAGCCACTTGAGTCACGTCCGGGAACTTCTCCTCTAACTCCCCAGAAATTAATAATGTAGGGGACTCGCGACCACTGGATCAAGTAAAGCGAGCACCCTCCATCGGAAGATCAATAAAGTGATAAGCATCAATAAAATTTGAGAACTCCTTTATAGCCGAACTTATCCCAAAGAACAATAATACCCCCGAGGTTCCCACCAGGTCCTCTAGAGCCTCCCACTCTACAACCCTAACCCCCCCCCCCCCCCCCCCCCCAAAGGCTCCTCATCACCCTATCTGTCGAGATTGCCAGTTTGGTTTCTTGTAAGCAAACCACATGCGCCTACCACTCGCGAATTGCCGCCTTCACCACATTTCTTTTGTTCGGGTTATTGAATCCCTGGACATTTCATGTTATTATTTTTGGCTTCATAGGCACACCATTTCCTTCCCCAACCCGTCCTCCCTCCTGTACTTCTCCCCCTTCCTTCTCCGCTCCTCCCTTCATAATTGACAAAAGAAATAAGATTCTTGAGTTCCCTCACTCCCTTCCACAAAGGACTCTTTTTTTTGTTTTTCCAACTACCATTCATTTTCCATATCTTACTTCCCCGTCTCCCCTCACATCGTTAAGGCCCAACAGCTTCCCCGCCCTTCCCACACCTTCCATAAACCAATCTTTACCCCTTGGAACTACTGCCAAAGGAGTATCAACAGCCACCTCGTTGCTTTCCCACACCGGCGCTGGGAGATACAATGGATTAATTGCAAATTCAACTGTTGCCACCTGCACAGTGTCGCAAACCTGCACGTCCCCCACCCTCCCAGTTTCAATTCTACTGTAGCCATAGGTGTTAAAGGTTCAAGGCACAAAAAGGCGCTAAGGCCTCCCAGAGCCCGAGGCGCAAGGCGAGGCGTGGGCCTGACTGAAGTGAGGCGCAAGTTGAAAATAAAATAAAATTTGTAACCAATAATACAAAGCTAAAAGCAACGGTTGCTCAACAGTCTCAAACTACTATTTAGCCAAAAGCATGAGAACATCAAACCACAAAATAAGAATATGTAATTTTTCAATTTTAGGATTTTCAGTGTTTTTTGTGATAATATGCTTTAGCAACTGTTATACGCAATAGATAAATAAACTACAAAACATAAACAAATTATATGGTTAGAGTCCCTGTAACACAAAAATACATCACATGCTAACAAGTAGGAAAAAAAAAATTTAAGTGTTTTATGTTAGGCGCCTGAGGTGTGGCTTGCGCCTGGGGCCTTAGATCCAAAGATGCACGCCTTCATTGCCTCAGATGCAAAGGTGCGCGCCTGATTGAAGGGGCCTGGCCTGGCCTGGCCTTGGTCTAGGCGCAACTGCTGAGCCTTGGGCCTGAGACACGCCTTTGACAACTATGGCTGTAGCCACTATCCTTACTAATTCTACCATCCATAGATTCAGATCCCATAATTCCTGCCCTATTTCTACTACGGGTGCACCTTGCGTTGGTCAACCCGAACCTAACCCGAGCCCAGCCCTATTTTGCACGGGCTTCGACAACCATTTTTTTATTTAGGGTTGGGCTTGGGTTGAAAAATCTCAACCCGAACTTAACTAGGTTTGGGCTTGGGTTGAGGTGTCAGCAACCCAAGCCCAACCCGAACCCAAATTCTAATTTTATTTTTTATATTATTTTTATTTTTAATATATTATATATAATTTTCAAATTATGATAATCTTTTTCTTTTTAACTCCCTTTGTCTAAATCTTAATTTTTTGTATGTTAACACTTTTAGAGGATTAATTTTCTAAGAATTTGTTTGAAATTTTTTAGAAAGTTGCATTAAGGTTTTAATTTATTTTGTGTTTAGGAGTAATATAATATGAAACTAACTCAAAATTACATTAAATTTTTTGTGTGGCGATTG